>JAHTLZ010000213.1:6982450-7010224 GCA_023846285.1 Phrynocephalus versicolor | reverse complement strand
GGAGGTAAGAGCAATTAACAGCTGTTCAATGGCCTGGCTATTTCTCAGCCCCACTCTCAGAGTGGGTATGGGTTTCTAGAAACAGAGGGTGCGGTGGCATCCATGTCTTTACTCTAGGCATATCAGGAGACAGAGATCTAGTCTCGTGCACTCCTGGACACATTTGGTGGGGCCACTGTGAGATACAGGAAAGTGGACTAGATGGGCTTTTGGCCTGATCCAGCATGGCTCTTCTTAGGATCTTATGTTCTTATGTACTCCTCGTTGGCTGCCTTTGCCATAGATATGCTTTGATCCAATCCAGCATGGCTAGCCTGGGTGTGTGTCTCATTAAATAAATAAATAAATAAATAAATAAATAAATAAATAAATAAATAAATAAGCAAGCCCTAATAACATTCACAGTTCCCGTGGAAGAATGATTAACTTCTTTTCTGTTGCCCGGTGTGAAACCTAGAATTTTTGACAATACGTCGGATGCCTGGTGTAAAAATCCCTTTTTAATCAGGGATGACAGTTTGACATCCCTCCAGCTGCTCCAACGCACCAGACAGTCAACTATCACAGTGGGCCGTGGGTTGGCATGCTGGGAGATGTGCGAGCTTTAACATCTTTCCACTCATTGGTTTGCCATGGTTCTTCTGAATGAATGGAAGAGGAGGAGGAGGGGGGATCAGGAGAGCCAGGGGATAAAGGAGGAGGAGAAGCAGCAGCTCTTTCCGGGTTCCATACCAGCTTGTACCATCTGTGTATTTCAGCCCCGTCTCCTGATAAAATCCAACGCGTCGCTGTGAAACTGTATCCAGATGTTAATCTTAATATTATCATTCATAGCAGCCGGAGACGATTTATACAGTGGCCCTGCCCTCGCGGAACCTCTTGTGGCTTCTCATGCAATAAATAACAATTAAAACCCACTTTAAAATGGCTCAGCAGCCTGAGGAGAAGGCTATCTATTTAAACGAGTGCAGAGAGGTAATGCTTGAGAACAGATGAGTGGCAAACACATGGAAAATAAGGGACATTTCCAGAAGGAGCAAGAGAGAGGGGAGGAGGAACAAGTGAAGGGGGGGAAATTATTGAAGTCCTTGACAAGTTTGGTGGTGATGACCGACCACAGCAAACTAGGCACATGGTTGGTTTCCTTTACATGTAGGCTCCAAAGTAGGCCCCACTGAGTTCTAGAGGCCAGGACTGCCTCATCTCTGTTGTCCTTCCAGAAACAGGCAAAGACCTTTCTCTTCAGGCAAGCCTTCCCTGCATGATGGTCTACCTATTATGTGTATTTCATATGAATCTATGGGTTCACATAGACTTTGTGTTTATGACTACTTATAACTGTGTTGCTTCAATGTAATGTTGTCTATTAATGCCGTAAGATGTCCTTCAATTCCTTTTTCTCAAATACTTGAATAGGTCTTAATTGTACTGGACTGTGTATTATCCCTCATTACTGTAAGCTGCCTTGGGTCCTTTTCCAAGGAGAAAGGTGGGGTAAAAATACTCTAAAATAAATAAATAATAAATAAATAAAATATTCGGTTGGACTTAATTCTAGGTAAGGGTGTAGGTTACAGAGCCAGCATGGCCTAATGGATAGATGAGGACCCGAGCGTTATGGGTTCAAATCCCCACTTGGCCATGGAAATTCCTTTAATGGGTGGCTGTAGTAAATTTGAACATCTCATGTACCTCAAGAAAACTATAGGGGCACCATAAGTTGGAAGCACTTGGCTCTGTGCGGCAACCAGAAGAGGGGTATTTGGAAATGCTGTTGTCCAACTGACATTGTACTTCCCAAGTTTGATGCTTGCAAAGGTGGTCCAGGTGAGCAAATGGAAGTGGTAGATCCCTTAGAGGAGGAGGAGCAAATGGAAGTGGTAGATCCCTTAGAGGAGGAGGAAAGTGTTGGAAGAAAGAGAGGTGACTAAGTGTCCAGCTCCGTAGCACCTAAGATGGTCCGCTGCCTTTTGCCTGGTGGAACACCCACCTCCATCACAAGCCAATCTGATGACCTGGACAGCAACAAGATGAGAGAGAGAGAAGCCACCAGCCCTGCAGGTTGATGAAACTGGTTTGAATTGAGCTTGATGAGGTGACGTAAAATGAAGTCAAGACTTGGGTTCCTCCAACCATCTCGGGAGGAAGAGGCAGCCATTCCCCAGACAACCCATGTAAGGCTTAGCTTTGGAAACACGGTAGAGATTTCTGCTAATGGGTTGTCCCAATGGGCAGCATTAGTAAGTTGATTAGGCTGGTGGGTTACTCAATCCTCTAAAGGAGAGCACCACTCATCATAAAGTTTCAGTGCCGAGTGACGAACCTGTGTAATTTGCTCCAAAAACCAGAGGAAAATTGAATGTTCTTACGACAGCAGAGGGATTATGTCCGCATTCATCATCCCATATAGAAAATTCCTGGTGGGATAACGAAAACAGACTCCACTTAGTGGGGGGGGGAAGGGAACAGAAAACATTGAGGAAAAATGGACTTAATCATTTTTGCATAAATGATCTGTACGTAGTGTTTATGACACTGTTCAAGTGGGGCAAGGGCTTCACATAACCTTAATCGCAATTCACCTTTAGGTGGTTTTCCAAAGGAAAGCCTATAGATCCTTATCCCCATGTTACTGATAGAGTCACTGAGGCTAAGACCGAGATGCTTGCCAGAGAGCTTACTTAGAGTTTGAGCAGCTGGATTTTGGATTCAAGTCTTCTGAGCTCTTACTGTTCGGTAAGTGGAGGACACATAGCTGTCCTTAAGTTACAGGAAGCCATGCTTTGGTTGAATATCAGGAAATACTTCCTAACTCTTAGAGCAGTACAACAATGGAACCAATTACAGCCACCCCCTGCCAATCGTGGGGGTTATGGAGCCACCCCACCTGCAATGCATGAAAAGTCGCAATATGCGGAAGCAGGTGGGGTGGGGGCGGGGGGCGGGGGGTGATCGTGCGCCTGTCCAAGGCTTCTCAGAGGAGCGCAGGGGGGTGGCGCAGAAGGACCCGATCGCCCCCCACTGCCCCCCACGGCTCCAAGGCTTCTCAGAGGAGCATGGGGGGGCAGCGCAGAGCGACCCGATTGCCCCCCGCCACCCCCCGTGGCTCCGAGACTTCTTGGAGGAGCGTGGGAGCAGCACAGAGTGACCCGACCACCCCCCGCCACCCCCACACGGCTCCAAGGTGCAGGTACTGCGATCCCACGATGTATTGGTACCGCAGTACCTGAACCACGAAATGGCGGGGGGTGACTGTATGCCATGAGACAAAATGTCTTCATATAATGCATGCCAGGGACTGAATATTCGACATGAACTGGAGGGCTTTGTAATTAGTTGTAGAACTTTAGATAACATAGTTTTCTACATGTTACACTGTATAAGTTTGCAAGAATCTGTGGCAAAGCCCTTCTAATTCAATGCAAAAACCCCAAATCCTGCTGATGGGTTGCAATAGGAAATAAAGGTATCTCCTGTCTATTATTTCATCTCCAGTACCTCATAGTTAGAGGTAGACACTCTTCGAGGGTGGAGGTTCTGTGTAGCCATCAAGACTCCCATTATTCGTTTCCTCCAGGAATTTAGCTAAAGCCATAAAAAGTCACTTTCATAACTTCATAAGGAAGTTCTCCATGAAGAGATGCCCCTCAATTTAATTCAGAATGGACAATTTCCAAAGGTATGGCAGTTAATTTTGTGTTCATAAAACTCATTGTGGATGTTATAACTGCGAAGAAACAACACTGTGGCCGAAAGTCTTTGTTAATAGGTTGGAAGGTAAAACGAGGTGCAGGAGTATCCTGCCTCTTGTTTTAAGGGTGAAATACCATTCCTGGCAGGTTCAAAGAGTAGAAATGTATATTTTGAGTCAGATTGGGCTCCCCCCCCCCAGGTGCATTTGAAAAGGGCTAGGATTTGGCCAAGAATGAAATAAAAGGGATTTAAACAAAATAAATACTGGAAATCAGTTGGTGCCTCCAAGTGATCTGCAAAAACAATTTGGTTGGGATGTCATTTAATATTGATTGAGTTCTTATCCTCGCTCTGCGCTCCAAATGGCTTAGAAGAAACAAACACACGGATCGCGAATGCCTTTGAAACGACGGGTCCTATTTTATTCTGGAATAAGAATGCAGAACTGTTGGAATTAAGCCAACAACAAAAATAACAACAGCTAGTCCATCTCTTTTAAAACACCATAAGTCGAAGGCGGGTGGAAGTTAAAACCCTTGTCTGCGAGTATTAGAAAAAGGCTTTGTCAAGGTTGCAGTTTTTAACAGGTCATTGATTTCATCTTGCGGAGATGATCTATGAAGAATATATATAACCTTTTATGGCACATTATGGCAAATGAAAACAAACTGGATACCCTTGGGTTAGTTAAGAATTCCATTCTAATGAGGATGTAGGGTTGCAACTCAAGGGCCATAATTTATCCAGTGCACGGGACTGGCGATGCTCATCCCTTAATGTGCTTGTTTGTCATCCCGGTGTACACACCGGCAGGGATGTGAAAGCACCAATCAATACATTATTGCAATTTCGGAGCGTCGATGGGGTGCACAGGCTCCTTTGCGGGCTGCTCCACCACCCTTGCAAAGCTTTGTGCCTGAGCATACATCAAAGCCGGTGCCTCGCCAGAATGAATGTTTCTGCAAGGCCCATTTTATCTGCATCTCCCGCACTTATCATTCCATTACCAAGCCGTCCACGAGCCCCTTCCTGACATTCAGCCCTGAGGATTCAGATAGTCAGATGACACACTTTATTAAGGCTCAGCTGCAGAGAGTTGGGAAGCATTTGTTCAAAGGTCTGACACAATCATTAGGGAGATGCAAATAAATGATCAAGATACTGTTATGGACATCAAGGAGTTCACCCAGTGCCTATTTTTACAGTTTATGCACGGTTGATTCAGGTGGTGACGTTTTCATGGGGATTTATACACAGATACAGTGAACCCTCATATAACAAACAGTTTGTATAACACAAAATCTCTACAACATAAAAAAATCCGGAGATAGGGGAAATTTGCTTAACAGAATCATCTATGGGGTGAATCCATACAACATGAAAATGGCCGTGATTAGGGATTACTGTTTTCAATGCATTCCTATGGGAAATTTGTATAAAGAAAAATTTTCTTGACAGAATTTCATTTGGAACGAATTAATTCCTTTATACAAAGTACCACTGTATATATGCAGTAGAAACGTTTCTACCTCTCAAGAAAAAGAAGTACAGTTGACATGACTCAACTTCCAGATACACACTGCTTTCAAATTCCCAGGAAAGAGGCTGGCTGATGGGCCGATGAACACCACTGGAAACCAAGGAGAGCATTTTTGAACCCTGCCCTGCTAGCAGAATGGAACACAAGTTGACACAAGGATCCAGTAGAGTAATGATCTACTGCATCAACCAGATGTTGCAATCTGGTTGCATTTCAGACGGTTGGGGTGGGGTGGGTGGTTGATTTTGCTGGTTGATTTTGTTGAGGGCATGTGAGAAGGAGGGACTGGATGCATCTCCCTCTGCCTGTGTCGCTTCCGTTGTCGATGTACCAAGTGAGCGTGAGCTAATCTGAACCGGCAACACTGGTACAGAGGAGCATCTGCAACTTTTCATGTCTGAACATCGCTAATATTCCTTTGTGCATATCTCATCTTGATGACCGAGGGAGGGTGCACTGCGATCCGAGGCTTCCATAAACGCTCATAATTGCCACATTAAACTTCAGTTTATTATTTTCTCCCGGTGCAGGTAGGACAACGATATGAAAACCCAACTGCATTTACATACAAATTGAAGATTTTCTTCCTCCTCCCCTCCCCTCCCCCGTTCCTTATTATTAATCAGCCGGGTAACCAGAATCTAACGGCAACACTCCATCAGGCCCCTTAAATACAGTTGCTGACATTTTTACCACGCATTAGCATGATAGGGCAAGCAGAATATAATGTACCAATGATTGCTTTCCTATTGAAAGCACAAACAGTTTCATTTTTCCTGTCATCTCAAATAAGTGTTAAAGAGGGTTTGGAGATTATTGTGTACGTTCCGTATGCTAGGGGCTTCTAAACACTGATGGCCGCATTAAATAACCATTAGTGGCTCAGCTTAGATCATGGAGACATACCTCCTCTTCAGCATTTATTCTTTGATTTAAAGTGAAAGCCATCGGCAACGAGTTTCATAAAAGGCCTTGGCGTGGCAGGGCATACTTACCCACCTAGCCTTTCTCCCTCCCCACCCCCACCCCCGTTCCCCCTCCCCCTCCAATGCATTACAACAGTAATTTTATGACTGTTAAAAGATAACGGCCGTTAACAAGGCACTTAATTAAAATGTATAATAAATAGAAGGCCACAGCCTTATCTCCTCTCCTGAGTTCCCAGACTCAAATGCCCAAGCTGTTTCTGGGCTCGTTTACAGATTAATTGCTACAGCTCCTTTCTTGCTACTGGAAGAACCAGCATCTTCTCCTGCCAGAGAGTAAATGACCAGATAGGGACTTTTATCAAACAAGATTCTTTCTCCCTCCCTCCCTCCCTTCCTTTCTTTTTCCCTCCCTCCCTCTCTTCCTTCCTTCCTTCCTTCCTTCCTTCCTTCCATCCATTGCTTCTGTTCAACACTTTCTGGGGGTGGGATGGGCTGAGGGACAGAATTCAGAAGTGAAAGAAATCTATGACATCTGCATCTCAAGTTTTTGTGTTGTTTGGTGTTTATGATAGAGAGATGGCCCCTATTTGGCACTGCTTCATCTTTTCATACAATAACATCTGGGAAACAAGGCGTGCCACTGTTCCCCAGGCTGAGATCCTCCATCATCTGTGCCGGGGAGAACAATATAGAAGAAAAGTAGCAGGTGTATCAGTTTATAGCTCACGGTTTCCTTCCTTCTTGCTTAATCCTCTGCTCGGTTGAGTCAACCAGCCTGCTTACCCCGGACAATGATGGACTGGAAGGCAGGATGCTGGTGGAAGAATGAAATAGCAACCTAAAGACCGGGGCAATAAAAATGCATACAAATCCTGCAATCTGGTGTAGTACATTTAACACATCTGTTTCAAAGTTTAGTGGATGGTAATGTATTCTCAAAGGCTTTCATGGCCGGGATCCGATAGTTGTTGTGAGGTTTTTTTTGGCTGTTTAGCTGTGTTCTGGAAGTTTTTCTTCCTGACGTTTCACCAGACTCTGTGTCTGGCATCTTTAGAGGGCAAGGAGCTCAGGGAACTAGGAGTTCTCTCTGTGCTCTCTGCCCTGCTGTCATTTGCATTTCACTTAGTGACAGGGCCAGCCCTACCATTAGGCGGGTTCAGGGTATTAATTTTTGTTTATGTCTTTATATTTATATTGTATTTTTATACATATATTGATTTATTTGTTTATAGTTTCTGTTTCTAATCTCTTGTTTATGCTAATTTATTGTTGTTCACCACCCTGAGTTGCTATTGCTAGCAGGCGACATACAAATCTTAAATAAAACTAAAACAAACTAAAACCCATGGAGACAGGTGAGGGGAAGTGGTAGCAAGATGGCGGATGACAGAGCTACATAAGCAGCTGGATACATGTCCCCAAGAGTGGTAGGTGCCTTCAGGATAGCTCTGTGGTTTCAGTATCTCCTCGCAGAACCAGAGGTTGGGGGTTCAATCCCCCACTTTACCAGGGGCTTGAGTGCAGCTGTCATACCCCATGACATGCCGCCTAATGGAAATGGTGTCTGGAACATTGTCCTTCCCTTTCTGCCCAGGTCTAGCAGAACAACCTTGACGGGGGCTTCACTAGTGTTACTTGGGATCTTGACACCATCTTCTAGACCAGTGGTTCTCAACCGGTGGGTCCCCAGATGTTTCTGAACTGCAACTACCAGAAATCCCTTCCAGCACAGCGAGTGGTGGAGGCTTCTGGGAGTTGCAGTCCAGGAATGTCTGGGGACCCACTGGTTGAGAACCACTGCTCTAGACCTCTTTCAGTTCTTGCTTGTCCTGTATTATAGATGTACTTTCCGTGTTTGAGACCTCTCGTTCCTTCGTAGTTCCTCTGTTGTCACACTGTCTGAAGAAGCAGTTTCTCTACCTGGGAGGGACTTGATGACATCTTGTTTCTTCTCTTAGGTAGCAAAACTTCATGAAAGGAACTTCGCTACTTGCTGAACCCTTGCAAAAAACAAGAGATTAAAAACCACCTACCCATTACCACGATTAACACACCCTTGCCGTGTTAACCATGGTAATGGCTAGTTGGGTAAGTGGGTGGTTTTTTGCTAACACTCCACGCTGTTTTGTATGCAGAAGTTATTATTACTTCTTAATTCATTTCACGACTTTTCATATGCCGAATGGAAGTGCTTGGTATACAATGCCTCTGCCTCCCCGCCCTACTTGCCTAACCTTCTCTCTCTCTGTTTTCCTTTGTCTGGAGATAGGTGGGTTGATTCATGTTACCTGCTCGGCATGTAAAACAAAACTTTCTAATGCATCTGATTTCTCCCGCTGGCTGAGCCCAGGGGCTGGATTTCATTTGGAGTTCCGAACATGCGTGGAGTAGTAACTTGGAAAATGCACTATATTACATTCCGGCTTGGCTTCTGAATACATATGAAGCCCAAGCGCTCCACATAATTTGTGTAGCTCTTTCAGTGCCATTGCTGAGGTGGGCCTTCTTGGAATAAAAAAACAACAATAATAAAGTTCTGCAATGGCACAGTTCATGTTGACACAGAAATTTTTCTCAAGGAAACCGGGATCAGAAAATGCATGTAAGGGAGCAAGCTTATGATGGACTCCAGTCCCATAGGCAGGCTGGAAATTTATGCTAACAATATCCAAGGCTGTTTGGATGAAACCTAAACAGGGTCCTGAATCAATTCGATTCTTTGGAGAACCTTGGTCCAAAATGCAAGGCTGTGGGGCAGCCTCTCCCAGCCTGGTGCTATATAGACTTGTGGTATTACAGTTCCCATTATATCTCACCAGTAGAGATGGGCACGAAACGAGCGATTTTTCGTTTTCGTTTTCATTTTTCCATTTCGTTACGTAACGAAACGAAAAACAAATTTTGACTCCAAAATGAAACGAAACGACCCGAAACACGAAAAATTTTGTCGACCGCTTCATTTTCGTTACGGCAAATACATTGAATTGTGCTAAATGGTAACAAAACAGCAATTTTTCGTTTTTGTTTTCGTTTTTTTCATTTTGTCACCTAACGAAACGAAAACAATTTTTTTTGCAAAAAACCTCACGAAAATGAAAACGAACCGAAACGGACCCCTAAACAACCAAACGACAAACGAAACACCATTTTTTTGAGTCGTGCCCATCTCTACTCACCAGCACAACTCAGACTTGGGATCTTTTGGATCCATGCTCTAGTCACTGAGTGATGAACCTTTTACACTCAAGAAGATTCTAGTCCAGCGGTGGCAAACCTTTGGCACTCCAGATGTTTTGAACCACAACTCCCAGAATTCTGAGCCTGGATTGCTAATGACAAAGAATGGGGGGAGTTGTGGTCCAAAACATCTGGAGGGCCAAATGTTCGCCACCACTGTTTCTAGTCCCAGTTTAGGCTGATCCACTGACATCGAAAGGAGTTGTGTACGTGATGACTAAGAGATCCCATTCATTTCTGACTTGCATCAGCTGCTGTTCAAAGACCTGCTGCCTCTAACACAGAAGATAGCATAAAGCCATTTAGAGTAGAACACATGTTTTAATATTAGCACAACTGCCCTGGTGGAATTCACCAGCTGAGCACTGGCTGCACACCACCGTCTTGTCCTGGGCAACCACAATAGTCTTCCCATCTTGTCAGCTTGTTGGCGTTCCTTTGTTGCTCCATAACCTCTAGCACAGTTGTACCCAACCTTGGGTGCCCAGATGTTCTTGGACTACATCTCCCAGAAAGACTGACCAGGGCAGCTAGTGGCGACGATAACTCAAGGCTGGGAAGTACTGCTCTAAAGAATCAGTCAAGGAGAGGGTTGGCATCTCCTCCTCCTACCTCCTCCTCCTAGCCTGTGGAACTCCCTGCCATAGGATATGGTGATGGCCTCTGGCCTGGATGCCTTCCAAAGGGGATTGGACAGATTCCTGGAGGAAAAGTCCATCACAGGTGACAAACCATGATGGAGATGTGTCATCTCCAGGCTTAAAACCGGGGTACTTCAAGGACCAGATGCAGGGGAGTGGCATCAGGAGACAAATGCTCCCAGATGCATCTGATGGGGCCACTGTGAGATACAGGAAGCTGGACTAGATAGGTCGTTGGCCTAATCCAGCATGGCTCTTCTTATGTTCTTACCTTTAACATAGCCCCAAACCCACACCTGCCTCTCTTCACAGGGGTCTACTTTATGCTCTTAGGCTTTGGCCCTGAAAGTTGATGCTGCTGATTTCTCAAATCCCCAGCACCCTCTGTCTGAATCATCCCCCTGTACCAGGGATGGGGACACTTCGGAGTGTAAACATGGACCCCTAGTCCATCTCCATCTAAGTTCACTTCCTCTATTCCTATCTGCATTTGCGATGTCAACTACTGAATACAGACTCTCCAAACTCAAGCAGAGGGCTCAGAGCATTAACTGATTAATGGGAGCAATTAAGTGATTAATGACTTGATGGCAGGCTAAAAATACAACTCTGATTAATCAAAGCTAGCCATCTCCGATTGCCTAGATCTCTCTGTTGCCATCTTCTTCCTCTCCTTTCATTTGGAAAGGGGGGGGGAATCTAGGCTCTAGGTAGACTAGGAGGCATGAAGGCAGGTTAAAGTCAACCTGGTGAAGATTTTATCTATACAGTACGAGATGTAGTGATGAGATCACATTTGTATCTTATGAGAACTAGGAAATTCTTCCTGATGATTTGCCCCTAGTGATTGTGAAATTGCTCTCCAAATAACACCTGCTTTTGGTTGCTTCCTCACCTGCATTTTAATTAACCTACAAGTTAAGAGGGATGCAACCCAAGGTGGGTGGGGCTCCACTTTCTTTCCAAGATCTGCCTTCCAGCAGTGGATGTGGCCTGGATCCAAAATGGGTGAAGAAGACAGGTCCAAAACAGGTAGACCCAGACTCAGGAATGAGTTAGGCTTCAAAGCAGGCTGAAGTGGTGAGAAAGTTAGGCGGCGGTCTATAAGCAATCTTTAGGTCTTCCCAACTTTATATATAAAATGTTTTAAAATGTATCATGTTTCTCTAAGGCTGGATATGTTCCTCCAAGGCAGGATGGCCAAGTGAGAGTGATAACCTCAAAAGAGAATCAATCAATCAATCAATCAATTAAGAAAATTAATTAATTAATTAAGAAAATAAAAAAATATATATATATAAATTGAAGTATGGATCAATGGCAGCTAATTTAATGAAATTTTTAACATGCAGTTTTGGGTGTCTTTATTTGGATTTCTTTTCATTTGCATTGGTGTTTAATTTCATTCTGAGGCACCCTGAGCTCCATGCATTTACCACAGCCTTATCTTTTTTCAAAAGGTAATGATAAGGACATCTTATTTTTCACCCAGTGAGAGGAGGGGAGAAATCCAGGTTGTTTCTGGAACCAATCACAAGGAGCTTTGTCTGACAAGGTAGCAGAGACAAATAGAGGATGGCGGAATGGGTGAATTATCTCATGGAAAGATCACTTGTGAAGGTTGGCTCCCAATAGCCAATCTTGCCTTGGCTTAAACGATTTATAAACTGGCAACATGATAGATGTGGCTTTAAATGGACAAATCACGCATGGCGGAGGTGTAACTTGGTGTCAGCAAGTAACTTGATCTCACTTCTCTTTGGGGAAGAATAACAATCGGGCAGCGCTTTGAGGTGCGATGAGTTCAGGAGTGGACTTCACAGCCCTTCTGCCTGCAATAAATCATGAGCAGAGAATTTGTTTTCCTTCTGAACATCTTCTTCCACTTTCCCTTCCTCCCCTTGTGTCCACGTGGGCAGACGCTTTGCCTATTGATTTGTGCCACTGTTTCTTCATAAATCGATGCGGCTGGTCTCCCTCATGCCGTATTTCCCATTAATATATTATCCCCAGGTGATATCACATACCGCAGAAAACATGTAACCATAAGTCTTCTCCAGATTGTGCATTATCTGCTTAGGTGCTCCAGAGAATTCCAACACTCAGAACATGCATGATGTGTCATGGCATAAAACGGACTGCTGTCTAACCTGGTTTATTTGGGAAATTGTCCAGTTTTCATTGCTCTTCCAGACAACGTCTCAGGAACGCCATTCCACAAGATAAGACTTCTCCTTTTGTTTCCCTCTGATTTTGTCCTAAGTGGCCAGTGCGAAAAGATTTTGTGTCTACCTGCAATATGGAACTGGCACCTGAAGGTTGTGTACACAGGGAAAGTTTATAAAAAAATGAAGAAGAGTGGTTCTCATTCAAGAAATACATACCTTCTTGGTACCCAGGAGAAGCCTGGGTGGGTTCAACGGTCTTTCATAACAATTCGTGATTCAGGTTTCCTTCTTGCTCCATTGTTGTGTCTTTCCTCACATTTGTTGGCTCTTGTGGTCTGATCTGGAGGCCATTTTGGGACCTTGGAATGTATCCTGATTTGGTCCACAGTGATACAGCTGATGAAGAGAAACCTTTTCTGAACTTGCCTGCACCAGATGGTAAATTCTGAGAGGAGAAACAAAGTAGTATTATAACTACATTCAGGGAAATAAACAGTAGCGGGTTTTAGCTGGAGCATTTATACCTTCATTTATTCCAGATCTGATCTGGAATTCCACATCTGATCTCGCCTGATTTCGGAAGCTAAGCAGGGTCGGCCCTGGTGAGTACTTGGATGGGAGACCACCAGGGAATACCAGGTGCTGTAGGTGCCTGGAGTCAGAACTGGCAAGCCACTCCAGTCTTCCTGCCAAGAAAACTCCATGGACATGGAGTCACAAAGAGTCGGTCATGACTGTAATGACACAACAACAACAACAACAGTGCAAGTGCAGCAGTGATGGAAAGAAGCACTGTGGCGCTAGACCAGAACATGCAAAAATGCAATGGCAGTGAAGTCCAAGATCTTCTGCTGTCAAGCCACAGAAGTGGAAGAAGAGGATACAAATGTGTCATCTGGAATAGCTTAGTGTTCAGGACAGATAAAACCACACCGACCACTTAATTAACC
The DNA here is from genome assembly GCA_023846285.1 of Phrynocephalus versicolor. Taxonomy (NCBI): domain Eukaryota; kingdom Metazoa; phylum Chordata; class Lepidosauria; order Squamata; family Agamidae; genus Phrynocephalus; species Phrynocephalus versicolor. The sequence goes on along the minus strand of JAHTLZ010000213.1, from coordinate 6,997,066 downwards.
AGTTCTATCACCAAAAGCTATTACTAAATGTATGCATAGATCCCTAAGAGATATGAGAATATGGATGTTTATTTTAAGATTGCAAATTTGTGTTGACTTTCAGATTCCTACCTCTTCCTTGATTCGGTAATGTTTGAATTTTTAAATAAAATATTTAAAGTCCAAAAGTGTGAGGCAGATAAAATCTCTCTCTCTCTCTCTCTCTCTCTCTCTCTCAATCTCTCTCTCTCTCAATCTCTCTCTCTTTGTGTGCTAACACATACCCAGGACCTCTTTGGAAGAAGCCACATGGATCTCTTCTTAATATTCTGAGGCGCAGAACAAGCTTGTTTAATTATATTCTCACTATCAGAGGTTTTGGAGTATTATGTGGATGGATGGGACGTCTGAAAGTAATTATGTAGAATATTTACCATTCCTAACTAGGGCAATTATAATTGGAAAAATGCTAAAAATGGATCAGCATCGGATAATGTTCACCGGAGGGAACAGTGCCACATGGGGTATGGTATTTTTTTCCTGGAAGTGCTTAGAGGTTGGATAGAATTGTTAATCAAGAGGCAAAGAGGAAGGGGTGGGAACTCGAGGGGTTCCTTCATGCTTCCACAAACTGTAGAGATTATACAGTGGACCCTTGTATAACAAACACTTTGTATAACAAAAATCTGTACAACATAAAAAATTCTGGAGATAGGGGAACCTGGTTGCCATCAAGCTGGTTGCCAGAGGAATGTTAAATGGGTGAGCTCACCCAAACACCCAATCTGGCCTTTACTCACTCTTATGGTTGGAAGGATGCCTTTGTGAGTATTACATGAATAATAACTGTACGTGTAATTCACTTAAGCAAGGTAATTTTTATTACCTTTTATTAACGGCTTCATGTTAGAACGTTCAAGCCATAACAAGGCTACCTCTAATTGTAAACAACTCTTTAGTTGTCGTATATTAACCACACTACTTTTTAGAGGGCGGAGTGTAATTTATTAAGCATTATGTTGCCTGAATACAAGCTGGCTTTGAGGAGGAGACTTAATTAGGTGGTTTGTGAAAGCACCTGATGCTGGAGGCAAGAAAGACCAAATGTCTCAAGGTTGCTCCCTAGAACTGATCTCGGGGTGGGAGAAAGTCCTGGCTTTTTTGATTCTCCTGTTGTAGATGCTATACTAAAGATGATGACAGGATGAGCTTGGTTAAAGACCAAGACATGGAAGAAGGAAGCTGGAAGATAGTTTGATTGTCCACTGTAGGAAAGGTGTTGACATGATTCCTTTTATTTATTTATTTTTGCTAGATCAGGGAGAGTTCTTATTATTCCCATATGCTCATCCACAGATCTGGACCTTTGGCGGAAGCAAAGAAAGATATGAAGATCATATAAGACTGACTGACGTGGGAGCACTTGCGGTGTGTGCCGCTGTACTCTGGAAATGGCTGTACGTTCTCGTTGGTGGCCAACTCTGTGTGATGCACCACGATTGGCTCATTCCCTTTGCATCAGTTGGGTTGATGGCTGCAAATGCAGTAGGCCTTAGAGGGCAGTGGAGAAGATTATAAAAAAGGTTGGCTTGCCAGAGCAGATCAAGACAGAACAACACATGTCTACAGGAGGAATTAATTATCCAACCTTCCCTCTTATGGGAGATGCAGTTCATTCTCCTGGCAGATGTATCTGCCAAACCCTTTCTCTTCCTTGCTGTGCTTCTGGAGAGAAAAGTTCAGGGAAGAGAAAGGAGATAGACATATGCAAATATAACAGATACAGTGGACCCTCATAGGACAAAAGGTTTGTATAACATAAAATCTGTACAACATAAAACATTCCTGAGAAAGGGGAAATTTGCTTAACAGAATCGTCTAGGGGGACAATCGGTACAACATAAAAATGGTCACAATTAGGGATTGCTCTGTTTTCAGTGCCTTCCTATGGGAAACTTGTATAAAGGAAAATTTGCTTAACATAATTTCATTTGGAATGAATTAATTCCTTTATACAAGGTGCCACTGTATTAGTTCAGGAATTGTTGGTGCTGCTCTGTGTAACACCAACAATACCTGCAATTGCAATGGGAGAGAAATGCAATGCATTTAAGTGCTTCAGGGGGCACATTATGCAATTTGTTGACATGGAAAACATGTGGCTGATGGTACGGTCAAACAGTGAAGTCCTTGTGGCCGGGGCAGATTTCCCGGCACATTTATGCAAGTGTAACATGATAAGATGCCTTGAGAACGAGGATTCTCCATAGATGGCCTGGAGACATGATATGTGGCTCCAGCTGATGTTCGTGCAGGTGCCAATTGCATTTGTGCATTTTGATATCTTTTTGAGGAATGGCCTTTAACACATGTTCATCTGCCTTCTCTTCTTTTTTTTAGGGAGGGCCAGGCAGAGCTCTTAAGAACAGCTTTCTGGGTGGTGTTCCTACTTGCGGACTCCTGAAGAACTCCAGGTGAACCTAGAAGAACCTGATTCCCTGCTGGCTCTAAGGAATGGAACAGCTGGGTTCATTTCCATGAAATCCGTTGCCTCCCACAGCCTCCAGGGCTCAGTCTTCATCCCACCTGGCACCTTTTCCCATGACAAGAGGAGGGAAGGCGGAGCCCGCAAGGATTGCAACATGTTTGGATGTGGTTGGCTTTTTCCTTTTTTGTGCCAAGTGCCAAGAGACATGAGTTGCGGTTATTACGAAACGGCGAAGAACGATCTGCTCATACAAATTAGTCATTTTAAGAGCTTGCTCGCTAATTAAATGGAGACATGTAGCAGCTTTTGGATCCAGACAGGAGGCCCTCCTCCTCCTCCTCCTGATTCATCATGCGAGCAAGGCACACTGAGACCTAATAGTCTTCCACTCCTTTTTTTTTAAAAAAAGAACTCCTACAGCATATTTTGAGCACATTTTTTTTTTAAAAAAATGATGGAATGAATGCAAGGTCCTGGCTTTTGAAAAGAGTGCAATGAAGGTGTGGTCACCTAGGACAGGCTGGGTAGCATTCACGAGCTCAAGGCGTGGCTACACTGTTGAAATGAATCGGGAGCTGGGTCAGGGGTTGTGAAGTTAGTCATGCGATTCTTGTGTCAGTGTGCGTTTCCTCTTAGGATCACTTTCATTCTGGTTGTAAGCGGTGTTGTAGTTCTGTCAAGGAGGCTAGTCAGGCTTTAGAACAGTTGTGTTTATAAGCAAATTGGCAGCTTGAAGCTACAGCTGCTGATTTTTTTTTGGGGGGGTGTCTCTCATCATACCCCAAAACGACATTCTTCTGCAGTGATGTTCTTTTTGCCCTCTTTTTGATAATTGCTTGCTGCTGTTATAAATTGCTTTTTAAAATTTTCACTTGCCTTTTTCCCTTGAAAAAAGTATTTGTTTTCATTTTTACAATGTATTTCACAGGGACGTACTGCTACAGCTATGGGAGAGACAGAAAAATATATAACTCTCTGGACGGAAGGGTATCCTGCAGCCCCAAACCCATGGTCCTGGCATCCAATACTTGACAAACCCCAGAGACATAATTTATTCTGACATACCTGATCACACATGCTAAAATAATTTTAAAAATCATGATCAGAAACTATTTAAAATAAACAATTCCCTGCTGTGTGCTTTTTTTTAAAAAAACAAGCAAACTCATTTTCCTGCAAAAATATGTGTGCTTAGCTGTAAGCCGTGTAGACGGCTATTTTAAGATCAATTTCAAGTGTGTATAATGGGATGAAGGAACAGGGGTGTAACAATGTGTAGCCAATCCCTGAGTCAATTTGTTGGAAATTCGACAGGATCCTTGTTGCAATAGGATAATGATAAGGTTCTCCAGCAAACCAGAGCCTGCATGTCATTTCAATCCATTGTGGTCCCTGAGAAGCAATAGGTGAATGCACTTGAGAATACATAGATTGGGAACATAAAAAGATATATGATCCATTAAGAACATAAGAACTTAAGAAGAGCCATGCTGGATCAGGCCAAAGGCCCATCTAGTTCAGCTTCCTGTATCTCACAGTGGCCCCACCAGATGCGTTTGGGAGCGCATGAGACTAGATATCTGTCTCCTGATACCACTCCCCTGCATCTGGCCCTTGAAGTACCCTGGTTTCCCCATCATGGTTTGTAACATGTGATGGACTTTTCCTCCAGGAATCTGTCCAATCCCCTTTTGAAGGCATCCAGGTCAGATGCCATCACCACATTGTGTGGCAGGGAGTTCCATAGACTTACAATGCGCTGGGTGAAAAAATATTTTCTTTTGTCAGTTCTTACTCTCCCAGCCCTCAATTTGAGTGTATGTCCTCTAGTTCTGGTATTTTGGGAGAGAGAGAAGAGCTTCCCTCTATCCACTTTACTCATACCCTGTATTATTTTGTATGTCTCAATCATATCCCCCCTCAAGCCCCTTTTTTCCAGACTAAAGAGGCCCAAATGTTTTAGCCTTTCTTCATACAAAATACCCGCTGTGAGATACAGGAAGCTGGATTAGATGGGACTTTGGCCTGATCCAGCATGGCTCTTCTTATGTTCTTATGTTCTTATGGAAAAGCCCAGAAAGGGTTGCCAATAAGTCAAAAGTAATTTGATAGCACAGGACTACATATGGAGCCATTCTGAATCCCTGCATGGGCTTCTGATTCAAGCTCAGGGGCTTGTGCACAGCCTAGAAATAAGTCTGCTTCTGCCATTTGGTAGGTGGTGGCTTCTTACGGCTGGATAGCAAAATGGTTTAGGTTTCTGGCTGTGGAGCCAGAGGTTGGGAGTTTGATTCCCCACTGTCACTCCTCCACAGGGGCTGGGCTTGATGATTTATGGAATCCCATCTAGCTCTGTAGTTCTAAGTTGATTTTTGTTAATATTAATTAGTAGAGATGGGCACGAATCAAAAAAATGGCGTTTCGGTTTTTCGTTTGTCGTTTCTACCTGCTTTTTGCATGATTTTTAAAGCATTTCTGTGCGCAGGCATCCCCCAACGCCCCAGACCAAAGGGAAAACACTAAAAAAAATGGATGCTGGCAGAGACACAGTATAGACTAGGTACACAGGGAGGCTGCAAAGGCAGTGGCGGGTGTTGCCCAGGATGCAAGGCAGCCGCAGAGTGACTGCACTGCAGGGCAAGGGAGGGTACTCACCAAGAGGTACGCAGCACGCACGCACACAGGGAGGCTGGCAGGACTGAAGCTAGAGTTGCAGAGACAGCAATCCCACCCTAACTCCCACCAGAGACTGCAAGGAGGACGGGGGCTGCCAGAGCTTTTTATGCCCTCTGTGGCTGCCAGACCTGCCCACCCAGTCTGCAACCTGGGCATGCTATTGGTTGAACATGATCCCATCACATGGCTTGCCTCCATTTTGTGGCTGGTGGCGACATCCATTTTAAAGGGAAAAGAAAAATACATCGCAATGGGAGAAGACAAAAACAAACATTTTAAGGACCCCAACCCCCCTGGTAGGTATTATCAGACAATATAAATAATTATCGCTGCATTTTTACGGATGTCCAGGGCGTTTTTTAACATTTAAAACAGCTCATTTCATTGTGCGTAGCTATTAACGGAAACGAAATGTAACGACCACAATTTTCGTGATTCTGTTCGTTTCGTTTCATTTTCATCACAATTTTCATTTGTCGTTTCGTTACGTAATGGAAACGACAAACGGTAACGGAAACGAAAAAATGTTCGTTCCGTGCCCATCTCTATTAATTAGCTTAACTCTCCACCCCCCTCTCCAGCCCATGCACACACTTGTGCCTAAAGTAAGGTTGTAAAGAAAGGGAAGGAGGGAAGCAGGGAGGGATATTGTTTCCTTCATCACAACTTTAAGTTCCTGCTAGGCTTTTTACAGCAGACATGTCCAAACTTCGGAGCTTCAGATGTTTTGGACCATAACTCCCACAGCCCTTTGTCAATGGCAATCTAAGCTTAGAATTCTGGGAGTTGTGGTCCAAAACATCAGGAGGGCTGAAATTTGGACATGCCTGTTTTACAGCCTTCTGTGTTTGTTGTGACATGCCTTCTTTTGGCAAAGGAGGTGTGTTTTGCATGCAGGAGCTTTGAGCGCTCTCTGTCACTCCAGGGAGAAATGTTGAGGTTATGTGTTGAGGTGCTAATTGGCATTAACCCTCAAACTGGGAACTGCTGACACGTTTTGAAATTAACACCCTGTGGAGAGGCTGCTGACCCGTGTTAAACCAGTGCTTCCTCAAATTCTTTGGAATTAGGTTTTAAGGTGGGATTTGGAGGGCCATTTGGTCTGGGAAAGAACTGAATTAATTTCCTGTGGAAGACAATGGAGATCACCTAACTTTTTTTTTTTTTTAAAAAGAAGCTGTTGTGGTTGGTGGCCCTACTGGAAGTGTTGGATTTTGCTTGAAGAAGGAGATAGGCATCCCTGGAAGATGTCAGATCTATACTGTCCACCTTCATATAACTTGGGAAGCAAGCGATTCAGCATGGCATGTAGTGGAAGTTTCCAAAACCCAACAAGTCCGCATCGGAACTAAACACTTTCACACTTCATTATTTGAAAGTACGTGCATATTAAAGGAGGCTTTTGATTTTCATCATCTAAGCAACCATTTCTGCCAATGCTCCCTTTTTTTCTTTTTCTTTTGCTTGAAGAACACCATATTTGGTCAAAACTCCAAATGACGAACTGAACCATCCTGTCTCAGGACAAAACCAGAAATTACCCCCCCACACACACACATTTCAGCAGAATTGCAACAAATCTCAGTCAAGATGGTGCCTGAGGTGATTTAGGTGCCTGTTGGATAGGCAATGCCAAGGTCCTCCTCATGACACTTTATCTTTTTAAATCATTGTTGGTCTGGGAAGCTCTTCAAAGAAGGTGGTCCTCATGAATGAGGGATGTCCTTCAAAAGGACCAGTGGTCTCCACGAAACAGAGACACGGTCACCTCCTGCCAGAGTTGATCTGGATGTGCCTCTTTCACTTTGGCTTCTGTTAGGGGCCGGTTCCTCCGAAAGACCGCCATGTTTGGCCTTGCTGGTGTGACAAAACAAGAGCTCCCAAAGAACGTGAAATCATAGGAAGCCAGAGGTAGTTCTTAGGAGACATTCCCTATTTCTTGTAGTGGTATCTCTTGCTAGAGAGAAATTGAGAGAGAGAGAGAGAGAGAGAGAGAATAAAGAATCCTTTTGAATGATCTTCCTCAGTTATACTGTGTTAAGGAGTTAATAGCTGGCCTTATGGGAGTGCTGCTCTGAGCCGAAGGAGCAGGGTAATGAAAATTGTAAATTAAAAATAAATTCCAGCTTTTGGCCTTTTCCATTGAAACCTATTAGCAGAGTGGAAGACTTGGAGCACAAATAATCGGTGGTAAATGAGGCCTGGGCTCAGTGCGGCTCTTTTGCGACCCTTCCGCTTCACGGAAAAAGAACATCGAGATTCTGAAAAAAAAATCTGTTTCTAGAGAGGAATTATAGGCGCCATCCTGGGGGAAAGAAAAGAAGAGGAAGAACTTAACAGGCCCCAATGCAGGCTAGCCCTCTGTAGCAAAGTTGGCACCTGAGTATCAGGGATGGTGGCCTGATTTTATCCAACATCACAGAATGATGGAGTGGAAAGGGGTCTAAAAGGCTATCAAGTCCAACCCTCTGCTCAATGCAGGAATCCAAATCAACAAAGCTCTAACAGATCATTGCCCCATTTTCTCTCAAATGCCTCCAGTGTTGGAGGGAGCTTGCTGCCTCCCAAAGATCCATACACTACTCCAGTATTCCTTCCAAGAAAACTCCATGGACATGGGGTCACAAAGAGTCAGTCAGAAATATAGGACACAACAACAACAAAGGTTGGAGTAGCAACAGGCAAGCCACTCCAGTATTCCTTCCAAGAAAACTCCATGGACATGGTTTCACGAAGAGTCGGTCAGAACTGTAGGACACAACAACAACAACGGTTGAAGTAGGAACTGGCAAGCCACTCCAGTATTCCTGCCAAGAAAGCTCCATGGGCATGGGTTCACAAAGAGTCAGTCACAACTGTAATGACACAACACACTCACAAAGGTTAAGACCATGATTTTGATGCAGAGATGGAAACCCACAGGTAAGCCTTGTCCTAGTAAGGGTTGTCTAACGTCCAATATTTTGTGTGTTGCTGGCTGAGAACCATTGCTTTCTTGCAAGACAATGGCAGCAACATTCTGTGGATGAACTGGAAGCTGAGTCAGGGCAACTGGACTTCTTTTCTTGTGAGATCAAAATATTTCACTACTCATCCAAGAGAAATGTTTCAATCTCACAAGAAAAGAAATCCACTTGCCATGACTCAGTTTCCAGATACTCACTTGGATAGCTGAAAATATTCACAGACATCTGCGGGTGAAGATTGACCACCTTTTTCTTCTCAGAGAAGCTCTCTCTCTCTCCCCCCCTCCCCGGCTAGCTTTTGGAGTTCATCTCTTCAGGCTCGCTCATGGCAATATTTGAAGAGCAAACCCCATGGAAACAATGGGAGGCCTTTATTTGGAGTGCTTAATTCAATAAGCAAGCCAAGGGGCCGAGCGTTGAGTCAAGCGAGACCGGGAATTCCCAGTTGGCGGCGTTTAGGATGCATCTCATAACAGCGACGGCACAAAATGGTTGCTGCAGAAAGGAACAGGTCTGATGCTAAGAGGCAGTATGCCGCAAGTGTGAATCATCAAAGATGATGCCAAGGAAGAAAGAGAAGCAGCTGGGGTTAACTGCTATTTCCTGATCTAAATCTTCTTTCCTTTTTTTGTTACAGTGGTCAAAGCAGGCAATAGACCATGGCGTCTGGTTCTTTGAAATGATTCTTGAAATCAAAGATATTAACACCTAGTTCCACCACTCCTGTAGAAAGATAGATAGACTATTGCATAATGGTCAGATCATTGCAAAATATACACTACAAACAAGCAAACTTATTGTCATGCCATATTTATCAGTATTTATACAGTAAAATAAACATTTTAATATTAATGCTTTAAAATATAGTATAAAAATATTGTTTACTTAAACCAATTTAACCAATCTATTATTATCTATTATTTAATGACCCCCCCACCAACCAACCATCCATCCATCCATCCCACCAACCAACCATACGCTGAACTTTAAGACCAATTCTTAGATGCATAAGCCTGCCACCCTGTGTCTTTCATTCTGCCTCCAGTAACCATCTCTCAAGAAGCCAAGCGATGCCTCTGCAGGTGTGAAGCATCCCTAAGTGATGATGTTATCTTTGAAATCGGAGCTGAATTGAGCTTTTTGATCGGTCTTGTCAGCTGGTCCAGGTTCTCGCTAACAAAGTGCACTGTTGAACATGCCTTTGCTTTTAGGGTCTCCTCTTGGTTGCCTGGCCCTTTTTGTCAACTCACCCAGTGTGACAACTATAACATTGCAGAGAGGAGACTTTATAATCCTATTACTCTTTCATCAACGTGCATATACTAGCAGGAGAACGATCGGGAGGGACTGAAATAACAACGGGGATGGCCTCCACTGCAGTGAATCTAGGCTTAGCCCGGGCACAATAGGTGTGCAGTTTTAAGGTTTTGTTGAGCTGAAATCCAATCATATACTTTACTAGCAGATCACAGAAAGACAGAGGCTGAAAAGAGGGGGCGGGAGATGGAGGGAAGAGGAGACAATTCTGCCTCATACAAACAGTGTAATCCAGATTTAATTGCAAATGAAACTCATTCACACTTCCACCATCTTTCATGTCATTGGAGTGGGATAATAATATTCCATTGACTTTTGGGAACCAGTTGGTTACTTAGCCAATGACTACCCCCACCATAACCCTTCTTAGATGTCTCAAACTAACTCCAAGTTCTACCACTATCTCAGTTCTTGGAGAAGTCTGGAAGTTGAGTCATGGCTACTGGACTTCTTTTCCTTAAGGGATATCTCTCAACTACCAGATAAACTCAACTGGATGGCTGAGAATCTTCACAGACATACAGACTTCTTGGAGAAGTGAATAACAGATGAAAGGATAAACTGGGACATTTCCCCCCCCTTTGGGAAAAGTCAAATGTCACCCCCCCTGGCATAGCGGTTCAACTGCAATATTCAGACAATTTCTGTTCACAGCCTGAGTTCGACCTGAAAGAATCCAGATATCTTTGTCAAGGTCGACTTAGCCTTCCATCCATCTGGGGTCATTAAATTGAGTACCCAATTTGGTGGAAGGGGAGGGGGCAACATGTTCCTTGCATAAGAAGGTTGTAGGCTCCCCAGAGAGTGCTCTAGTGGTATGGCATGGTATGAAGTTGAAACAACAGCAACAACAAGAAATGTGGAATGCCTTCGTAACTGCAATATGGACTCTCCTTAAAGGCAATATGGTCCCCAAATCCTTGACTTTAGCCCCCGCTGGGTTGAAGTGTTGCTTCACTCAGCTTTTGTCCTCTTCCATAAAGCTTTTCCCGAGACCCTCCATAGTGGTGGCCAAAGACGGGCTTTGGGGCTGGGTGGGTTGCCTGGAATAAAAGCTCACTTAAAAAAATCATATTAAACATTTTTGACAGTCTGTCACTTTTCTCCCCAGCTACTGAGTCTCCATGCTCTGCGTAAAGCATTGATTCGCCCGTTGGACTGTTAGCCCTTTGTGAACAATTAAGCTCAGGGCAAAGGTCACAATAGATCAATTTTGCTGGCCGCGTTAATTTTATTTTTACTGAAAGGAACTTTTTGTCTTTTTTTTTATCGGGAGGAAAATTAAGCTGTTAACTGGAATTCCACCAGGCTGTCTCCCGTGAAATCCCCGTAGCCGTTTTTTTTTAAATGGCACTCAGAAGGTAAATTTATTTCTTTTTTATTAAAAAGAACAATTTACGGCCTATACAGTATGTCTGAAGGAGGGGACTTCATACAATGCACTGTATTTTCCCATTGCCCCTGAAGGGTTTGACCTTCTAATGTTTCCAGTTTCCCCGGAGGTTTGTTGGTTTTCTCCAGATCCCTCTCTGGTGCCTAATGTTCAGGTATCCAGGTCATGACAGCCCAATGGCACTGAAAATGTTGGATGCTGTTATAGAATAGAGAGGTGCAGAGCGAAGCAAGTCAACACTAATGGAGCCATTGTGCCTTGTGAAAACGCAGACACAGGGGTAAGTCAATGAGCTTCTGGTGCTCTCTTCAGCCCATAGTTTGTGTTCAGGGCCTGCCAGCAGTCTTTGGGTCGGAGTCTCAGTCTTTGGCACCAAATCCCAAGTCCGAGTCTTTAGAACCCAGTCCTGGGTCCCAAGCTCCAGCTCTGAGTGCATGTTAAATGCAATCTCTTTTCCCCAGGAAAAAAAGGAAAGGATGGGTGCCTTACCAGTCACAAGTAGGGATGGGCATGAAATGAAACTATTATGTTTCGTTTCCTTTCCTCTCTCCATATTTTTTACGTTTTGTTTCATGGAAATTTTTCCATAAAAAATTCGTACGAAATGAACCACTACAGTAATGAACTGGTTCGTGGGGGGGGGGGGGCTGGAAAGTGGCAGAGGGACAAAAAGATTTTTTAAAAGTTTTTTCTCCTCCCCCCAAGCCCCCTCCCCCGGTTCAATCCCAGGTAGCAGGCTCATGATTGACTCAGCCTTCCATCCTTCCGAGGTTGGTAAAATGAGGACCCAGCTTGCTGGCGGCGGTGGTGGGGGGCAATGTGTAGCCTGCATACTGTGTAGCCTGTAATGAAAAATTGTAAACTGCTCAGAGACTATTTGAAGTGGTATGAGTCGGTATATAAGCAGAACACTTTGCTTTGCTTTGTTTTGTAGACCTGCCAGGATAGACCCCTGATCCAAATCAGAATGAAACAGTTTCTGTTTATTTTTGCTGCTCTCTACTGCTCCCCATCAAAGATGGTCGGGAGAAGGTATTGCAGTTATCCACTCTCCCTGAATCAGATGGCACAAGGTGCCAATAAAATTCCTCCTGGGTCTATTAATCTATTTATGTGGCCTGTTTTGTTTTGTTTTTTGTTGTTTGTTTTGTTTTTGTTTTAATTCAAGGAAGGTATTCTACAGTCATTGACTGAAGGGTTTAAGGATTAGAATTTTAAATGCCCTGATACTTATGAACTCTCGGTCCACCCATCCTGTAACTGGTTTAACATCCAGGTCTGGTGAAGTGTGTCAGTAGTATGTCATTCTTTGACTTGTAGTTGTGGTGGTGGTGGTGGTGGTAGAAATGCATGCAACCCCATCCAAAAAATCGTAAACAACAACCATGTTAAAATACATTCGTTGGCGTTACGGTTTCTTAAGTCAATGATACTCAGCCCTTAAATGCCATTAGCTCCCACCATTTACTCTGTGGAATTTAGCTGATGTTACTGTGTTGATTTTAAAAGCTATCAGCTTAACTGTAATAAATCCATTTGACATGTCTTTATTCCGATAAAACTTTAAGACTGCCAGTGTAGCAAATGAGATGCAAATGCTCCCTCCTTCTCTCCCTCCCCTCCCCTCCTCTCTTTTATTTTATTTTAAGCATATTTAAAGCCGCCTTTTCAATGCAAATTTGACTGGAAATCCGACAAGCTAGGACAGACATCTTAGCTGTCAGTGTGCAAGTGCTTTCATTTGGGTCTCTGGGCTGGAGGAACAGTTGGCTGTACCACCACCACCCCACCACAAACCCCCACCCCCTTTATTCCCCTGCAGACTGAGATAATTAAAACTACAGAGAGATGGTTTTTAAATATACATGATTCACAGTTACTTTAATGGGGGACTAATGTAGAGAGGCATCGATTAGCATTTTTGATAGCATCGCAGTCTGACCATATGACGGAGGCTGGGAGGGTGACAATTTTACAGCTCTTGTAAACAATGTTTGTAAACAGCCTCTACAAGCAAGGCTGACTACCTGTGGACCAAGGGATGGCTGCATCTACTTGACATGCAGATCAATGGCTGTGTGTGTGTTGTGTCATTACAGTCGTTACCGACTCTTCGTGACTCCATATCCATGGAGTTTTCTTGGCAGGAATATTGGAGTGGTTTGCCAGTTCCTAATCCAGGCGCCTACAGCACCTGGTATTCCCTGGTGGTCTCCCATCCAAGTACGGGGAGGGGCAGGAGGCGGGGTGGGGTGGCGGCGGCATGGTGGTGGGGAGGGGGCAGATGGCAGGGGACGGTGATGGGCGCGGAGGGGTGGGCAGCAATGGGCGCGGGGGCAGCGGGTGGGCAGCGGCAGGCAGCGATGGGCGGACGGCGACGGGCAGCTGGCGGGCAGTGGGGGGATGGACGGCGGTGGCCAGCGGCGGGGGGTGGCAGGGGGCGGCAGGCTGTCCAGCGCCCTCTCTCTCTTTTGGCGCCCTAGGCAATTGCCTAGTTCGCCTTAATGGAAGCGCCAGCCCTGGCTCCAAAGCATGCTCCCTGGGTTGCTACACCGAGGGAGGCTGGGAAGTCAGTAGTCAGATGCAAGGCCTTCACAGTCAGGGCCCCAGCTCCATGGAAGGGGCTCCCTGTAGAATTACACCTCGCTTGCTCTCAGCCTTCAGAAAGAGGAGTACGCCAAGGTTGCATTCTGGTGCCAACATTATTTAACTTGTTCCTAAATGACCTCCACAAAAGCTGTTCAGCTCGAGAATTTCATCCTCCAAAACTGGCCAAAGTAAATGTGCCCTTGTTGTTATATGTAGATGACGCAGTCATCATGTCATTATCGGAAGTCGGTCTCAAACAATCCTTATATGCATTCAAGAATTATTGCAGGATCAATTCCTTATCAATCAACCTCAAGAAAACGAAAATTATGGTTTTCTCAAGACACCGTAAAACCAAAGTTTGGCTCAAAGCAAGAATAGTTACCGAAGTCTTGGAGAGCATCCTCTCGTAATGTAGCACGGGCTGACTGTTTTATGATGCCTCTTTGCCACTGTTTGGTCTTCCATTAATTTTTTTAAATAGCTGATTTATTTAATTACATATGGTGCTTGTCTCCTATTATATTTATATTTATATTATTTTATGTAGTTTCTCTCTGGATGTGAACCTCCCAGAGCAGTGTTTGTGGGTTGTGGATTGTTTTCTCGTTCAAGTTGTTTTCAGCCAACATCGGTCCCCAAAAGAAAGGCAGCAGCTAAATAAATAAATAAATAAATAAATAAATAAATAAATAAATAAATAACTGTAAACCCCCCCCCCCAAAAAAAAAAAATCTCACGAGCCAACCATTTCCAGGCAGAAGGAAACAACTAGATCTAGGCTAATCTGCTTGAGTCCAATTTTGGTGTAACGAAGAAATGTATACATATTTCCGTCACTTCTATCACATTCATTTCCATCACCTGTGTGGTCCAGGAAACGAATTCAGGGCAGGGATATGCAAATGAAGGGGTGGAGCTACATCCAGAGGACCAGGGCTTCTTCTTGGTGGCGCCAGTCATCAGTGGCAGAACACAGGGATGGGAATCTATTGCAATGGAGGTGGTTACAAGACTATGCTGCAATCTATGCAGTTGTTTGACAGCTATGTTTCCAGCAAAGTCTAGAAGAGGAAGGGAAGGTAATAAATACATATTTATATCAATAGAAAAAAATGACACTGTATCCTTTAGAACAACAAAGATAGATAGATAGATAGTTAGATAGATAGATAGATAGATAGATAGATAGATAGATAGATAGATAG
>JAHTLZ010000213.1:6964618-6982440 GCA_023846285.1 Phrynocephalus versicolor | reverse complement strand
GATAGATAGATAGATAGATAGATAGATAGATAGATAGATAGATAGATTCAGAATGAAACACTGGGAAGGAAATATACATATACTGTAGTTATAGTACTGTATAAACACATTGGCATCCATTGGTCTCTTTCACCATGTAGGAACTGGTTTTTTAAAAAATCTTTATTAATTATGGTATTTGCATGTTGGTTTGTGTGTGTGTTCAGAAATACTAAGATAATTTTTGTGAAATAAATGTCTAAAAAAGTTGAATTTCATTTCATTAACGTTTTTGATTTTATTGAATAAAATAAAAATCCACTAGATTGTTTTGAAGATAAAACCATATTCCCCCCCCCTTTTTTTTAAAAAAGTGTATTCTAGTAAGTTAAATTTTCCCACTCTTTTCCCACTCTTTGCTCATCATGCGTATAACACCTCATTACTGGAGAAGTATGTCATTTTAAGACACCCAGATTAATGGGGCATTTTATGAGGCTAATACATTTAAAGTTTCAAACTTCAGAATGAGTCTTTGGGATCGTACCATTAGGCGTTGGGTTAGATTTTCTTTTGATAGCTTTTTTTTCCCCCTACAGAGGAGCTAACTAATCATGAATGGCCAGGAGTGTGTGGAGAGGTTGAATTTATGAGTCTCCCAATGGAGGGGAGCTAAATCATACTAAGGAGTTGAAACCATATGTTGGCTCGACCATTCTTTCCGAAACAATGCTCCAACTATGATAACTAGAGATGGGCACAAAACGAGCAATTTTTCATTTTCGTTTTCGTTTTTTCATTTCGTTACGTAACAAACGAAAAACGAATTTTGTCTCCAAAATGAAATGAAACGAACCGAAACGCCAGAAATTTTGTCGTCCGTTTCGTTTTCGTTACGGCAATACACTGAACTGCTTTAAATGCTAAAAAAAATCACAAAAAATGAAATAAATGGTAACGAAACAGTAACAAAACGAAATGAAAACGAAAATGATTTTTTGCAAAAATCCATGAAAAACGAAAACGAACTGAAACAGACCCCCTAAATGACAAACGACAAACGAAACGCCATTGTTTTGATTCGTGCCCATCTCTAATGATAACTGCTGGAGATAGACATAACCTCAGCCTCTTGGTCTCTAAGAGAGAAACATTTCCCTTTTTTCTTCTCTAGGGGAGATTGATCAGTGTAAGAGGCTGACCAGGCGGGCCGATCGCTCACTCTTTGGTTCACCCCATTGGCTGGAGACCACATGTGTTTTATTAAGTAAATAATCTTGCTCCTTTGTGACATAGCGCTAGGGCTGTAGGTCATTGGGTGCCATTGGGAATGCCTGTCATTATCCTGTCCCGGTGCTTAATTTGCACCCAAATAGAGCTATGGGTGGTATTTTCTGAATTGACAAGCCTGTGATGCATTCAGTGGATTATGTTATTAAAGGTGAAGCCGGAGAAACCCCCTCCTCTATTTTTGTCTTCTTTTTAATTATTGCCCTAAACCAAACCAGCTCAATCTGAATACATATACAGTGGACCCTTATACAACAAACGGTTTGTATAACACAAAATCTGTACAACATAAAAAATTTGCTTAACAGAATCACCTATGGGGCAAATCCGTACACATAAAAATGGTCGCGATTAGGGGTTACTCTGTTTTCAATGCATTCCTCTGGGAAATTTGTACAAAGGAAAATTTGCTGAACAGAATTTAGTTGGAACGAATTAATTCCTTTATACAAGGTACCACTGGACTATATGGATGCATGTACTGTGGAGAAGAGAGCTTGAACCCCTGTTCAGCCATGGAAACTCACTGGGGGAGTGAAAGTGGTAAAACTACACCTTCAAGTACCAATTGACTGGAGTTGAAATCTATTCCAACAGCCCAAGAGTCAAGCTTTACCTTAACATGCGACAAAAGGCCCAGCCGGCCCGCTCCTGGTTGACAGGACTTTCCCCCGTGTAGTAATAAATACGCCTGAATTATTGATGGCAATCACCGCTAATATTATTATGACCTCAATTAAGTGCTCCCCCCCGCCCTCCCTTCCAGACCCATTAGCAACGAAAGGACCCACTCTTTGCTCCGTGCGCCTTCATGGAGGCCCACTTTCCATTAAAATCAAATTGATCAAACCTATTTGCCATTGCCCTGCGAGTGGAGAACTCTAATGGGTAATCTATCAGCATGGTGCCCCTTCTGTAAAGCTATTAACACCTTTCATTGTTTGTCTCCCGTTTTTGAGACGTGCTGAGAGGTTCAAAAAGGCAAAACCTTCCAATCTGTTCAGGATTGGAGGCGGGCGGCGGGGTGGGGGGTGGGGGTGGGGAGAATGTTAGGAAATCAACTGGACAACTCCTTGGGCCTTCTTTTTAATTACCCAGCATCTCCCCCCACAGCAAACCAGTGTGATTTCTGACACCGAGTAGGTCTTTTATTTAGCACAGGGTTGGTGAAAAGCAAGCTGATTAAGAAAATGGCAGCACCAGCCCATGAGGTGTGCATGAGTCGGGATACATACATGCATGCATGCATGCATGCATACGTAATTCAGGGCATGAGTAAAGTGGATAGAGGGAAGCTCTTCTCCCTCTGACAAAATACCAGAACTAGGGGAACATACACTTAAATTGAGGGCTGGGAGAGTAAGAACAGACAAAATAAAACATTTTTTCACCCAGCGCGTTGTTAGTCTGTGGAACTCCCTGCCACAGGAGGTGGTGGTGATGGCATCTGGCCTGGATGCCTTCAAAAGGGGATGGGACAGATTCCTGGAGGAAAAGTCCATCCCAGGTTACAAACCATGATGGAGATGTGTGTTGTCTCCAGGTTTAAAACCGGGGTACTTCAAGGGCTAGATGCAGGGGAGTGGTATCAGGAGACAAAGATCTAGTCTTGTGCAGTCCCAGAGGCATCTGGTGGGGCCACTGTGAGATACAGGAAGCTGCACTAGATGGGCCTTTGGCCTGATCCAGCAGGGCTCTTCTTATGTTCTTATATGTACATACATACATGGTGGTTTGTGAGCTCCCCTCCTGCCCCCCCCCAATTTCTCTCCCTCCAGCACTCCGCTGGTGTCTTTGCCACCCGAATTGACGTCGCTCAGCAGCAAAAGCAAATAAATGGAGCTTAAAGGTTTTTTGCCCTTTGGCAAATTGGCAGCTTGTATTAGTTACAGAGGATACATGTGTAAAGTATGGCTCGGTTGTTTGTCTGTCAGTGGGGAGAACACTTTTTTTTTCTCTCCTGAAAAGGCACCCGGGTGAGTTTCCTGGGGGCGGAGGGGGGGAGAAGGCAGATTGTATGGGGTGTCCATTTTGGAAGACGAGGGAATTGCCCTCATTAAAATAAAAGGAAAAGGAGCTAATGAGAAAAGATGAAGGGTGTGTAAACAAAGGACTGTACACGAAAAGCTCAAATGTCAAGAGAAGATAATCTGTCAACTTCTGGTCTAAACGAGTCAAGACAAATTCATTGATTTTGTTTTTGGAGAGATGAATTTTTTGTTTTTTCTTGGGGGGGGGCAGATACTTACAGCTTTGTTGCTCAATTCCATACAGTTGCTGTCTTTTTCACACTTAAGGTTGCGATGCCATGCAGGTTTATGAAGGATTGGGCCGGCTTTCTTCTAACAATCCTGAGTAGAACTGCAGGCTTCAGTTTTGCTGAGGTTGGTCAAGCGGCTGCTGGTTTAGTGTCCGCCATGCCTCAAGGGTGGGTATCTGCGCCACGAACCGCAAACAAGTCTTGAGATAGTTGGATCCATGTTTCCCACAGCTAATGGAAACAAGTCCTAGTTCAGGTACATAAGAGACTGGGATATTGGATCAAAGCACCAGACATCCTGTGGCTTAATACTCATAACTGAGCTCTAGGAGAGTCATTTTAACTTCTTAGGCAGGCAAAGAATATTGTGAGAAGTGTCACATAACTTTTCTTCAGCCACTGGGCCAATGTAAGATGGCCTAGGTCAGGTATGTCCAAACTTCGGCCCTCCTGATGTTTTGGACCACAGCTCCCAGAATTCCAAGCTTAGATTGCCAGTGACAAAGGACTGTGGGAGATGCTGTCCAAAACATCTGGAGGGCCGAAGTTTGGACATGCCTGGCCTAGGTCATGGAGAGCAACTCAACCCCAACATGGGTTGTAGCTTCAGCCTGGATTATGTCCCTCCATCTTGGGGGTGGGGGGTCATTGGCAAGAAACAAGGAAGAGCTTGACTACATTTCAGCTGGGTCTGCTATTGAGAGGGTTTGCCCCTTGTTTACTTCTTTTCCTAATTGGGATAATCAGTGGGGGGTTGCCTTAAACAAACAAGGAATGTTCCTTTCCTCCTGCTCCATGACAGAGTGATCAAGGAAACAGCTGGAGACTTATTTTCTGAAATGGAGTTCTTCCCAAAAGACTTCATGTAGGGAAGCATTTAGAAGCCCACCTACTAAAAAAAACCCTCTCCCCCCTTCAGTAAAGGTTATTTTTCTTCTTCTTAAGGCATTTAATAGACAGGTATACATGCATCGCTAAACAGCAAAGGGCTTCTCACTTAGCACTGCCTTGTGATATTGATGGAGGTGACATTTCAACTCACGTTGTCTTAATACAGTCTGTCATTCATATGCCGTCTGGAGACCAAAATCAATAAAAAGTGAGAATGGACTTCCACACTTAGTAAAAGAGGAAGAATAATAAAGGAAATAAAGCTGTATGCCCCCATCTGAGTGGTGGAATGAGTTTTTTTTTGCATAAGTGTTTGTTGTTTTAAAGTCTTTAAAAACAAACCCTTGAATTATGACTATGTAAATCAAGCAGTCCTTCTCTGGAAAAGCTTGTCATAATTCATTTAGCAAAAAACAAACCATGAGCCGAGATGATTTTTTATTTTTATTTTATTCTATTTTATTATTTTGTGAGCATTTTACCCCTCCTTTCTCCTTGGAAAAGGACCCATGGCACCTTCCAGTAAGGAGAGACTATACAGTCCATTACAATAAATTGAGAAACATTGAATTGAGGGGTATCTTACATCATTAGAAGGCAACGTTAAAACTAACAATTGAAAAACATAGTGTCAATGCAATCACACAAGGAGAGAGATATAAACAAAGTTATAAGTGGTTATAAACACAAGGTCTGTGTAGCCATGTATGGTAGATTCATAAAAACACACAGCAGGTAGTCCATGATTTAAACTCTTGCACTGGATACTCCAGATATAAACTGTAGGATTGACATGGGAACCTTGGTGGCTCTCATGTGGTAGCGCCCATCAACTGCTTCCCAGATGTTTTAGCTAGCCACAAGCTAGCTGGCTTGCTAAAACATAAGAACATAAGAAGAGCCCTGCTTGATCTGGCCAAGGGCTCATCTAGTCCAGCTTCCTGTATCTCACAGTGGCCCCACCAGATGCCTCTGGGAGCGCACGAGACTAGATCTCTGTCTCCTGATACCACTTCTCTGCATCTGGCCCTTGAAGTACCCTGGTTTTAAGACTAGGGATTACACATCTCCATCATGGTTTCTGTCGTAACCTGTGATGGACTTTTCCTCCAGGAATCTGTCCAATCCCCCATTTAAAGGCATCCAGGCCAGATGCCATCACTACATCCTGCAGCAAGAAGTTCCAGAGACTACCGCTGGGTAAAGAAATGTTTTCCTTTCTTCTGCTATTGCGTGAGAAGCAAAAGAGCTTCCCTTCCTCCATTTTATCCGTCCCCTGGATAATTTTGTATGTCTCAATCATACCCCCTCTCAGGTCCCATTTTTACAGACATATTGCTCCCCCAGGAAGCTGTGCACTCACCAACCTATGAAGGATAGAAAGCTGAGCAAACCTCCAGCCAGCCAGCTGGGATTGAACCCACGTTGTGAGCAGAGTTTTGGCTGCAATACAGCAGTTTTACCGTTGTGTTACATGGCCCCTCCGCTGTGCCGTGAGGCACAGTGTTGCCTATCAAGCTGCATTGGAAAGAAACCTCATATTGCATTATATTACTACATAATACATCCAATTACAGTAGGACCCCAGTATCCACTGGGGATTGGTTCCAAGCCTTCCCATAGATAATGAAAACCGTGGATAAGAGAGAATGCCAAAATGTCCATAAAACTCCTGTTTTGTGGTGCTAACTTGCTTTACAGCTGCTGTTTTGCAACAGTGGTTTGCTTTACAGCTGCTGTTTGTGATGGTAGCTTGCTTTATGGCTGCTGCTTTATGGCAGTAGCTTGCTTTGCGGCTGCTGAATTATTGGTTGTTTTCCCTCTACCAACTGTGGATACCTGAATCAGTGGATAATGAATCAGTGGATATGGGGGTTCCTACTGTAATTCATTAACTTATGGCAATTTGCTTCCAACAGTTATGTCAGTTGTGCAGTAGGATTTCAGCAACTGTATTTAGCTCCTTGGTTGTTTTTTTTTTCAGTGGGATTGCATTGTGCCTTCAGTGGTGGTGGTTGTGAGTGTGACCGTGGGCTTTGTGACTTACGATCTTTGCTGAATGAGCCAATTGTTTTACCAAGCGAATCCGGCATATCCTTTTCGGATAGTGAACAGCTGAACCTTAATTGTTAAGGTGAAAATTAGAAAGCATTTCCAATCCCCCTCCCTTTTTAATATGATGGTGATGGGATGTGATCATGGCAGATGTTTGGTGTGGCAGCTGCCGGGTGTGTGAATTCTCCAGCATCTCTTTCAAAACATTTCAAGATGAAAACTTCTCATCCGTCACTTAGATCAGGCATAATTCACAGTTTACCTCCTGATGTTGAGAGGCCTGAGATATCTCTCCATCCTGGAGTATTCCCGGGACCAGCTGTCAGGGGATAAAAAAGAGGTTTCTTAACCATAGTGTCTTCACATAGAGAATAGACTTGAGAACGGTCTGTTAGTGCAGAAAGTTATTCCCATAGAAAGCTATTTAGTCTATATGCTGTCGTAATCCATTCATGACCCATGGCTGTTGACAACATGCATTAAAATTAGATACAGGTAGAAACACAACAGCTGGAATCCACGAGTAAGCCACAACCAGAGAAGTCTCAATAAGATTTGGTAAGTCAATTCCTCTGTAATTTCCATGGATTCAGTGGGCCTCTAGTTGTGACTCGCTCCTGGATTCCAGTCAATAAATTAAATATAAATTGGTAAGTGCTCCAGTCTTTTATGGGAGCTCTAGGTCTTTGTGAGATGTGACCTAGAGAGAGCTTATTAGGTCACAAGACAACACCTCCCACAGAGACTTAGGTCTTCCAGGAGGTATTGGAACGGTCTCTTTTCTGTGCAGGACGTAGGCCCATGACAACCTGGAAAACAGGCCCTGTTCCAGGTGTGTGAAATCTAGATGTCTGTGGGTAAAAACTCCCAGAATTCTGTCTGATGTAGTGCTGGAGAATCTCCAAAGTTGGGATTCAAAAGCAAAGAACAAAAAGCTCAACTCTAGCTATTATCGTTGTGAGACTTGGTTCATAATCTCTTTTTGACAGGTCTGGTTGAGGGGCACAGCCTTATTTATTTATTTATTTATTTATTTATTTATTTGAAGTGCTGCCTTTCTTCCCGCTAGGGACCCAAGTGGGCTGAAAACAACTTGAACTAGAAAACAACCTCCCTTTTAAAATACCCTATAAATAGAATGTTAAGAAACAACTAAACATGCACCAAGATTCAAACTGAGATTTAAGAAAAAAAACAATTGGAAAACATTTTTTTTTTAAAAAAAACTTTTAAAATGTATAACTTAATACAGAGAGCATTCGAGAGAGGCTCATTGTCTTTGACAACGAAAGGACAAGACACAGGAGGCCAACCTGGTTTATTAGAACAGTCCATCCCGAAGTCTGGAAGATCTTAAGATGCTTCAGCTGTCCTGGACCCATGCGGTGCAGGACTTTTCCAGCGCTCACAAGCTTCCAGGGGCCAGCTGGATCTTTCCCAACGGCAAGCAAGCAAACAACAAACAAGAGAAAACCCAAAGTATCTGCAAGTCCAGTTGTGGGGGGAAATGGGGCCGTGGTACCTGGAATGGCCTGCCACCCCAGGCCAAAAATGTCCACACTCTGATAGACCTGTTCCTCGATTTACTTGTGGTCTGCGTGAGTTATGCCTTATTTTATTTTTAAAGGAAGGCTGGCCTGGTTAAGCCAGGGAAGGGAAGGAAGCCGTTCCAGTGAAATCACACATTTCCCAGGTACAGCTGGGGGAAAGCCATTAAGGGAAGCACCGAAGCAGCCCCCGTCTGTGATTGACGACTCCCTCCTTTGAGTTTCCCCCACCGCTGTGTTGAGTGCTCCTTAATGTGCCATTGTTTACTCACAATTAAACTCTTTACCATTAATTTAACTTTCAGATGTTGAATTGGTCACACGGATTCCAAATCCCAGCGCTCGGACAGATGTGTTCTATACACTTGTTTAAACACGGCTCTCATTAGGAAGTAATGCATGTACTGCAAGCTGATTACAGCACAAAGCAGAGGCGCTTTATCACAGGGGGCTCTGGGGAGACACCGGGCAGAATTTGTCAGCTGCTGCTGCTACTCTTCGGCGGCTCTCCCTTAATGAGTGACAGGGAGGCTGCGGGCTGAAGGGGGTGGCCTGATAGGAATGATGTGGCTCTAGCCAGCCTGTCCCCCCCCCCGCCACCCCACCCCACCCAACGCCTCCTTTTGCAAAAGCTGTGTAGAGCTTCTGGGACGGGAAGCATTAATTGTTGTCGGCCTACATTTCACACCAAAGATAACAAATGCTCGCCGCGGAGGCCCTGTTCAAGGGAGATAAACAAGGCCATTGCCTCCTCCCTCCCATCTCCTCCTCCCCCACCCCATGTAATTAAGCAGAGACTGCCAATTGAATCAAGATGTTCCCTTTAAAGAGCAAAGTTGCAAAGGAGCAAGCGGAGCGGCAGTTGGTAACAAATATGACAACACCAAATTGAGGCTGTTGGGCGTCATTTTGCTTGATTTTTTTGCTCCCCTCTTTCTGTCCCACGACAGAAAGTACTTATGGGGCTCTTAAGCTGCCTAGATGCCCTAAGCACATCCGATCTCGCCTGATTTTGGAAGCTAAGCAGGGTCGGCCCTGGTTAGTACTTGGATGGGAGACCACCGGGGAATACCAGGTGCTGTAGGCGCTTGGAGTAGGAACTGGCAAGCCACTCCAGTATTCCTGCCAAGAAAACTCCATGGACATGGGGTCACGAAGAGTCGGTCACGACTGTAACGAAACAACAAACACACAAGGATGTCAACAAGTAATGTGATGATTTGGCTCCAAAACTGGACCTCAGTAACCTGTTTCAGCTTTATATAAAACCTAAGAGGTGCCTAAGAGGTGATCTGGTTGAAGTTTCTAAAATCATACACGGTGTGGACAAAGTAGATAAGGAAAAGCTGTTTTCCCCCTTGTACAAAGAGTCGGTCACAACTGTAATGACACAACACACACATGGGGCTCTTAGTTTCCTCAAAGACCTCTCGATGAACAGTTTCACAAAACAAGCTACCTCTCATGCACAATTATATGACAGAAAGACAGGCACTTATCATGCGGCTACCATTTGTGGATAGGGGCGTGGCGGATCAGCAGGCTAGAGCACTGAAACTGTTGGCTGTAAAGTCGGCAGTTCGGTGGTTTGAATCCTGGGTGCCAACGCAACGGAGCGAGCTCCCGCTGTTCATGACAGCTCCTGCCAACTTAGCAGTTCAAAAGCATGTAAATGCAAGTAGATAAATAGGTACCGCTGTAAAAAGCAGGACGGTCAACAGTGTTCTGTGGGCAGAAATGGGTTCAGCCATGATGGCCACATGGCCATGGACTTGCACAACACTGGCTCTTTGGTTTGGAAACGGAGATGAGCGCCGCTCCTAGAGTCGAGCATGAATAACATGCAATTGCGGGGGGAACCTTTACCTTTTCCTTTTACCACTTGTGCACCCAAGGCCTCTGCAACAGCACTGATGCGGGTGTTGCTTGTAGATTTGCAAAGTGCAAGTGCCCTTTTGAATTCAAATTCAGACAAAGCTCCGAGACATATTCTACCACCAGGTTTGGAATCCATAGAATCATGAACTTGGAAGGGCCATACAAGGCCATCATGTCCAACCCCCTGCTCAATGTAGGAATACAAATCAAAGGATATCTGCCAGGTGGTTGTCTAGATTTCTCTTGAAGCCTTCCAGTGTTGGAGCACATTGGTTCTATTGCCATACTTCTCTAGCCAGTTTCTCAGCATATGTTGACATGATATAGAACAGTGGCCCTGAATCTGTGGGTCCCCAGATGTTCCCGGACTGCAACTCCCAGAAGTCTTCATCACTAACTCAGCTGGCCAGGATTTCTGGGAGTTGCAGTCCAGGAACATCTGGGGATCCACCGGTTGAGAATCACTGATATAGAGGAATCTGCTCCACATGCAGAATCTTCAAATCCCCAGAAAAATATATCAATTCAATTACATGTCCATGAATGCACTGCATGGATTCACCCCTTCAAATAAAATAAAATAAAATAAAAAGGAATTATCCCTAAACCAAGTTGCCAGGGTCCTTAGCAGTCTAATTGGTAACAGCCGCTACAGCTTCTCCAGCAATTACCATTAATTAAACATTGAATCTTTCCAATTCAAATCCCTTACTCACAGCCCTTCTCTTTCCTGGTCTTACCTTTTTTTGATCTGATCCCAATATTTCATAGTGGTTACACTTATACAACTTTTTTTTAAAAAAATTACCAATATAACATGAAGAAAGCAATGCAACAAAATGTCAGTTCACCAAAGAGAGTCTCAGTTTCCCTAAATTTCCAGAAATTTTATTGTGTGGCACACAGGCCATTGCAGAATACATCAAATGAATACAATACAATACAATACAATACAATACAATACAATACAATACAATACAATACAATACAATTCAGTGGACTCTCGTATAACAAATGGTTTGTATAACATAAAATCTGTACAACATAAAAAACTCCAGAGATAGGGGAAATTTGCTTAACAGAATCACCTATGGGGCAAATCCGTACAACATAAATATGGTCACGATTACGGATTACTCCATTTTCAATGCATTCCTATGGGAAAATTGTATAAAGGAAAATTTGCCTAACAGAATTCCATTTGGAACGAATTACTTCCTTTATACAAGGTACCACTTACAATACAATACAATACAATACAATAGTAGTGACAATATCAAGAAAAAATAAAAATAAAATAACAACAATTAAAAAATAAGTCAAGACAGAATGGTTTCTATTACACCTTAAATTTCTAACCTCATGCAGTAAGAGTGAGGCAAAACTGAGATTCAAGAAAATTCCAACACTCCCTCTTGCATTTATTCTGGCTAACAGAAATGTTGGGTTCCAGGAGACATTCACCGAATTGCAACTTTTTCAAATGCCAACGTTGTCGGTGGGGCCAAAGCGCCGGGTCCCTTTGAAATTTGATTGACTCCAATAATGACTGATCTGTTGGCAGGCCTCTTTCCTTGGGAGCCAGATAAACTCATTTCAAGTCCTTCTCTGCTGACAAGAGGATCCGGATTACGGTACATTAAACTTTTTGAAACGCTTTTGCTAATTCCGGGGCATTGTGCGGCGTCAACGCACAGCTCCCTTCTGTTGGGGAAGCCTGCGCCCCGTTCACCCCCAGCGCATGCACTTTATTAGCCATTGTCCGGCTGCCACACCTGCAGCTTTTAAATGACTAACCCAAATGTTAAAACGGTTGTGAGTTGGTCAAAGCAAAAGCTAAAAGTTCAAAGGTTAGGCCATTGTAGATGGCAGCAAAAGACACTGAAAGACACGGGAGACCTGTTTGTTAATGATATAGCTAGCCTATTCTCTGGAGGAGCTTTCTTCCTTCCTCACAGACTCTTGTGTCCAAACACTAAGCAGAGCGATTCTCAGCATTGTCTCTTGAATAAGGGGTTAAATTATTCTGTTTTGCCCTTAAGTGATCCTTGATTGGCAATTCGGCAGACAAAGAGGTGATCATTAAGGGCCCTAAAACTGTTAGGACTGTTTCAAAGTGAATGGTTAAAGAAGCAAGAAGTTAGCTTGGTCTGTCTCTTTTCAAAAATGAATGAATGAATGAATAAATAAATAAATAAAGTTTAAGAAATTAAAAAAACCCTGCAGCCTGTAGAAATGATTTCAGAAAAGACAGTCATGTTTAGTTAGCTAATTTAGTCAACAATTCCATTTTGTTTCTGGGGAGAATCTGTGGCTGTCGTGTTGGGTTTGGAAGAAATATGAAGATATATGCATGATGTGTTGTTAAATTAGTTGACTTTAAAGGGTAAATCACTGAATATATTGATGTAATCTGGGTTAGAATGGGGTTTGTTAACAGTCGGACTTTATGGAACCTCCATGCTCAAGGCAGTGGGCTAGAGCACTGAAACTGCAAAATTGGCAGCTCGATGGTGCCACACAACGGAGCAAGCTCCCGCTGTTATCCTCAACTCCTGCCAACCTAGCAGTTCGAAAGCTTGTAAATGCAAGTAAATAAATAATGTAGGTACCACTGTAAAAAGTGGGAAGGTAAAACAGTGTTTCCTTGCAGCCATGCCGGTCACATGGCCATGGAATTGCCCAACACTGGCTCTTTGGCTTGGAAACGGAGATGAGCACCGCCCCTAGAGTTGGACACAACTAGCACACATGTGCAGGGTAGAGATGGGCACGAATTAAAAAATGGCATTTCGTTTGTCGTTTGTCGTTTGGAGGGTCCATTTCGGTTCGTTTCCATTTTTTGTGAATTTTTGCAAAAACTTGTTTTTGTTTTTGTTCGTTTGTTACCATTTCATTACCATTTATTTCATTTTTTGTGATTTTTTTTTTTAGGATTTTAAGCAATTCACTCATATTGCAGTAACGGAAACGAAACACACGACAAAATTTCCAGTGTTTCTGTTTGTTTCATTTCATTTTAGAGACAAAATTCGTTTGTCCTTTTGTTACGTAACGAAATGAGAAAATGAAAACGGAAAAGAAAAATTATTCGTTTCGTGCCCATCTCTAGTGCAGGGGGAACCTTTAGCTTTACTCCATACTCAAGGCAATGTACTCAATGTCAGAAACAATAAGGACAGGATATGAGCTTTATGATTGTCTTATAACCTTCTTTCAACCAACCAGATAGGCATCATATCAAGGCTCTTCCTTATTTCTTCTTCCATGGGCTGCTGGATATTTCAGCGTCTTAACTCTCAGGCTGCAGAACCACAGGGTTGGGAGTTTGATTCCCCTTTGTAGGTACGCATCACACTTGAACTCCAAAGTTTTCAGTGCCGCACTAACAAATTACAATAGAGCTGGAGCCTGTGCATATGTACCCTGAAAAGCCATAAATCACATTTTTTTTTGGGGGGGGGAGGAGAAATTGGCATTAGGTTTCCTTATCTTTTGAACTAGTCTTTAGATTGACCTGACGATCCATTATAACTGGGTCATCACTGGGACCCTTGTGGGTCAGATCCAGAGCACTAAAAGGGAAGAAAGGAAAGAATCACCCCGAATGAAGACATTTCTGTTTGAGTATGTGCACACATCCTTCCACTCCAACCCAAAGGCTGCTAATCTTAATTGAATCAATTTCTTGGCATATGTTGACAGTGAAAGATTGGTTGAAGCTGGGAGGCCAAGCCAGACAGAGCATCCAGGATGAGGAGGATGAGAGAGAATCTTCCTTTAATCATTAATTAGTTCATTCACTCCCATTTACTTCCATTCTTCACTGTCTCAGACGGTGTGCTTCTTGGCTCCTAGCTCTCTAGCAATCCCGTTCTAAGTGTTTCTCCTGATATAGTTGTTGGCGTTTCTTTCTCCCTTTCTTAATTTTTTAGATCGGAATGCGATGACCTACCATACTCAGATCGGGTTCCTAAACATCCATTTGTTGGGGCCAGGAGTTCTGCAACAACACACTCAGACCAAGGCTGTACACTGGAGAAGAAGAAAATAATAATGATAATAATCTGAAATTCGGAACTGAATTGCCCTCCTTTGAATCAGTTTTGTTTGTGAGAGCCGGATTGAAGAGGGGTGCCCAAATTCTGATCTGAAGGAAATTTACCTCTCGGTTTGGATGCAAGCCAAAATGAAATAGATGAGTTCCCCTGTTTTAATTTAGTCTGCTGCTGAGATACAGCCTGCAATTAACAGGTTTCAACGAAAGCTCACCTTTTAACTATCTCAGAAAATGACAGGTCCGAGGATTGTATGAGGAGTACTAGACCTCTACAACCTAGCGTAATGTAGTGAACATACCTTTTATCACAGTTGTTATCAGTCTCATATAGCTGTAGAAGAATTAGTGGCGTTTGCTTTCTCCAATAGTCTTTTTTGTGTGAACCTGGAGTTTTTTTCCAGCTTACATACAATGAACGTTGCAACTTTTGATGCATTCTTCAAAAATAGATTCGGGCATGAATTGCAGGTTTGGCAATTCGTGCTAGTTTGTGCTTCAGCTGACCAGCCATTTGGTGCTCCCCAGCCCTGCGCCATTCAGAGGCAGTGCTCTGCTTCCTCTGGGTGCTGCTTCTGAGTGTGTGCCCCTTGTAGAAGGTGGGGCTGGTCATCCCTGAACACCTGTTTGGCTGAAATACCCGCTGTCACGAACTGCCGAATTGGCCATTGATGCCCATCTCCATTCAAAAAGCAAACTAAAACAAAATTCTCCTCCTTTTGTAGAAAACAGATCCAACAAGTATAGGTCTTCCTAATGCCTAGAGAAGCTATGCTGTGCCAAGTAGGTGTTAAGGATGAGGACTATTCGGGGGGGGGGGGGAGATTGCTATGCAAACCAGAAATGTCTTAGCTGGACGTACAAGGATTCAGATGAATCAGATCTAAACTTTCAAAATGTGTGGAACCTTTTTTTTTTTTTTTAGCCATTGCGGTCATGTTGCTTTTGGCTGATGGTAACCTCAGGAGGCCTTTTAAGGTCCATAGGGTTGCTTCCCATTGTTGAGTTCCCCCATCCAAGCAAGGATTTGAATCTCTCTTGAGTCTCCTGTCTGAACCTCTACCCATTACATAAGGAAAACTGACCCCCAAAACCCTGTTGCTTTCAGACTGGATCGCTCTTGGCCTACTCTAGTGCAATCTGTGTGTGTGTGTGTTGTGTTGTTACAGTCATGAACACCTCTACGTGACTCCATGTCTTGGCAGGAATACTGGAGTGGTTTTCCAGTTCCTACTCCAGGCGCCTACAGCACCTGGTATTCCCTGGTGGTCTCCCATCCAAGTACTAACCAGGGCCGACCCTGCTTAGCTTCCGAAATCAAGTGAGATTGGATGTGCTTAGGGCATCTAGGCAGCAGTAGTGCAATCTAGTGAGCTAAAATAAAAGTTTTTTTGTTTGTTATGTCAAAGCTTAAGAGCCTTAAAATGTACAGAAATGATGAGAACAGAATGCCCCTAGACGTCTAATAATGGCTTTTCCTGGAAAAGGGGGATATCTTGTTTATACTGTGATAGAGTGTGGGCTTTTTGGACAGACCAACTCGTCACATGTAAGCTAGGAAAGGCTGAGAATCACAGGCTTAAGAAATACAGTGGTACCCTGACCTAAGAGCAGCTAGACTTAAGAGCAGCTCGACTTAAGGGCAAAGAACTGTTGGCATTTTAACTGCTGCCTTACAAATTTTAGTTATGATCTGCTCGACTTGAAAATATTTTTAACTTACATTTTTTAAATATTTTTAGATAGTACCCCGACTTAAGAGTCGTTCGACTTAAGAGCATGCACTTGAAACTAGAGGTGGGCACGAATCAAAAAATGGCATTTCGTTTGTCGTTTGTCATTTGGAGGGTCCGTTTTGGTTCGTTTCCCTTTTTCGTGAATTTTTGCAAAAATTCATTTTCGTTTTGTTAGTTTTGTTACCATTTTGTTACCATTTATTTCAATTTTTGTGATTTTTAAAGGATTTTAAGCAATTCACTCATATTGCAGTAATGGAAATGAAACGCACGACAAAATTTCCAGTGTTTCTGTTCGTTTCGTTTCATTTTAGAGACAAAATTCGTTTGTCGTTTCGTTATGTAACGAAACAAAAAAAAACGGAAACGGAAACGAAAAATTGTTCGTTTCGTGCCCATCTCTATTTGGAACGGATTGAATTCGTCAATTGAGGTACCACTGTAGTGTGGGTATACAAGCACCTGGAGCAAAGTTCTTGGTCTTCCACATGAAAGAGATGCTCTCATATTCATTTTACCAAAGGGGAGCCATCTGCAAGGGGGGGGGAAACATCCACCTCTCGAGTTTGTTGTGGTGAACGTCATCTGCACATCCTTTGCTACGAGGCACAGATATCCCAGCTGGGCGAGGGTATTGGGACAGGAAGGCCCTTGTTTTCCCCTCAAAGCATTTAAGCTTCCAGAACAATTAGAAAAGCTTTCTTAATAAAACATTCACTCGGGAAGCCCCCAGCCCATCCTTTTCTTCTCTGTGTGAACAAACAGGGAAGGGGATCGGCTGAGAACCTGAAACTCTCCTCCCTTTCGGCCAGCTTTAATTCAATTGTATTTCGATGTTATGATTTGGTTTTGGGGTCTGTCGGCAGGCCAGCGTCACGAACACTAAGGGTTTATCTCTATAACCTACTGTCTTAGGGAAGATGGTATCAACCGTTCCAGATGGACTCATCTGAAGAATAAATTCCACTTCCCCTTATCGCTGACAGGCATCCCATTTACATATTCTACTGGTGGAACTGATAAACAGCAAAGTGATTAATGGGCTACGATTTACAGATACCTGTTTGATCAATGTCCAGCAAATAAAATGTGTTTTGTGGAGAAGACTGTCCCCTGGGGTGGGAGGGGAAAGAAAGAAAGAAAGAAAGAAAGAAAGGAAGGAAGGAAGGAAGGAAGGAAGGAACTGCAAACATACACATACAAAACCTCCCATACACAACCTACAAAAAGTACCCCAAAATTAAATTTATTTATTTATTTATTTATTTATTTTTGCATTTCTAGACCACTCCAAATCTCCCCCCCCCCCAGGGACTCAGTGTTTAGGGTTGGTAGATGCTGCTTATGTGGTCCCAGGTTTTGTATCAAACTAAAAAAGGTTGCTGAACGAAAGTTCCAGGAATGCGAATATTAGTACAGTACATGTAATAATTATTTTTAGAATGGTCTTCCTTGGCCTGTCACTCTCTAGGTATTTTGGTTTCTTATGCCATCATCCCCAGTCAACGTTGCCTGTGGTTGGTAATAAATAATGAGAGTTAATGGTCTTCATAAAAACCAAAAGGTATGAAATGATGGAAGGTTGATTTAGAGGCAGGAGTTGGTTGTGACATTAACCTTCTCCTGCATTTTACATTTGCTTTTCTTTTTGGGAGCCATGACTTTGGTGATCAACAGAGTTGAGCAGATTACTGAACCCCAGGTTTAGTGCCTTAAGCCTTTTTGGCAAGTTTTTGGATCCAAGTCCCAAGTCTGAGTCTGAGTCTTTGGTGCCAAGTCCCAAGTCCAAGTCCAAGACTTTGGTAGAGGATCCCAAGCCCAACCTCCGAGTCCCTATTAAAAACACCTTTTCCCTTAAAAAATAAAGGAGTACAGTTTGGTTTCCAAGTCATGACGAAAAACCAAAACAAAAGTCAAGTCCAAACTGAGTGACTGGTACAACCTAATTCTGGCTTGATACCAAATCCTGAGACTTGAGGCCCCATTCCTGACATTCATCTGATGATCTTGGAATAACCCCATGTGTTGCTCTTTAGTGGTCTGTTAGAATGAAGTAACTAAGAGACTGACACAACTGAACTGAGAAGAAGAAGAAGAAGAAGAAGAAGAAGAAGAAGAAGAAGAAGAAG
>JAHTLZ010000213.1:6950495-6961575 GCA_023846285.1 Phrynocephalus versicolor | reverse complement strand
GATAGATAGATAGATAGATAGATAGATAGATAGATAGATAGATAGATAGATAGATAGATAGATAGATAGATAGATATTGTATATCTATATATCTATATCTATATCTATATCTATAGATATATATCCAGGGGGAAAACACACACACACACACACACACACACACACACACACACACACACACAGAGAGAGAGAGAGAGAGAGAGAGAGAGAGAGAGAGAGAGAGAGAGAGAGAGAGAGAGCAGCTCTCAGATTTAGTATCAGATTTATTATCAACTTCCTAGAAACTGCAGAAGAGGCCAAACCCCACACACCTCTTAATAAATCAGGTGCCAAAATCACATCTAATGAGTTCTGTGTTGGAAATACACAGCGGTTTCAAAGACACCAAGACAGCTAAAAGTCAGTACTTGACCTTTTAATGTAATCAGGAGAGGAGAGAGAGAGAGAGAGAGAGAGAGAGAGAGAAAAGAAAGGTGTGATCACAGTTGAGGCTTGTCAGAAATGGGCAACATTGTTTGTGATGGTCCCATAATCCCACACTACTGTACTGCCCAAATTAATTGTGGGTTTCTGGTAACTGAAGTTTGGCAAAGGAACACTCCCCTTTCTCTACTACTAAGTCAAAGGGGCATGGAGATATTCATGAAGGATCCGTGAATCCTTCCTCCAGGAACGCAAAAGAGAGCCACCGAACGCTACCATCAGGCATGGGCATCCTAGGAAGTTGGACCACAGTGCCTCACTCCACCATTGTGGGAGATCACCATAGGAAGTCACTGTATGTGGATATGTGTGGCAAAGGTAAAACCACTCCTTGGGAATCTCACAACGCCTGTTGAGTTGTCCTAAATTATACAAATTTCCCATAGGAATGTATTGAAAATGGAGTAATCCCATTTTATGTTGTACAGATTTGCCCCATAGGTGATTCTCTTCAGCAAATTTCCCCTATCTCTTTTATGTTGTACAAATTTTATGTTATACAAACTGTTATACCAGGGTCCACTGTATACATTAGTCGTGATTAGAGGCAATCAACTGAAACAGAACTTGGCCACATGGGCAAACGAGAAGTGGTGCTATCCTACAAGCTGACTTGGATATAAAGGAACATTTTTATGATTAATACAGTGGAGCTGATTATCCTCTTGGTGGCTTTGTGAGGATTCAGATTTCACAAACACAACAAGTACTGTATATACTCGAGTATAAGCCTAGGTTTTCAGCTCTTATTTTTGGCTAAAAAAATGCCCCCGGCTTGAGTCAATAAGTATCCCCAGTTTTTTGGGTGTGTGTGTGTAAAATTAGGCCCTTGATGTATTCTTGGGATGGCTTAAATGGTATATATGGTACTTGAACACCCACCCTGCCCATTCATTAGGTGTGTGTACGCACCTGAGGTTCATTGACTTTTCAGTTACTGGTCTTGGCGTGCTTTGATATGAAGGTTGTGGTAAAAAAACTGCTCACCACCTCCCAAGGGGATTGATTCCATCCTCATACAGCTCCAACAGTTAAGAAGTTTCCCCCCTGTATTATGCCTAAATCTAGTCTCCTGTAGCTTGAGTCCATTCTTACGTGTCCTGTACTCTGGGATGATGACTGAGAAGAACCGATCCTGTCCCTCTTCTCACTGACTGTCTTTCAGGTTTTTGAAAAAGTACTATCATAGAGCCTTTTCACATGACCCCTAAGATCCGCTGGCCACTTAATTTCGGACCAGAGATCTTAGGGGTTTGTCGCTGTTTCTGCGTTCCCACCCCATCCGCACTCCTGGCTGCTGTCTGCGTGAGGGGAGGGAGAAAAAAAGGAAGAAAAGAATGCCACTCACCTCCGTTCTGCCATCCTGGCACTACATTCAGATCTCTTAAAGGGGCGGGGGGCAAAAAAAGAACAAACAGAAGCAAGGAGAGCCCGGAACTCTCTATCTTAGATCCGCATCAGGGATTTTCACCTGCGGAGAGCAGGTACCTGAAAAGTGCACTGGGACGCGCTTAGGTGGGCGTGGTCACACTTAATTATCTGTAAACTCCGGAGCTGGTGGGGAAACAATTTTAAGCTCCACAGCTGGGAGCCATTTGCGGCAGAGTTTAGGGATCGTGTACAAATACCCATAGTTCAGTATTCTTTGATCCCATGATCAAAGAACAGATTCTTGCACCTTTAACTGTGTGCTTTTAAAAAATCCTGTTATGTACCCCCATTATTCCCAGTTTCAGGACCAAGAGGAGATTGACATCAAATAAATAAATAAATACAGATCAAATACTGTATTGTTCTCATTCCCAAGATTGATGGAAAAGCAGCAAAGAAATAGCACCGAAGCAGGAAAGGTTAAAAAAAAAAAAGTAAAGTTCCCCCCTCCTGCACTTGCATACTAGTCATGTCTGACTCTAGGGGTGGTGCTCATCTCTTTGTAAAGCCAAAGAGCCAGTGTTGTGCAAGTCTGTGGCCATGTGGACGGCATGGCTAAACGAAAGGTAGAGCGCAACCACATTCTGTTGAGGGTGGCTGAGTGTCTCCCTGACATGTCAGTTTAAATGTCATCCAGGCATCTTCCCTCTGGAATTCTTTCTCTCTTGGGATCAGTAGTACACACGAAATGACCCATCCCTGGCGTACTGGTATTCTGCAGCTCACGATTTGTCACGGTTGCAAACCTCAAAAGCGAGGCATGAGCTCCGTGAGAACAGCAGGTTCGACATGGATGATCCCCTGCGGCTGGACCAGCTTTGCTTTGCTTTGCTGACTGGCAGGGGACAGGGATATATAATTTGGTTCCACTTCATTTTCCACCCAAAGTTCTAACTCTTTGCAGAGACTTTAGGGGACCGGGAGAAGTGATGTGGTCTTCCTGCCTGCTGTCCTCTTTCGTTGCTTTCGTACAGGCGGCGCTAGTGCAAAAAATAAAATAAAAAGACACTCACATTTCCATAGCATTTTTGCCGCAGCATTTTGAATTTCTGGCATAACTCCTTCTTGCTACATATCTTTGGAATAATTTCTTCTTGCTACATATTTTGGTCCTGCCACAGAATACTGCTCATAACACTCGATCATCTCAGGCAGGACATTTGAGGGTGCCGTTGCTGAAGGAGGCCCGTATATCTTTGACGAGAAATCGGGCTTTCTCAGTGGCGGCCCCTCGGCTCTGGAACCAACTTCCTCCTGAGATCAGTTTGGCACCTTCCCTCCCAGTCTTTAAGAAGCATCTAAAGACGTGGCTGATTAAGAAGGCTTTCCCCGGATATTAATCTGTTCTAATAATGATTGCTATTATGTATTTATTTTGTTTTTATCTGTAGCCCATCTTGCTCCTGTTTTATGTTTTTGTTATATATTGCTTACTAGTTATTGTGGCTTTTATTTATATATTTGAGTTTATCAATTATATTGTATTTCACTGTTTATGGTTTTGATTTCTGTTCAGTTTGTAAACTGCCCAGAGTAGCCGTGTAGCTAGATGGAGTAGTATATAAATTTAATGACTAAATAAATAAATAAATAGACATACAGAGACTCACAGAGGATAACCAGTTCATTAGCTAGCCAACCTTTTCTCATTAACTTTCACTTATAGTCTCAACAATGCACTCTATTCGTAGTCAAAAGAAGAAAAATGTTTCATTACTTAAACTAGAAATGGGCACGAATAAAAAAATGGTGTTTTGTTTGTCATTTGTCGTTTAGCGGGTCCGTTTTGGTTCGTTTCCGTTTTTCGTGAATTTTTGCAAAACATTCGTTTTTGTTTTCGTTCATTTTGTTACCGTTTCATTACCATTTGTTTCAATTTTTTGTGATTTATTTTAGCATTTAAAGCAGTTCAATGTACTGCCGTAACGAAAACGAAACGGACGACAAAATTTATGGTGTTTCTGTTCATTTTGTTTCATTATAGAGACAAAATTCGTTTGTCATTTCGTTACATAACAAAATGAAAAAACGGAAACGGAAACAAAAAATTGTTCATTTCGTGCCCATCTCTAACTTAAACTTGTGAGCAGAGCAACAACAGCACACAAACAACTCAATCCAACTGAATAAATACAAGATGCTGCAAGAGATTATATTTCTGTTCTCTTTACTAGTGGAGCCTCGTGGCACAGTGGTTTAACTTCTGTGCTGCAGCCAAAACCCTGCTCATGACCTCGGGTTCAATCCCAGGCAGGAGGCTCAAGGTTCTCTCCACCTTCCATCCTTCCTCGGCTGGTAAAATGAGTACCCAGCTTGCTGGGGTTGGGCAATGGGTAGCCTGCATAATTAAATTGTAAAACACCCAGAGAGTGCTTTAAGCTTTATTGGGTGGAACATAAGCAGCGTGTTTTGTCCGTGTTTTTACGTGCTTTGTAGGGTCAAGTGACAAATTTATACACCGGGCAACAAGAAGTTTCCACTGACCTTCCTTTTGATTTATGATAGGATTTAGGATGCCTCTAAGTAAAGCAGGAGAAGCAAAGGCACAAGAACAGCAATATTGCTACCCCCACCCCACACCCACAAAAGCGGCTCTCGTCTCTACTAGCAATGTTTCCTCCTCGGCAATCCATTTGCTAATGATCCGTATTTCTAATTAGTAGAAATTGACTATGGTCAAAAGGGACACTCAAGTCAATTAGCCAAATTATATATTCAAATCTCTGAGCTCCTGACCCCGGTGCTTTTGAGCAGTTGATGAAGACATCACTTGGCAACTGTACGGCGCCCAAATTAAAGTCCTCGGACTTGGGTGGAGAGGAGGAAGGGAAGGGACTCTAAGTGTGCAGAAGTGTATCTAATCTTATCTTTCTGGAATGAAAGCTTTCCCCTTGAGATGGAAGCATGGAGAAGCAAAGGTCTGTCTCTCTGTTCCTAGCCTCTTGTCCCACTTCAGTCACTTCAGATTAAATTCTTTTCCATGTTTGGAGGCGAGTCAAGAGATGGTCAATCAGCGATGGTGCCCAGGTACAAAGGCCACTGTCGGAAACATCCCACAGTCTTCTGAGAGTTTGTCTCCGGCGTTTTGCTTGGAGTCACGGAGAAGGTGCCTAGAGGTAGGTGAGTTGATGCCATTTTTTCCCTTTTGGTTCACGAGCAGAACACTCTTGTTGGTTTTCATTCCCAATGCACCCTGCTAGCTTCAGTCGTTGCAAACTTCACCTCTGGCCAATATATTTCTGATTTGGCTCCACTGGACAATGTTGAGAGCAAGGAGAGAGGGCATCGTAGGCAGGGTCAAATTTTGGGTGGCTCTTTCCATGGGCAAATAATTTCGCAAAGCTTCTGTCAAGATATATGGGTGGATCTGTCACTATGTCACTAAAACCAAGAAGGGTTCACCCAGCTAAATGGGATGCCTGAGTAATTTGCTTTAGGTCTTAATTTGGTTGGTTGGTTCATTTTTATGCCACCCATTTGGTCAAGGGACACTCTCATTGATGCAATTCCTCATTAAAGATCTCATCTCCAATGAGATCACTCAGTATTCAAAATGATGGCAATTTCAGAACGAACAAACTTCGCTTGCCCCACAACCCCCCCCCTTTTTTTTGCCTCTCGACAACCATCCCCAGAGGGTTATTTTAGGACTGGTGTCAAGACCTCCTAAAGAATTTCAATGGACATGAGAGATTGTGTCTTTCTCATTTTGGGTACACTTGGGGAAAACCCAGTGGCCCTTGTGGCATAGTGGTTAAATGCCTGTACTTGCAGCTAAAACTGTGCTCACGACGACCTGGGGTTCAATCCCAGGTAGCAGGTTCAGGGTTGACTCACCCTTCCATCCTTCTGAGGTCAGTAAAATGAGTACCCAGCTTTCTGGGGGGGGGGGAATGTGTAGCCTGCATTACTGTAATTCAACTCTAAACCACCCAGAGACTACTTGAAGTGGTATGGGGCGGTATATAAG
This sequence comes from Phrynocephalus versicolor, assembly GCA_023846285.1. NCBI lineage: Eukaryota > Metazoa > Chordata > Lepidosauria > Squamata > Agamidae > Phrynocephalus > Phrynocephalus versicolor. The sequence goes on along the minus strand of JAHTLZ010000213.1, from coordinate 6,955,691 downwards.
CAGAACACTTTGCTTTTAATAAACTGAGTTCTAAACAGTCCATTGATAACTTGATGTTGCTATTGGCTGCTGAATGATGAATGACTGGAATGGTGAATGAAAATAGAAAACTGACAAGAGAAGGGGGATAAAAGACAACATCCCTGATGACACTTGGCTTCCAGGAAACAAAAGCACTCTGCCCTGCAAATCTCTAAACCTGCCTCCATTAAGGTAGCTTTGCTTTGGTGTTTACAGTATTCCCTTTTCCAATTGCCTGTTATTACTGATGCAGGAGAGTCAACAGTCACATGCTACCTGTTGTTTGTCAGAGATCATGCTTTCATCCCATTTCTTATCTCATTTTCATAAACCCTTATATATAAAAATGAATCTCTTTCTACTTAAGTGTGACCCAACCACCTCTTCCTATGAATCAGGATCACTCAAGAGGCAGCACCACAGAGCAAAGTGTTCTTTCTAAACAGGGGAACACTGGAAGCATACAGTATAATTGTAATGTTTCTATGGAAATAAACTCTATGTCAATGGTGGCGAACCTTCAGCATGCCAGATGTTTTGGACCACAACTCCCACAGTCCTTTGTCACTGGCAATCTAGGCTCAGAATTCTTGGAGTTGTCACCCAAAACATCTGAAGTGCTGAAGGTTCACCACCACTGCTTTATGGGATAAAAAGTGTATTTCCCCCCAATGGGTTCAATGGGAACATTGATCATCAGACAGTCATTTCAGATTCTTCAAGGTATATCAATTTGATCTGACTCTGTCTGCATTTTCCTAGATCCCCCCCCTCTGCTCCAACTCTGTTCTCTGAAGCCTAGTTTGTAAGTATTGCTGAATAAAGCGGAGCTTCCTTCTGTGTAAAGGGTCAAGCTGCCTGTCTCCCAGTAGAGACTGGAGGGTGAAGTCACAACTCTGTTTTTCTGTCCCTTCCACGAGCCAAAAGGGTGTCACCTTCCAAAGGGAGATGAGCGAGATGTTCTACCATTACGTCACTCAGTATCATTAGCACAGCAACCTATGCGGTGCTGGGCAAAGTGTAAGGTGTCTATATTGGTGTCCCATCATGATAATTACATGATGTCATGCCAACACCAATGTATGGCAACGCTTTCTGTGGTTTTCTAGGCATAGAGTTATCCCAAGTGGTTTGCCAGTCTCTCCTAATTGTGATCTGAGATCATGTAGCTTTCCCAATGCCGCAGAGGAGGGCGTCACAGCATGTAATACCACCAACCACACATCATCTGGGTGATCTCAGCTGGCACATCTTCTTGAGACACATAGTAGAGACTCAGACACCTGACCTCTGGCTCTGTAGCCAGGTATTTCAACTCCTGAACTACCCCAATCCTGTTAGTTCAGAAAGCTATGGACTCAATTAGGTGAAAAAGCTACTTATTATTTCTACTCCTGCCCACACTCACCAGCCATATGAACAACACTTATGCTATTTCCATATGCTTCCTTGACTCGTCTAGCAACTAGACATGGGCACAAAGCACTTAGTTGTGCTTCGTCAAAATTCATACTTTGCTCCACCTCCCGGGCCAGCTGCCCTATTCACAATGTGCTGTGTCCTGTTGAGGATCTCCTTCTCCAGTTCAGTTCAGGCAAGATCCTGGGTTGTCCTTTCCCATCTCCTCCAGCAGCTGACTGCTTAAATAAGGAGGCAGGGCAGGGATTCTTGATGAAGTGCGATAAAGTGCTTCGTGCCCATGTCTGTTAGCAACCATTCAAAGCACAGCAATTTTAGTGTTGTTCTGCTTATATACCGCCCCATACCACTTCAAGTAGTCTCTAGGTGGTTTACAGTTTTAATTACAGTATGCAGGCAACACATTGCCCCCCAGCAAGCTGGGTACTCATTTTACCAACCTTGAAAGGATGGAAGTCTGAGTCAACCATGAGCCTGCTACCTGGGACTGAACCCCAGGTCATCAGCACAGTTTTACCTGCAGTACGGGCATTTAACCACTGCTCCACAAGGCTCCTTTTAGCCCCACCTTTCTAGAATATTCTCTGCAGGTATTGATAATCCAGTACCCCATTTTTAGCTCAAATCTTAAAACCACCCTGCTGGTAAGTGGTGTGAAGATACTCAAAGCAATGACTTGTTTACGTTTTAGGAGCAGCGAATGTCTTAACTCGAACAACAGTTGCTTACTCTGCGAGATTAATATCTACATTGCATAGGCTTGCTGAGAATAAATTAACTCTTGACGGCACAATTAGTGCCTTCCTGGTGCTTGATGGAGACAATTACATGGTGTATAAGATATTTAATGTAGTGTTGTGATGAATTTCAGAAATCATACAGCCTGGTGACAGCGCTTCATTCCATATCACGCTAGGACATCAATGAGCCAATGATCATTTCTGAAGAGGAATGTAAATCATATGTTCTCTGGATAATGAGAACAATCCTAGGATCATCTTTTATAAAGAATAATTTATCTTCTCATTAGGTGTTTACTTACTACTTATTGCTTTTGCCATACAGTTGATCGTCCATCATTCATAATTAGTTCCAAAAGTGTTCTAGCTATCCAAGCTGTCCAGCTGAAGATAACTGAAAAACATTAATGAGGTGTCATCTTCATCCTCATTATAGAACTCCATAGCTGGAGGTGACCCTATTGATGATCAAGTCCACCCTGTCAAGGAGATGTGGTGGGGGATCGAACCCCAAGCCTCTGATTCTTCAGCCAGATGCCTAAACCACTAAGCTATCCTGCCGTCATCAGCCAAGGAACATTGGCAGTTGTCTTATGTGGATCCAAACCTTGGACCATCTGGCAGTAAATCAAGGACTCCATGACATATTCTCTTGTTGCCCAACCTGGAGAGTTCTCTTATTCATTGATAATTTCTCAACTGATTCTCAGCCAAGCCCAACTCTACTTGGATTCTGAAATCAGAGGAGCCAATGTGTGTTTGGAGATCCCTCAAAATTGTCCTTTATATAAGTCAGTATAAACTTTAAGGGGCTACCCAGAATAGGCCCATTGTATCAATGAGGAATGGATGAACTTCCCAACTCTTCTATTAAGTTGTGAACCAATGACCTTCACAACTCTTCTGTGAGGTTCATTGGTTCAAATAAGTCTCTACACTAACCGTGACCTATTTTAGGAGAGAAAGCCATGGTTATAGGACTCCCCATTCGAATCAATTGAACTTACAGGGGGCTTGACCTAGTACAGCCCCACTGATTCGGTGGACCTACTGTCGCATAACCCATCATGCTAAGCTACAAGATTTTTAGGGGTGTGCTAAATTTTCCCTTCTCCCCCATCAATCTCACACTGACTCTACATTACTTCTGGATAATTCACAGGTTGAAGCATTAGGAGATTCTTCAGGGAAAGAGAATGCAATTGGATTTTTAATATTTCCTCTTTTCCAAATCAATTCTTTCACATAGGGTCTTTCCCAATTTTTTTTTTTTGCAATTTATTTTTAGTTTTCAAACCAAAGAAGTTGTAAATAAAAAAGGAAAAAAATTGGAACGATTCTAATCTTCTCAAACAAAATTTGCATCTCATCATAAGATATGATCTTTAACTATTTCAATTACTCATAAATTAAGCAGGAAACTTAATTTGACTTATAATATTGATCTAAAATTTTGTAGAAATCATGCCATCTTTCTTTGAAGTCTTCATAATATCCATCTAGTTTCATTAATCCTGAGATCTTGTCCATTTCTGTGCAGTTTAACACCTTCATAATTAACTGGTTTTTGTCCAGAATCTTGTTTGTCTTCCATAGTTGTGCATACAACATTCTAGCTGCTGTGATAATATGGATTATTACACATTTTTTACTATCACCAATATTTTGCTGTATCATAGATAGTATAGTGGGTGTGTAAGAGGCTAAAAATACTGGTGTATGGTACAAAAATTTATTTTACAAACTATCTTAATTAATCTTGAGCTAAAACTGGGTCTGTCCCAATCTTGAAAGACGTCCCTGCTTTGCTTTGTTTGGGAAAGTTTGAAGTGTAATGTCGACCATTATTCCCTCGTTGCTACTTTGGAAGACTTTTATGGCGCTGAACCCCCCGTGTAAAGTTCACTCTCTCACCCTGACCTTTTCTCCTTTAAATTGTTTCAGCATTGTGACCGACATGCACCGAAGGGAAGATGTAAAAATGTTAAGGAAGTTCATTCTGAAGAAGGTTAAGCAACTTTTACATTGCCCTTTCCACATTAAGCTAGACCTCCTCAAGGCCCCCAGAACACGAAAACGAAGGCCTCCTTAATTACATTCCGTTGTCAAAGGAAGCATGCTCAGAAGGAAGAGCAAAGGGAACATGCTGATACTCAAGGATCCTCATGGTAATTTAATCCAGGATCAAGTTCTCTGGCCTACTGAAGCCTCACGAAAATATCCAAATAGCCAAATCTGTATGCATTTCTGGGAGAAGAATTGGATGCTTGACTATCATGGTCCTTATGTCTCTTTATTTATACCTGGCCTCTTCTTTGGCTTGTTTTAAGGCCAGGGAAATGACAATGCCGAAATAATGATGCAGCAGATCAACAAACAGGTCTGGAGAGAGTCGGTAGTGTTGTTTAAAAATAAAACCTATTTAGAGCAAACTGTCTTTTCAGTTTTTATTTGAACACAAGCAGAGTTGGCTTCTTGTATGCCATCTGTAAATGATGCTGCAAAAAACTGCTCTTCTTTCCAGCCCTCTCTTTTTTAAAACAAATAACATTTAAACTGATTTTTGATGAATTTGGATGAAACGGTTGCAGTTACGTCCAAAGATACCATAAAAACACCACAAATTTCTATTACGTGGACGAGAGACTTTTGGTTCAGAAACTGTAGTTTTCCTCAAACAATACAAACTTTCATGAGCCTTGATTTCAACTACAAAAGGCTATTATGTTTTATTGTAATCTATAAGCTGATCACAGCTCCTGATTTCATTGCAGACTGGCATCTGCAGCACCGGCACCTAAGCATTTTTCCTGTTTTTCCCCCCTTTCCTTTTCTAGCACAACAGAAGCACAGAGAAAATATGCCCCCCCCTCTAGTTTCACCTCTCTTTGGACTTCTTTGGATTTGAAGCAGTAGATGGGTTGCTTGTGTCTTTTTACATAATCACCCAATCTTTCTGTGCTTCCCATTTCTCTCTCTCTCTCTCTCTCTCTCTCTCTCTCTCTCTCTCTCTCTC
>JAHTLZ010000213.1:6922107-6933001 GCA_023846285.1 Phrynocephalus versicolor | reverse complement strand
AGAAGAAGAAGAAGAAGAAGAAGAAGAAGAAGAAGAAGAAGACTGTTAATGAGAAGTTAATCATCATTAGATACAAATGTCTCTGCATTGGCCATGGTGGCTTACAGGCTTCTCGGACTTCCTCCCCCGACTCATTCTCCCAATAACTTTCCAGAACTTTAGTCTTGATGTATTGAAACACAGCTCTGAGCTTGAGGGTGTCTCTCTCTGTATTTTATGCCATAAATCTCCAGGAGTTTTTCTTTGTTGTCATCTCACACACACACCCCACGCCACCACCCATGTCTAGGGCTCAAAGCTGGAAAATATAATTCTTCTGGCAGAATAAAAGTCCAGAGATCAAAAAGGCAATGCCAGGTCCTTCCTTATCTAATTTTGCCTTGCTGTTGTGACAGTTGAACGGGTGTTCTTCTCCAGCTTATGGCTTGCTTCTTGACATGTGGGATGTTCGAAATGCCCGAGATCTGGCAACGCTTGATTGTTAACAGAGGGAAGCTACTGCAGTCTTCACAACAAGGCATTTGCCTGGTTGGAATCCTTGTCAAGAGTATGTCCACCCTCAAGGTGAACATACCTTTCCTGATTGAAAGACCCTAATGAACTATAGACCCCCACAGGCATTTTCTGGGCTTATCTGTTTAGATGGCAGCTGACTCCGAAAAGAGAAACAGGGTTGCATTTTCTCCCAAAGTCTGACTTTCTGCTTTGCTTAGACCCACTTTTTGTCATCCCACCCCATTCTTGATCTTGTTTTGTTTTGTTTTGCTTTGTTTTGGGGCATTTGATCTTTTATTTTTATTTTTAAAAGAAGGTCTTATTGGAGCATCAGTAACACCACATTCGTCCCATTAGGAAAAAGAAAAGGCAAATTGTAAATGGAAAGAATGAAGAGACGAACCGTTTGCTGCGACACCTGAGGAGGGAAGCGAGGTGTCGAAAACAGCTGGGAGAGGGGAGAGATTTCACTCACTTACCGAAAGGATTTTTGGGGAGACTGCTTGCTGTACCTCTGCTTAGATAATTGATTATAAATTAATTTGCAAGAGAAGCAATCAAACACAAAGCACCTGCAATAACAACGTACAGGCAGGAAGGTTGTGTGTGCAATCCTGTCCCCGCAACCCCTAGGTGCTCGGGCTGTGAGCATTTTTAAAATAAATCCTTTGCATCTATTGATTTGCTTTGTAATTATTATTATCATTTACAGGGGGCCCTTCTGCTGATCAAGCAGAAAGGCCTAGGCAGCGGAGCCTGTCAAGCTGCTTATGCGTCACGATCCAGGCTGTGATAAGTTATCACAATTCCCTATCTATTTTAGAGGTGATCATAAGACAATCCCTTTGTAAGCAATGATTGAGAAAGGATAGAACCTTCATTTTGTATGCATGTGTGTGTTTTATCTGCTCTTATATTTTTTTCCTGGCATCCACAAGAAGAAGGCAGTGTAGGGACATTGCCGCTTGGTGACTCCGTCAGCATCTCTAGTGACCTGAAAGTTCTTTATCTAGCTTTTATTTATTTAAAAAAAGTTGCAAAGCCCAACCCTCTTGGCTTTTGAGTGCTACATAGCAACCTTTAGCTATATAATTAGTAACTTTAATGATTGATTTACAGCCTTCCCGTGTTCTAAGTGGAAAGCTGTGGTCCCTCATTTATACGTGGGAATGAGGAGCTGAGGTTGTACTAAAAAGCAGGGTGGGAAAACAAATTCAAGTTTCAATGTTGTTGCATTCCTCTGAATTGTGCCCATATTCTTTATTATTGATTTAGTTAAAATATTTGTACCCTGCCTTTCTCCTTAACAAGGCTCCAAGGTGACTTGCACCATTAAAAGACAACATTTTAAAATACAGACATCTCCAGGCAATGAATACACAAAGGCAGTTTACATCCTTATAATACAACATTGCACAGCTACAAATAAGAACTACATCAATACTAGCAAGGATCAAACACCACTCTGAGAAATGGTAAACAAAAGCAATGCTTTCAAAGCAATAAGGTATAACCATCCATCTAGGGATCCTACTCAGGCAAGCAAATCAGCTTATTCTTTGGCAAAATATCACCCACACCCCACTACCAAGCAGGGGACATTGTACCCCCTTTTCTGTGAGGTTCTGTAATTCACATATTCCTTTGAGGTCTTGATTAATAAGAATTACATTGCTAAGACTAAACTAGCTAATACAATATTTACACATGTTTACAACCCATCTCCATGGTCTCAATATAAGCCAAGGTTTCTTAGGTCACTATAAAATGTAAAATATTGTGTTGTATCTGCTGAATTTCCCAGCTAATGTTTCTTTACTATCGACCAGGGTCAACTCACAAGCCCCACTGGTGATTGCAGATACTCATTACTATATAGTTCCTGTGTTTTATTATATTTTTATATTTCATGTTAAAATATAGCAATTATATAAGGTGCCAATTTTTTTGTCTTTGAGTTTTTTAAAATTATCCTTTTGTTTCTGCCTGTTATGCTTGTATAGATGAAACATGACTACCTCTTCTAAAACTACCTATGAAGATGGCAATTTAGTGTTGAAAGTAGTAAGAAGAGAAGTAGCCAAAAAAAAAAAAAAAAAGCTTCTACAGAATCTACAGGTGGGAATGGAGGAAGAAAACAGCATTTTCTATAGCAAATTAAAATAACAGAGATTTGAATAATTTGAATTCGTCGTCTGCTCTCATCCCAAAATCCTTGGGGTCATTGGAAATTCCACCATGCTTATTTCCATACCACACAAATTATAAATCTAGTGCCTCTTATCATTACTTCATTAATGAGAATCATTCCTAGCTAATTAGCAGGTCATATCCCCCCCCCCCGAAATGAAAAAAACTAGGGAACTGCTGGTCTTCCATCTGACATAGGTAAATTTAGAATTTGGCTTCAACGATAATAACAGACCATTGTTGTTGTGTCAGGTTTACCTTTTTTTTTTAAAAAAAAAATCTGAATTGGCTTTTTATTTATGTCCAAAAACTGATGAGAATTCCCTCTGTCAGGGGTGTAAATCACGGGAGGATATGGGTAGAAATGCCTGGTTGTCATCTGCGTTACAGGAATTATGGCTGCCAGAAATGGGTTTCGCCAAGCTATACATCATTTTTTTTCTCATTCTTTTCACTATTTATTACATCTCTATCTTATTCTGTTTCTTTTAAAAGAGATATAAGATTTCTCTTCCCCCCCTCCCCATGAAAACAGCAGATTGGAGACAGGTATACAATTCCAGTCACTCAGGTTTTGAGAGAACCATGAGCCCTGTCTCTCATGCTCAGCCTTCTGTTTCACCAGTGTGCACTTCCAGTTTTGATCAGATCCAAACCAGAGATGGGCATGAACTGGGTTCGTGCCAATTCATTTTGAGGCCCAATGGGTGTCCAGCAGTTCCAAGCCCCACCTCCTCTGTTGAGCACCCAGTCATAGGCAGCACCCAAAGGAGACAGAACAGGGAAGCCAGGACACGGGACAACAAAATCTGTTCAGTTACTAAGGGCCTTTTCACACAATCCCTAAGATCAGCTGGCCACTTAAATTCGGACCAGAGATCTTGGGGGTTCGTTGCTCTTCCTGAGTCCCCACCCCTCTGCACTTCCTTGATCCTGTCTGCATGAGGGGAGGGAGAAAAAAGGGGACAAAAGAATGCAGCCTCACCTCCGTTTGCCGGTCCAAGCCTCCCCAAGCCCCGTCATTGTCCTGATTCCTTCTCTTAAAGGGGCAAGAGGCAAAAAACAACAACAAACAGAAGCGAGGAGAGCTGGGCACTCACCAGATTACATCTGGATCTGGGGACTTTCACCTTCCGAGAGCAGGTACATGAAAAGTGCGCTGGGACGCATTTAGGTGGGCGTGGTCACACTTAATTTTCTGTAAACTCCGGAGCTGGTGGGGAAACAATTTTAAGCTCCGGAGCTGGGAGCCATTTGCAGCGGAGTTTAGGGGTCGTGTACAAATATCCTAAATGACCAAGCATGAACCAGAGGCAAGATATTTTCCTGGTTGAGGCTAAGGAAAAGGAGGTACCTCTCTCCATCTCACCCTAAACAACTGTGTCTGGTTCTGGAAACTAAGAAGAGTCAGGAATAGTTAATGCTTGGACCGAAGACCATCGGGTAAAACAAGGAGTCTTCAATCAGAGTACAAAAAGAATCCTAGGTCAAACCCCGAAGAGCTGCTGCCAACCAAAGCTGGCAATAAAGGGTTAGAGATGGACCTTCCTTCCTCTGCCCCCACCTCTACCAATCCTGTTGCGATTCACCGTCAACCCATTGTACAGAGTTACAGACCAGGTGATGGAGTTCCAAAGTTGTTCATACTATGTACAGAAATACCACATACCACATGGATGTCTTTTAGTTTGTCTGGGTTCCCATTTTGTTTGCAATTCTTTACTCTTCCCCCCCTCCCCCTCATCTGGAGGTGGTCTAGAGCTAAACTGTTGCAGGAAACTCCTTCTCTTAGAGCTTTCCCTAAGGTCTCTGCGTAATGCATGCCCTCTGCGGCTGAAGTAGACAATGCTTGTTTATTTTTCTACTGACTCCCAGCCCCCCCTTTTGTTGTATGTGTTTATTTGCTAAGACCCATAGAAGGAGAAGATGCTGTTTGTGCACACAGGATAAAGCCACATTATGAAATCCCAAAGTGTTTGCTTTGTGGCGGCAGCAGTGTGGGTTAACTGCAAACGTACTGTGTGTGCATTTTTAATCAAAGCCGAGCTAACAGTGCCCATAAAGCCTCCCACCTACCTGTGGCCGCCGTATTCATTTGGGAGAGTACCATGCATAAGATATTTCTTAGCAGCGCACTGACTGCTGTTCGGTTTTTAATAAATTAAATTGTTTCTATCAATGTAATATTCCTTAGACAAGCACTTCCAAGAAAGATTAGAAATGAACTTAAGGGGATTAAAAGCTTCTCTTGCTGCAAACAATGTTTCATATGGGAAATCCACTTATTTATGTCAGTTTTTGGCAGGATACTCCCCCCCCCACCTCTTTTTTTTAATATTTGCCACTACTTACAAGAAGCTGCAGGTTTAATTCTTGACTGCCACCTCTATGGTTCACCTTCCCACAGGCAGGACCGTATTTATTTTTTGCTCCCTTTCGTAAGTTGTTTTGAACAAGATGGATGGTTTCCACACGATTGTATGAGACCTGTTTTCTCTCTTGTTTAGTGAGCAGCCAATGCTTAATGGGTCTGTCATTTTAAATAACATTAGTCTATCTTGTAAATAAAGAAACGGGAGAGAAATGCCGCCTCCGTGGTATGCTGAGGGAAACCACAGCTCACGTTCAGAGACAGGCCTGGTGGTGGTGGTGGTGGTGGTGAGGGGGAGACAGAAAAGATATCGAGGTAATACACGTTCCCACACCGGCAGTTTCAAAGTCAAAGCACCTTGGAGCTCATAACATCCACTACTCAGGGTATTTGTACACGACCCCTAAACTCCGCCGCAAATGGCTGCCAGCTCCGGAGCTTACAATTGTAAGCTCTGGAGTTTGCAGGAAATTAAGTGCGACCACGCCCACCTAAGCGCGTCCCAGCGCACTTTTCATGTACCTGCTCTGGGAGGGTGAAAATCCCCAGATCCGGATGTAATCTGGTGAGTGCCGGGCTCTCCTCACTTCTGTTTGGTTTTTTTGCCTGCCTCCCCTTTAAAAGAAGGAATCAGGACGACGACTGGGCTTTCCGGGCGGCTTTGGAGGTGAGCCTGCATTTTTTCCTCTCTTTTTTCCTCCCTCCCCTCACGCAGGCAGGATCAAGGAAGTGAGGAGGGGTGGGGACGCAGGAAGAGCAACGAACCCCCAAGATCTTTGGTCTGAATTTAAGTGGCCAGTGGATCTTAGGGGCTGTGTGAAAAGGCCCTCAGATCTGCTTCGGGTGCAATGAGGGGATATTTGTTTACACAATGCTTCATTGTTGCCACATTTTAAGAAAGGCTGGACAATGATTTTTTTTTTTTTGAGCTAGCCTGCCTTGTACAGTGACCCCCCACCCTTTTGTGGTTCATGTACTGCGGTCCCCTGGGGTAAGGAGGGAAAGTCCCTTGGAGGCCTCAGAAATGATTTTTGGTGATCCAGAAGTCACTTCCAGTTTTCTGGAAGTCACTTCCGGTTCGCAGGGACGCCCAGGAAGGCCCTCGCAGGCCCATTCGGGGCAGCACCAGGCTGAGGGTAAGTACAAGAGCCCCCAGCTAGACCCCCCCAGGCCTGCCCCGACCTGCATCCGCATATCGTGGATTTTCAATTATTGCGGTTTGGGTCGGGTCCCTAACTCCCGCGATAGGTGGGGGTCACTGTACTTCCCAAGATTCCCTGAAAAATGAAGCATAGTTTGGTTATCACCCCCCTTTAATTGAGATGGGAGCAAACTCAGTTTGGTGGTTCATGCTGGTTCGGGGGCACCCACTCCGAGGCAGCGCCTGGAGCAAGCGTTGCAGGGAAACCAGACCTGAGTGGAATCGACTTGATGGCACAAAAATCATAGATGCTTACACAAAACAGAACATCATCAAAGCAGGGATGGACATCATCCCTGCTGGTCGCAATCCTTAGAGACTAGATATGGGTCCCAGTATGATCATGGGGTCACGAAGAGTCAGTCACAACTGTAACAACACAACACACACACACATGATCATACTGTATGCATAATTCAAGCTTAATAGGAAGGACTGCATGTGGTTGATTCCAACCTATGGCAACCTTTAACTTGGAATCAGGTGGTTTAGCAGTCCCATCTTCTAGGGGGTCCTTTGGGGCCACATAGGTCATCCAGGGTCACAGAAGTTGGTCCTTCTCCTAGAAATCACAATAAGGAATCAAGCTCTGATCCTTGGAGCACTTTAACACAGTGAGATAGAAAGGCAATGCCTGATGAGGGACTGAGGTGTAGGTTAGTTCAGGTCAGCTTTCTGGATCCTAAATTCACAGACTCCCACGGATGCCTCTTGACTTCCTAATAATATCTACACCAGTGGTGGTGAACCATTGGCACTCCAGATGTTTTGGATCACAACTCCCAGGATACCAAGCCTGTCTTGCCAATGACAAAAGACTGCGGGAGTTGTGGTCCAAAACGTCTGGAGTGCCGAAGAATTGCGACCGCTGGTCTAGAATGAATTCTGGATCCACTTGTCAAGATGGTCCACATTTTGTTTTTGCCAGTGCTACCCTGTGGCATCATCATGGACCACAGTCTGGTCTCAGTTTTGGCCTTGAAATGTCATAGAGTTGGATGCTGCTGATATGACATCCCCACCACACACACACCCAGCATCCTCTATCACTTGCCGTATTCCTCTGCTCAGATTTTCTGAAAGGCTAAGGAGAGAGCTTTTTGAAGCCATTTGGCTGAAACTGCAGGCACCATGCACCATTTTTTCCCTGGGTTTCCCCCTCTGTATGCCTTATCCTGCCGTCAGAAAAGTGGAAAATTAGCTACATTACTTAGAAGGGAAGAACAATGGCATGACGTTACCCTAAAAATAAATTTCCGAAATAGAAGAAGATGATGGGAAAATGATGGACAAAATTGGAACAAAAAGTGGTTTACCAAAGTGCGGACGGGGAAACCGGTTCATGAGAAAACGCCAAGTGAGGAATGCTAAATCGCTTCAGTGACCATGTGATCGGGGGAGGGCAGAAGGCAATTCAAAACAAAAAGCAGTTGATGTTTGAAGTACAGTAGCGGCCAAAGATGTATTGGAGTGAAAAATCAGCTGAGATCAGGAGGTCCCCTCCTGTGGATGCATCTCTGTACCTGAACCAGCACTGGTTCCACAAATCCCTGTAAGGGAGTGTTGACTTGTATATAGAAAAAAACTTGGAGACTTTCCAGGAATCCTCAAGGAAGCAAAGTCAGCTTTTGGTTAAAAGCATATGAAGTCTAAACCTTTGATACTCAAAACCACAACCATATCATCTAGTTGTCCTTTGGAGAACAAAGGAAAAACGCTGTATCCTATCTCGACTTTTTGTTAGCTATCTTGTTAATTTAACAGCTCAGATATTTAGTGGGGATAAAGGCAGTGTAAAGATGTTCATGGTTTTTAATTACATTTTCAGAAGCCAGTGTTGGCTGTGACTCACGCCAGATTGTTTTCATTTAAAATTGTACCAACTGTCGGCAGAGTTCACATTGATTTCATTACCAAGTCTCTGCTTTGTTGTGGATTTGGGTTCTCGCCTACATTCCCTTATGCTCTGTCTAAATCTGTCTATGGTACAGTCCCAAATCTGTTAAGTTCACAGATCTCTTGGAGGTGGATAGACCAGCTAGTTAAATGCCAGTAGCTTAGTGGGGAAGAGCCAAACCAGTGAACTCCACAATAAGTTGACTAGAGCGGTGTATGCCACTCAAGCTTTTGCTCCTTGGATTTGGGGGATTTTAGCTCCCAGAAGCCCAAGTGAATTTGACCAATGGGTAGGAATTCTGGGAGGCGAAATCAGTTCATCTGGACAAATAAAGGTTGAGAACTATTCTCACCATAGGTTGAGAGCTGATAATGGAGGGCTAGACTGATGGTGTGGATTTATATAGGGTCTGTAGTATAGCTTTTACAGCTATATGGGTACCTCCCAATTCAGTTTCTAGAATAAATGGGTAATTAGAATTGCTTCTTGGCTTGATTTGGAGTTATTTCCACCCTGTTTATTTTGATTCATGTCCTGGATTCTGATTGATTTGTAACCCTTCCATTGGCTTGCAAAAGAAAACCAAAATAAGTCAAACTACTTTTAAAATGTTTTTATTGCTGTTATTGAATTTCCAAAGGGACTTACCAATGGGTAGACTGGTTTCACCATTTCTAATTCCTGTGATATGCATGAAATTTAGAAATGTGATAGACCCCACAGAGCATTGTAAACCTTCCAAACATCAGGCACATTGAAATAAAGATTTAAAAAATTAATTAACAATACATTAAAAATCCCCTGCTTTGGCCACATACCCCAACCTACATTGTCAAATTATTGAAAATTGTATTCCTGTTCTTTTTATTTTCACTCTTCGAAGGCATTTCAGTATTTCTATCAAGTCTTATATTCCAAGATCAATGGCACATAAGTACATGTTCGGGAATCAAGGAGGTTGATTTATTTTATAAGTAATTGTTAGGAGTTTGTTTGTCTGTCCATTATTCGCCATTTGCCTTAATAATGTTTTGTATTTTTTTGCTTTTCAAGTTTTGGTTCTACTGATTGTTGTTGGGGTTTTTTGTTGTTGTTGTTCTTTATGTCATATTGTGGAACGGATTATTATTTTTCCTCTGTATTTTGTTGCATGCTATTCCTTGTTAACTTCCCTGAGTTTCCATCTGGGAAAATCTGGTGGTATATAAATATAACAATAAATAAATAAATAAATAAATACACACGTGCCTGGTAATGTGCTATGTAATAGTTATTTAGACTTGTGTGGCTACCTTTTTATTCTTAAACCAAAATCAGTGCTTCTCTTTTTCCAATCTCATCTGGGATTTTTAAATAATCTATTTTTAAAACACGGAAATGAAAAAAGAAAACTGAAAGAATTCACTCATGACGGTTTATAATATCATTATCTACAGTTAGAGATATTATAACGTTGGGGGTAAAAATGAAACTTCAGCCATATGTGAGGCATTGTTATTTCATGCTCGTTTAACCCCCAAGAAGGCTTCAGATGCAGGGAGGAAGAAAGGAAAAAAAAAAGAAATTCAGGATAAAGTTGGGCGGAAAATTGAGATAAAACAAAGTAAGCCAAACATCTAGCAAGTTACCTTGCTGATTTAATTGATGGCTTTCCCAGAGGTGGGTTGGGCCCCTTCCGATGGCAACCAACAATAAAATTTATTTTTATTTGTCTTCAACGGAATTATTTCAGCTTAGGATCCCAATGTGTTCCTTATTACATGGTTTGATAATTCGGCGATGTCCTGCGTCCCGTAACGTACGGGCTGATTTAAACCTTCAGCACAAACAGCCTAAGGGTGATTAGGAACAGTGCGGACACAGTATGGATTAGGTTGGAAAAGTAACAGCAAGAACAATAAAAACGAGACCTGTTGGTTGGGTGAAAAATTCGCTATCAGATTCCGAACTGCAGTTTTCTTTTATGTACAAACTGCATTAAATGAGCCATTTAATTCAACAAATCCAGAGTTCTGATCCACCAGAAATAAGAGATTGGGCGAGTTCAATTTGTAACAAACCATCTCCATATGATCAAAGGCTTCCCGGTTGATTCCAACATACTGCTTAAATTAGGCCAACACTGAAGTCTTTGGCTCTGGGATAATATTTGGAATGTCTTAGCCGAAGAAAAATTCTTTTCCACACATGGTTCTAATAGTGCGAAATGCCAACCTCACTTTTTAATGGGCTGACAAGGAGGCTCAGCACTAACTTTCTGACTGAAAAAAAAGGAAGAAAAAAAGAAAGAAAGAAAAAACGAAAGGAAAAAAAGAAAAGAAAAATAAGTTCTCGTGCTGTTACCCACAAACCGGCTAGGATAATTTTTCCTCGGCTTCCTTATTAAAGCCTTGAATGAAGGGATTGTATGGCTTTCTTAATGTACCTCGGTCTGCCCACCATAAATCCAACCGTTCATGATGAAAGCTCCACTTATATTTCTCTGGGAAATGGAATCAAGCAGAAGGCACCCCAGTTCACAATAAATAACCAATGTTTGAGTTATTAAGTGTATTTTATATACCAGGGGCCTTATTACATCAGCAGTTTTGATAATGGCTTCTTTAAAAAAAATAGTTTGGTGCATGGAACTCGTTGCAAGTTTTGTCACTGAGGTTTATAGGTTTCTGTGTATTTATTATTATTATTATTATTATTATTATTATTATTATTATTATTATTATTATTATTATTATTATTA
>JAHTLZ010000213.1:6898800-6921779 GCA_023846285.1 Phrynocephalus versicolor | reverse complement strand
TTCTTTCTTTCTTTCTTTCTTTCTTTCTTTCTTTCTTTCTTTCTTTCTTTCTTTCTTTCTTTCTTTCTTTCTTTCTTTCTTTCTTTGTCTCCGAGTCTTGTCCATTCTTTGTCTCACTGGAACTGGTGAGAAAAGAGGTAACATTCTGTAGGCCAAAAAAAAAAAAACGCAAGATAGAAGAGTGTGAAAAACAGAGAGAGAGAGAGAAGATAGAGATATACATTTGGTCCCTTCATACCCTTTGGAGGTGGGCACATTTATTTATTTATTTATTTATTTATTTATTTATTTATTTATTTATTTATTTATTTTAGAGTACTGTATTTTTACCCTGCCTTTCTCCTTGGAAAAGGACCCAAGGCAGCTTACAGAATGAGGAATAATATACAGTCAAGTACAATTAAGACATGTTCAAGTATTGAGAACAAGGAATTGAGGGACATCTTACAGCCTTAAAAGACAACATTACATTAAATCTACAATAGAACAAGAACAGTTAAAGGGGAGCAAAGTTTCATGTAAAGTTATGAGTGATGGAAACATAGTGTCAATGTAAACCCATACGTTTATAACTAGTCATCAATACAAAGTCTATGTGATCCTGTAGATTCATATAAAAGACACATAATAGATAGTTCATCATGCAAGGAAAGCTTGCCTGAAGAGAAAGGTCTTTGCCTGTTTCCAGAAAGACAACAGAGATGGGGCAGTCCTGGCCTCTAGTGGGAGGGAGTTCCAGAGTCTGGACGCAGCAGCCGAGAAGGCCCTTACATGGGTTCCCATGAGATGTACTGTGAGGGTGGCGGAATGGAGAGAAGGGCCTCTCCTGATGACCTTAACACCCGAGTCGGTTCATACTGTGAGAGTCAGTCTTTGAGGTAGCCAGGACCCAGGTCGTAGAGTGCTTTGTATAGTGCTTTGTGCCCGATAGCTGCTTGGCATCCAGTGGAGCTGTTTTAATAGGGGATGTATTGTGATCTCTATAGCCCGCCCTAGTCAGCAGTCTGGCTACTGCATTTTGGACCCGTTGAAGTTTCCTGAGGCTTTTCATCGGTAGCCCCACATAGAGTGCATTACAGTAGTCTATGCCCTACATATTAGGGCAGTGGTGGTGAACCTTTGGCACTCCAGATGTCTTGGACCACAAATCCCACAGTCCTTTGTCATTGGCAATAATGGCTTGGAATTCTGGGCATTGTGGTCCAAAACATCTGGAGTGCCGAAGGTTTGCTACCACTGTACTAGGGCATGTATCACCATGGCCAGAGCTGGTTTCTCAAGAAACAGGCGTCACTTGCGTACTAGCCTTAATTGTGCAAATGCACTCCTGGTGAGTCTTGACAATAGCTAGGAATGAATGAAGAAATGCACCATGTTTTAAAGCTTCATCATAGACAGGAATCCAACATTTTCTCTCTGGATCTGGAGATCTAGAAAAGCAAAGGACTTCCCTGGGACTGGAACTGGGTAAAGATATCTAGCAACCTCTCTCTCTCTCTCTCTCTCTCTCAATTTATTTATTGCCATAGTAAGGTTGCTATCACATTTTTGAGCCACAGGCCCGGGGGTTGGGGTGGGGACAGGGGAGAGCCAACTCTGAACTCCTGACCTTGCAGCACAATAAATATTCTGAAATTTTACTTGCTAGCAAGGCAGGTGACTGAAAAAACCAGTGGGCATATGGTTTGAAGAGATTCAAATTTCAGAAATGCTTCTGTTCAACTAATTATTCTCCCACCAGGCACCTTTTTCGACGGCTTTGATTTGTCTCTCCAACTAAGCCATTATTTATTTATTTATTTATTTATTTATTTATTTATTTATTTATTTATTTGATTAATTTTTATTGATTTTATTAAATTTTGTATTTATTTACTTGTGGAGAGAGATGTAGGCAAAAGTGCGGAGGTGATTATGCACAGAATCTCTCAGTCTTTATCACACCTACACGTTTCCCCTCACCCAGCTTCTTCCAGAAACAAGGGTTTTTGTTGCTGTTGTTAAAACAGGCTCCTGTTTACTTAGTCTGCTAATGAAATCTTAAAAACATTTTTTTCTCCTCCTAGTCTCCCGCTCTCTTCCTCTCAGTGATGGGGATTATATTTTTTGTGGGGGTGGGTGGGTTGGTGGTGATTTTTTTTAAGCTTACTTAATTCGTTTTCAAAGTGTTTTTGGAACAAAGATTTCAAAGATACCGTTCTGGCTAAATATTTACTCTATCTCATACAGTAGATTTGGCTTATGCAGGGTGTGCGTGTGCGGGACTGATCCCCCCCCCAACACACACACACACACACACACACACACACACACACACACACACACACCATTTTGGAGGGTGTTTAAATTTCTTTGTTTCTAAGATGTGAGATATATATGTCATTTCTAGAAGTATGGAACTAATTGAGGTGTATGTCCGGCTCTTGTTGAGGTGAAGAGGGCAGATAAATATAAAACTCCACTGAACGTAAATCTCTTCCACCAACATCAAAGAAACAAGCTCCAGCTAAGTGTATTTGTATAATGCAGTAATTTATGCAGAAAGCCACTTTTGTCAGCAATGCAACAAAGCGGCTTTGATAAATACCCTCTAATTTATTGTCATGTATCTTGAATCAGAGTAAAACATTTACAGCCTGTATATTGAGGGAACCCAGGCCTAAGACGCTTAAAGACTTTTCTTTCTTTCTTTCTTTCTTTCTTTCTTTCTTTCTTTCTTTCTTTGAAATGGAGGGGGAAAAACAGGAAAAAAGGTTACAAAAGATCTGGTCTAAATGTTAAATATATGTGATAGAAATTACAGGAGAAAAATGCCCGGGAAAGCTTCTTAAACTGGGCAGAATAGGCTGTGACCATTTGGATTCAAGAAATCCTGTTAGCTGTTTTCTGGGCAGCAAAAGGCAGACAAATGGAGATATGGGCTACAACTGCTTTTTCATTCAATAAGATCCAGTGGTTATAAAATTAAAAATTAAAATGGGAGGAGGGAAAAATTGTGGGTTATTGCAGAGGGCCACAGAAGTGCAGAGCTGAGAAAACTCCATAGGATGACATTATTTTAGGGTGCTTTTACACGACCTCTAAGATCCGCTGGCAACTTAAATTCGGACCAGAGATCTTGGGGGTTTGTCACTCTTCCTGTGTTCTCACCCCTCCGCACTTCCTTGCTCCTGTCTGCATGAGGGGAGGGAGAAAAAAAGGGAGAAAAGAATGCAGGCTCACCTCCGCTCACCGTCGAGCTGCTCCGGGAACCATTCCAGTCTCTTTCAGTCTCTTAAAGGGGAGGGAAAAAAAACACAAGGCGAGGAGAGCCCGGCACTCACTGCTTTACATCCGCATCAGAAAATTTTCACCTTCAGAGACCAGGTACTTGGAAAATGCGCTGGGACGCGCTTAGGTGGGCATGGTCATACTTTATTTTATTTAACGTACGGAGCTGGAGGGAAAACATTTTTAAGCTCCGGATCTGGGAGCCCTTTGCCCCGGATTTTAGGGGTCGTGTAAAAGCACCCTTAGAGAATAAACCACTAGGGAAGGGCATTTCATTTCGGAACCAGTAGGTTATGAAACAAACACGCGAGCCCAGGTGGTCCTCGGAAATGGCTGATACATGCAAATTCAATTGCTTTACCTTTCTCTGTCTTGCGCAGGGTTAAAATTCAAAGAGGAAGCACGCTGCGATGCCATCTTTCCTGCTTCTTCCTGCTTCGTGTTACTGGCCAATCAGAGAGGGAGGCGGGATGAGGCCTGTTCCTGCACAGCTCCTGATTGGCCAGCATCACAGTTCTAGCACAGATGACGTCGTGCATGGTTCGTTTCACAACCTACTGGTTCCAAAACGAAATGTCCATCCCTATAAACCATCCTTTTAGTTTTTGGTGGTAAAGTTCAGATGTAAAGTTCAAAGAGAAATCCCATCTTTTTATTTTCTGAATCACACCTGGCTGAGCTAAAATGCCAGTAAACATCAGTTCACTTAGGTATTAAGTGTTTAATGCTGCCCGCCCCCCTGGAATGGATTTTTTAAAAATATGCTTGAGAAAATATTATGGTGTGGTGTGCTAAGAGCAATGGGAAGGCTTTGTTCTCCCAGAAGCTAGCCAGGATTTCTGAAAGCTGAGGTCCTATGTTCTCAGTCTAGAGACTTGCTGGTACCTACATTAATGCCTCAGGCCAAAATCATAGTCCCAAGGGTGGGGGGAAGTCTCTTCTTCAAAGAAGAGCTATGGTATCGCGTGTCTCTCACGAATGGCTGCCTAACTGGCTGTTCCTTTGATTTTGCAGCCAGTTGTGCAAACTGGTTGTGCAACCAGTGACTAGAAAGTCAACCCGTGAGGAGAGGCATCTGCTTAAATACATTTGGGCTCTGTGTTCCTGAACAGGAATTTGGGCTTTGGCTGATCAGGCAAAGGCTTCTTTTTAACAATCTTTTTTTTTTAATGGATACTGTATATTCCAGAACTTGCAATATTGTTGAACATGTTTTCTTAAAATCTCTCTTTGGTATTGTTGTTGTCCTCCTTGATATATGATGGAGGTGGGGTTGTTAGACGGGGGAGACAGATCCAGCTTTGAGTGATCCTTCCTAGTATCGTCATGCCCCCTTCCTTTAAGATTTAATGTGTTTTTGCAAACTCTCCCAAGTGTACTAAGACATTTCACTTGTGCATTGGTTGGAGCTATTGTGGCTACTCAAGATGGGCACGAACCACCAGTGCATTGATTCGTGGCAGTTCGGCTGTCAGCTCAATAAGCGTTCCATGGTTCGGAGCCTTGTCTCTCCTAGGGAGCACCAACTCAGAGGCGGTGCCTGGAGGAGGCAGGAGAGGAAAGCCAGGTGCTTCCTTTGAGTGGGCGGCTCAGATGGGGCTCAGAACCAAGGAAAACCTGTTGGGTCAATAGCTGAATTGGCACGAACTGCCAAACAGCCAGTTCATGCCCATCTCAAATGACTATATAAGCATCAGTGCTCACAGCTTGTCCAGAGCTTGGAAAATTTGCTTTTCGGGAGCCACCAACAACTCTCTCCTTTTATTTTAAGAAGAATGGAAATAGAAATGTTTTTTCCCCAAGTCAAGAAGAGGAAAATACCTTCTCCCTCCCTTCTTTCATTCCTGCTTCTTCTTCTTCTTCTTCTGCTCCTTTTTCTCCTTCTTCATTTAAATGTCGGTGAACTGCAGGAAGGGTAAACCCTGCCATAAATCCATAAAACCCAATACTCCCCATGCAGGCTGGGAGGATAAATATTGTACAAATTGCACTTACCCGGCTGGAAGCTACAAAAGGGTTCTGTTGATGTTAGTCGGAGAAAGGCCTACTGCGGTGGATGAAGTCTAAGTGTTACAGCTTTGGGAGGGAGTGAAAAAAAGGAGTGGGTAGAGGGAGGGAGAGAGATTTTGGGTGACAAACTAGCCCCTTACCAATAGATCATCCACTCTCTTTAAAAAAATACTGTCTCCATTAGAAAGGCCTTTAGACTTCATGGCATGTGAAGCCATAACAACATTGAGTACGGGTTGACTAGCAAGGGACCAATATAACTTTTATCAGTTGGTTTGAACGTGTAAGAAATATGCTCAAACTCGAGTGGAAATAGGACTCAGCAGAGGCTTCCAGTTACTTAGATCTGCATTGTTTCATGCCAATGCACATAAATAACCCTTGATTTGGTGCTCAGACTCAGAAGAAGCTAAGCTAGGCTAGCTGGCTAGCTTAATGTCAAGAATACTAGACGGTCTGTCAATGATCTATCTCCTGCCGTGACTGTGGGCAGAGTTGGAAGTCCACTTCTCTTTCACAGGAAAGAGACCATTTTGCAAGTTTAGTGAAATCAGCAGGGGAGAGAACATAAGTATATTTGCTGTTGTAGCCCCCCCAAAAGGTAAGGTGCAAAAGTAGATGTTACAGATAACCTTTCTTCAGGATAGAAACGTCCTTAACTTCTGAAAGCATCTGATTTTCTTAGTAGGGGATTGTGGCTCACTTTCCATAACATATATAATGTCTGTGTGCGCTTGTGTGCTGGGGATATTTGGAGGCCCAGAACATATGGATGATGGATGGGTGAGGTAACATCTGCACAACCTGTCCGAGTGCCTCAAGTCATTTTCTGTCTCCTTCCGAATTTGGGGATGAGTGTGATAATCTGGAGTAGAGATGGGCACGAAACGAACAATTTTTTGTTTCCGTTTTTGTTTTTTCGTTTTGTTACACAACGAAACGACAAACGAATTTTGTCTCCAAAATGAAACGAAACGAACAGA
Source organism: Phrynocephalus versicolor (assembly GCA_023846285.1). Classification (NCBI taxonomy): domain Eukaryota; kingdom Metazoa; phylum Chordata; class Lepidosauria; order Squamata; family Agamidae; genus Phrynocephalus; species Phrynocephalus versicolor. Next base: position 6,915,516 of record JAHTLZ010000213.1, on the reverse strand, counting down.
AACACTGGAAATTTTGTCGTGCGTTTCGTCTCCGTTACTGCAATACAGTGAACTGCTTTAAATGCTAAAAAATAACAAAAAAATTAAAATTAATGGTAACGAAACGGTAATGAAACAAATGAAAACAAAAACAATTTTTTTGCAAAAAATTCACAAAAATGGAAACGAACCGAAATGGACCCCCCAAACGACAAACAACAAATGAAATGTCATTTTTTTTTTATTCGTGCCCATCTCTAATCTGGAGCACAAACAAATCCAAGAAAAGGTTCGAAACAGAACCTCCTTTTCTCTGTTCCTTCTCCTTTGAGCTTTGTGGCACAGTGGTTAAACTACTGCACTGCTGCTGTAACTGTGTCCATGACCTGGGGTTCAATCCCAAGTAGCTGGCTCAAGGTTCACTCTGCCTTCCATCCTTCCAAGATTTGTGAAATGAGAACCCAGCACACAGGAGAGGGTTGTAACCTGTAGCCTGCATCAATCAATGGTAAACTGCCCAGAAAGTGCTTTAAGCACTATGAAGTGGTATATAAGCAGAACACTTTGCTTTTTGCTTTTCGACAATCAGTCGTAAGAGCAGAGGTTTCCAGAGAACATTGCACCACACATGGTAGATTCCATAATAATTAATAATAGGTAGCGTGCATAGTTTTAGTGGTGTCAGATTAAGTCTGAGCAAATGTAACAATTAGCTACAGATGCTTATCTTGATCAAAATGCCCCTCCCTTTCCCATGACAAAGCCTGCATGAAAGGAGCTGACAACTTGTAGTCCTCCCAAATGCTGGAGGTTAGAGGCCTCAAAGAGAGGGCGTTAAATGAGAAGATGGCGAGGATATATCAGTCCTTCTATCTGAGGTGTGTGCTTTTACGATGGGTGTGCGTGTTTATTGGGACAGAGAAAGACTGTGTGTGTGTGTGTGAGAGAGAGAGAGAGAGAGGATTTTTATGGTATAACATTTCACTTCAGAACAGTTTTTTCCCAGATGAGAGAAATAAATTTAATTATTCTTATATTTATAGGAAACATATCACTGTTCTGCTCCCTTGGGTCCCTGAAGCAATTTTTTGTGTACACCAAGCATGTCCAAACTCTGGCCCTCCTGATGTTTTGGACCACAACGCCCAGAATGTTAAGCTTAGATTGCCAATGGTAAAGGATTGTGGGAGTTGTGGTCCAAAACATCTGGAGGGTCAAAGTTTGGACATGCCTGGTGTACACACACACACGCGCGCGCGCGCGCACACACACACATTTCCGAATTAGAGATTCTTTGAAGATGGGTGTTTTAAGAAACTCCAGGGTGATACATCTGTCACGAGCCATATTTTCTCACCTGCAAATAAGTTAAATGTTAATTATATATCTTTTCCACCCATTTTTTTCAATATGTACTCCCATAATGAAATCACCCTTGCATCTTAATATGTCCCTCCACCCTCCACCCTCAGGAATACTCCTTTTTTGTCTGAAGACCTCTGAGTTGCTGGGCCTTAAAGTGAAGCAAAATCAAACTGAACTCGAAAGTTCCGCTGCAGCCTAATTTTAAGATGTCTTCAGATTCGATTATTTTTTTTTAAAAGTTTTCTTCTCATAACCAGCCCGACATGGTTTGCCAGGACACTATTTGGACCCCAGCCCCACCCCCACTCTAAGGACTTTTAAAAATGTGATGATGGACCATTGCTTGAAAACAACATGGGAATAAGTACGAAAAAAATGGACCGGGATCCTGTTGACAGGGTTGAGCCAGGCAACTTGGATGTCGTCATCAGAACTGATGTTGCGCAACTCAACTCTGTCAACAGCTGTGGCTGTGCGGCAGCCATTTCAGGGAGGATGAAAAGCCACCCCAGATGTGAAAGTACATCTCCCCCCCCCCCATCGTGGGCCATGGGAATCCAGTTTTCTTGAGTTCCACCACTGAGGGGAAAGGTGGTGGTGAAGAGGAACTCCCAAGCTGGTCTCCAGTTGAACACTGGTTGAAGTGCGGAGAAGTCCATCACAGGTTACAAACCATGATGGAGCTGTGTCATCTCCAGGCTTAAAACCAGCGTGCTTCAAGGGCCAGATGCAGGGGAAGGGTATCAGGAGACAGATAGCAAGTCTTATGCACTCCCATAGGCATTTGGTGGGGCCACTGTGAAATACAGGAAGCTGTACTAGATGGGCCTTTGGCCTGATCCAGCAGGGCTCTTCTTATGTTCTTATGTTCTTTTGTGTCTGTGTGTGTGTGTCTGTGTGTGTGTGTCTGTGTCTGTGTCTGTGTATACCTATGATTAATGTCACATGCTATTTCAGCCTCAGTGGGACCGTATGTGGGAACTGGGGAACCGGCTGTTGTAAAATCTATGTACAACTTTAATAGTATAATATCCTTGAAGGAGATCTGTTTTAAGATATTTTACGGCCCATCTGTGCTCCGCCATTAGGTATGCCGAAGGATTTTTTAAAAAATGCTTTATTTCATGAATACCAGTTTGTATCTGGTACCATAAACCCGAGAAATTGCAAATCCAGGCCTGCTGGTTAATAAAATGGTGACACGGTCGCGCAAATGTGAAAAGAGAGACGTGATAAACCTCCATTTTCCCTTTCCTTGGTATGGAGGTTTTAACCTTCTGGTGGGAGAGCTCACACTTCAGCTGTGTTAATAAACCATTCTGAAAAGACCGGCCTTTCCTCTTCCTCCTCTTTGTCTGCTGACAGACAACAGGTTGGAATTATTTGTGTGCATCAGTGCATCTCAAATTCAAAACCGAGATATGCATACATGAATTAAGCACAGATCAATATCTGAATGTTGACTATAATCTAGGACTCCGTTTCTTCTGTGGGAACCCAAGGCTTTTCGTGGTTTCTACCTAATGCTGATCTCAAGAAATATGCTCTAGCTGTTGCAAAAAGATTGTATCCATGATCACTGTACAGTAGGACCCCAGTATCTGCTGGGGATTGGTTCCAGGGCTTCCATGGATAATGAAAACCATGGATAAGAGAGAATGTCTGCTCACCCGTCCCCAAACTGCTGTTTTCTGACAGGATCTTGCTTTATGACTGCTGTTTTCAGCAGCTATTTGTGACAACAGCTTGCTTTGTGGCTGCTGAATTATTTAATTTCTTCCTCTGCCAACTGTGGATAACTGAATCAGTGGATACGGGGGCCTACTGTATTTCACCAAGGAGAAACATCAGCACCACAGAAAAGATGGGCATAAATATTCTTTGTTATGTTGGGCCATCCCTATTCCATTCCTGGTGAGGGAAAGTATGAGAGAACCACCATCACTAGTTCTTTTAGACAGATTTAATAGCCATGCTTGACTTCAGCCTATCTCTTGTTTCCCTTGAACTCTTCGGTATGAGAAATCTAGGCAGGAAGGTCATTTACCTAAGGTGCTTTGGCTTTGGCTTCTGACTCTCTCCTAAGTATTGCAACACTATGGGCTGTTTTCTTTTTAGTGGCACCATTATTCTAAAGACCACAACCTCCAAGGCAGCAGCATAAGGGCGGAGAGGAACCAACCACTACTGAGACCATGAAAGTCTATTGCTTCTGAGTCCTTCAGCTGATGGCTCTTTGTGGGGCTGGGAAACCATCTGGAGAAAGTTTCCTGAGAGTTTCAGCAGGAGGTGAGGCAAAACATCCTAATTCTGATGATGTCGGTCACCAAAGAACACAAGGGGAACTTAGCCGCAGATGTCCTTGGCCACAGAAAAATGTTGTATATAGCCACGTGGGAACCTGATTGCATGCACTCACTTCAAAAAATAACAGCTTGATGGACCAGAAATTAATGAGACTGAGAAAACCTTAACCTTAACCTTAAAGTTTCTTCCTTCCTTCCTTCCTTCCTTCCTTCCTTCCTTCCTTTCTTTGATTCACATTGAGGAGAACGGATGTGCTTAGGAGTCCTGGAAGACATGTGGGAGCCCGAAGGTTGGAATCATATGCATTTACACCTCCCCAGTGGGTTCAGCTGATGCCAGCACTCTGTCCTACACAGCATAAATAACTCACCATTTCAGCTTCTCCTACCAGCAGAGGTTCATTATTCTGTGTTTCTGGTGGCCTGTGATAAACAATAGCAAAGTAGCACATGGCAGACTCCAGGAATAAGATGAGGAATGTCTCTCTGGCGAGGGAGTGGAGAGATATGAGGTGACCTGTCACCCGACTTATCAGCATCTCCCAATTTCAAGCAATTGCCTCTTGCCTTCTCATCGTACATTAGGTAACTTTAGATACTTGCGACCATGCTTGACCGCTCCATGGAGGCCAATTAAACGGGATGTAGGGTAATTTTATATTGAAACTCCCAAGCTTGTGTTAGAGAAGGTAGAGCAGAGATAATAGTTCCAGATAGAATTGATGTCAGGATTCCATTCGTGCTGAGCGGTAGAAGGGGCGGGAGGGTGGGAATAAATGAGTGATGCTCGTATATTGCATTCACAAGCCGTCTGGGTCCGTTCTTCATCCAACTCCACCTGGCAAAGCTGCTTAATTGAATTGATGAGCAAATGAATTCATGATGATCTAGTTGACCCTGAATCATGACATTGAAACTCTGGTGGACCATTCCGAATTTGGTCTGGAGTTCATCCCCTGTTCCAGAAGATATTTCCATCCGAAGACTTGGGTGAGAGATGTCCTAGGCAGGCTTACCACCATATTTCACCATCAGTGAATTTCTGGGTGAATGTTGGGTCAGGGTGAAAGATTTGAAAAATGGTGAGGAAAGTCTACTAAGTTTTGACTTAATATTTGTTCGTTCGTTCATTCGTTCGTTCATTCGTTCCTTCATAGATTTGTATACCGCCCATCTTCCAAGGGAACGCCAGGCCGTTTACAGCAGTCATCAAATATGACAACATAACAATATAGAATATAATATCAAGTCAGAAAACTTGTTCAATTTCCTTTAAAAAAAAACACATAACCACCCTGGAACTTTTGGTAGAATTTGTGCTCTTATTGGCTTTATCCTCAACTCAACTTTGTGATGTTAGGACAAGAAAGAGTACATGGTTGAAGGCTTCGAAATATTTTCTTATCTGAATGAGGATTTAAATGTGGAATTTACCCCATGCGTTTCCTCAGCCAGTGTGGCCAGTGGTAGTTCAGAATTAACATTCTAAGCTCTGGTTACAACCCAAGATACGACCAGAAGGAGATGAATACAAATGCCCACAGACTATCCAAAGACATCTTTCTCAAGATCCCACCTACTTCACATATGCATTTGATGGGGACACAGGAGAGGGCCTTCTCTGTTGCTGCTCCCAGACTTTGGAACTGCCTCCCATGGGAAGCTAGGCTGACCCCATCTTTGCTGTCCCTCTGCAAACAGGCAAAGGCCTTTCTCTTCAGGAAGGCCTTTCCTTATTGATTAGCTGTCTTTTGTTTTTGTCCAGCCATTGAGTCATGCTCAACTCTTCGTGACCCCATGGACCAAAGCACGCCCGGCCATCCTGTCTTCCACTGCCTACCAGAGATTGGTCAAATCCATGTTAGTTGCTTCGATGACACCATCCAACCATCTCATTCTGTGCTGCCCCCTTTTTCTTTGCCTCCAGTCTTTCCCAACATCAGGGCCTTTTCCAAGGAATCCTCTCTCCTCATGAGGTGGCCATAGTATTGACCGTCAGCTTCAAAATCTGTCCTTCCAACTGTCTAGGAGACAATAAATAGGACGGTTTCTATTTTGTTGGCTCTCAATATGTCTTTACTAATGTTTTTACCTAACCTTTTAAATATATATAAAAATCATATAATTCAGTCTTAACTGTGGTGGTGGAGTCTCCTTCTTTGGAGGTTTTTAAGCAGAGGCTGGATGGCCATCTGTCGGAAATATTGTGATGGGGTTCTTGCATGGCAGGGGGTTGGACTGGATGGACCTTGAGGTCTCTTCCAACTCTTCTATGATTCTATGATTCTGTTTGAACACTTTCCTGTTTTTAGCTTTTAGCATTGTGTGTTTGATGAGGCAAGCTGTCTTGGGTCTTCTGGAAAAAAAGGTGGGGTAAGCATATTTTAAATAAATAAATAAAAATAAATGTTATGTTATTCACTCCCAAAGCCAATGTTTGGTTCCCTGAGGCCAATATGAAAAGTTCCATGTATACAAGTTTCTTGTCCAGCTGCCATGGCTCAAAGTAAGATTTTTCCCCCTGCTTCCCTTACATTCAGGCCCATTTAACATAACACTAATTCTTTCTGTTGACGAAGGGTAGCACTGAAACTTTATCCCTTTCCCTTTAAAGCAGAGACAGCTGTTGGTAGCTGCTACGCCCAAGCAAAAAGGAGCTCTCATCCAAAATATGCATGTTCAACAGGGCTTTTTGAATGCATGTTGTATGACAAAACCACAAAACCCAAGAAAATTCACCCAAAATGTATTAATCTTTTTGACGGAAAAGGCTCCGGTCCACCCACCTACCCAACTTCTTTAAACACTGGATATCCTCTGCATGCATTGTCTTTAGAAAAGATCATTGTGGGTTTGGGGTTTTTTTTAAAAAAAAATGTCTTGATTTTGTTCTTGCTTTTAACTCGGCCAGCTTGGTTGGACACACATGGTTTCATTTTGTTGCATAATGCCGCAAAGCAGAAATGCAAATTGCCCTTAATAAGCCTTCTTGAGCAAAAAGCGCAGATTCACCAAAAAGTGTGTGTGTGTGTGGGGGGGGATGTTTAGGTCCAAGGTAGGTCATGGTTTTTGTGTCATTTTCACCTACATGTTCTTGGAACATCACACAAAGTTAACGCCGAGGAGAAGAAGAGTAGACTCGTACTGGGGACGTAGTATAGATTAAATGCGAAAGAGTGCTGCCATCCCATGTCACTCCATCGTGATGAACGCAGGGCACTGACAGTGAAGTGTGAAGCAGCCAGGTAGATAAGAAACAAGAATGAAGACCTAGTAGGAATGATAGTTTACCTTTTTGTATTGGTGGTGGCATCCACAAAGAGCCGCCCAGAGACCTTTGGGGAGTGGGCGGCATACAAATTGAATAAATAAATAAAAATAAATAAATAAACCGTGAAGCAGGTTGTCGTAGCTTCACACTTCAGAAAGGAATGCTCACCCAAATTCCAAGACACAGCAGGATAGGATAGTAAACACCAAAAATGCTCACAAGGGGGTGATTCATCACACAATTTCTTGCTTGAATAGGGAGTAAGTTCTTTGATAAAACACTGGTTGCATGCATTGATCTAAAAAGTTGTCTCCAAGTGATGCCTATTTTGGAATGGTGGTTTAATCGAATTTGGTTGGCTATGCTTCTTGCTTGCATAGGTGAACTTTACACTCGTGCAAGAGGGCTTTTGGAACCTACAAATCTACTTTTTAAAATGGGATCATAATAAGTTTTAAAAGAGGGTGAGGTTTTTTTTTTTTTTTTTGTGAAAACTCAAAATTAATTCATTCCTTTCCCAGTTTTCCAGGAGAGCAAATTCTGTTTTTATGTCTTGAATAATTAGTTTATCAGCCCATTGTATTTTCCACTTGGGATTTGTCAAGGGGAAAAAAAATATTTTATTTCAAGGAGAGCTCCGTTGAAGGTAACCTCACAACTGGAAATCTAATTAGCAAATGGAAATCTAATTAGCACCTCTTTGCTGAAGTCTTCGCCAGAACTCCTGCAGATATTGGGGGTGGTGGGGAGGGGAGGAAATCCAAAGCTGTTATGTCTGAAGTGATTGGCCGGCCATTGGAGAGGACCCTGAGAGCAAACTTTGGAATGAAGAGCCAAGTCCATTATTTACTTCCTAATTTGTTTCTGACTAATGCCCTGATGGCCACAAGTGGTCACAAACAGAGTCCAGGCTGCCTCAAGAAGTGATGCATCTGGCAAGAAATGGGAAGAGAGTGATCTGGAAGGATGATGGGGAAAAACTCAGCCTCGTTTAGAGTTTTATTTTTAATGAATGCATCCATTTTGTGGTTTGAGAGGTTATTAGGCAGACAAGGATCCTTTGATTTTTCTAAGTTTACCCATGAGGATCCCCCGTACACACCAAAGTCATCATGTCTTACTAAAAATGTACAGTAGGACTCCGGTATCCACTGATTCATTTTCCACTGATTCAATTATCCACAGTTGGCAGAGGAAAAATAAATAAATAATTCGGCAGCCGCAAAACAAGCTGCTGTCACAAAGAGCAGCTGTAAAGCAAGCTACTACTGCCATAAAACAGCAGCCGTAAAGCAAGCTACCCTCACAAACAGCAGCTGTAAAGCAAGCTACTGTTATAAAATAGCAGCTGTAAAGCAAGTTACTATCCCCAAACAGCAGTTTTGGGGACATTTTGGCATTCTCTCTTATCTACAGTTTTCATTATCCACGGGAAGGCTGGAAACCAATCCCCAGCAGATACTGGGGTCCTACTGTATACAACTGGGAGGAGACCAGTCAACCTCCCTCTTTGCTTTCTTCTTCCTTCCCTCCCTTCCCTCTTCTTCCCACACAACACACCCAACAACCACCCTGCCAAGCAGAGCAAGTTGAGAGAAGTGAGTGGTCCATAGACACCTAGTGAGTTTCAAGGTCTCCTGGAGACTTCAACGCAGATCTGCTAAGCCTTTGCCCAAACACTCGATCACACTGATTTATGAAAGTATGGAAGTATGATTATTGGCATCACCATAGATCTGCAGAGCTGTAAGGAGCCCTGTGTATAATTGAGCCTTGCCTTTGAACCTCAAACTCCCAGGAAGTAGGCATTTTTCCAATTGACAGGGGGATACCCAATCTTCACCAAGTTTCAAAGGATGACAGAGGAGAGCTGGAGGAAGTTTCTTTGCAAGTTTAGTGTCTCTAGGTACCTTGGTTGGGTGCATAACCTGACATCAGCATTCCGATCTTCAACCATCTTGGATGGCCTATAGAAGAGAAGTGGAAAAATCTTCTATGACAAGTTGGTGTTTATAGGTGCCTCGGGGGCCATTTTATATCCTGATGAATCTACGAATCAAAAACCACTAAGAATTAATCAGTACATATTCATCAGGGGTATTGATTTATAGGACTCCAAATTTATGAATTAGTGATTTTTGAATGAATCTTGTGATGCATTTTTTTAAAATTTGTGTCCCATCTCTAATCTGCACGAGGCATGGCAACACAAATTTATGCCCATCTTTAGTTCAGATCTTTGAGGCTTCAAATAAAATGGTTTTGGGGCTCACTCCAGCAATAAGATGCAAACCAGAAATCTCAGCCGTGAAAGAGTGATGAGATGTTTATGTCTGTCCAGAGGAGGCCTGATATAATGGAAGTGCAGAAACAGCAACTTTAGGGAAAATGTGTACTAGAAGTATGCAGAGGAAAGAAACTCTTTAGGGAGTCGTTCTATCTCATATTTGATCTGGTTGTCTTCTTGCTGCCTTTGATCTTCCCCAGTATTATTATCTTGTCCAAGGTATTCTGTCTTTTCATGATGTGTCCAGGCAAGTAACCATGAAATTGCAGGTAGGTAGGTAAGCAGATGAGAGAGAGAGAAAGAGAAAGAGAGAGAGAGAGAGATGTCAAAAGAAGGAAGGAAGGAAGGAAGGAAGGAAGGAAGGAACATCTGATCTAACTTGTTCACGGCCGATCCGATCTCCTCCGCCCCGGGTGACAGCTGCCCGGCCATCACCCTGGGCGGAGGAGATTGGATGAAAGAACCGAACATAACCGAACTAATTTGTTCTGGTTCTGTTCTGTTCTGTTCGTGTCCAAATTACTCTGGGCTCCGTTATTCGTTCCATTACATAACAGAACAAATAATGGATAATGGAACGATTTTTTTTCTCGTTTCGTGCCCATCTCTACCAGGTAGATAAGAAACAAGAATAAAGACCTAGTAGGAATGATAGTTTACCTTTTTGTATTGGTGGTGGCATCCACATGAAGCAGGTTGTCGTAGCTTCACACTTCAGAAGGAACGCTCACCCATCCAAATTCCAAGACACGGCAGGACAGGATATTAGACATGAAAAATGCTCACAATGGGGTGATTCATCACACAATTTCTTTTAAAAATTATTATTTTTTAAACAATCGAGTCTTCTGCACTCGCAGAGGCATTTGGTGGGGCCAGTTGTGAGATACAGGAAGCTGGACTAGATGGGCCTTTGGCCTGATCTAACTTGAACAGCAGGAGAATGTTGGCCAACAAAAATAAAACAGACAGCTCTTAGTTATTTCTTTTGGTGGGGATATCTTCGTTCTGAATCGAGGTGGGTATTTTCTTCCTCCAGGCCCGGAGATGGATAAATGCTGCCCTGTGTTTCTTTTTCTTTGGACCTTCTTTCAACTTCCTCCTTCCTGCCCAAAAGAGCAAGAAGATGAAAAAGAAAGGAAAAATTGAATTCTAGCCTCTAGGATTGATGACTGAGACATACAAAATAATGCAGGGCATGAGTAAAGTGGCTAGAGGGGTGCTCTTCTCCCTCTCACAAAATACCAGAACTAGGGGACATACACTCAAATTGAGGTCTGGGAGAGTACGAACAGACAAAAGAAAAAAATTTTCACCCACCGCGTTGTTAGCCTGTGGAACTCCCTGCCACAGGAGGTGGTGATGGCATCTGGCCTGGATGTCTTCAAAGGGGGATTGGGCAGATTCCTGGAGGAAAAGTCCATCACAGGTTACAAGCCATGATGGAGGTGCGTCATCTCCAGGCTTAAAACTGGGGTACTTCAAGGGCTAAATGAAGGGGAGTAGTATTAGGAGACCAAGATCTAGTCTCGTGCAGTCCCAGAGGCATCTGGTGGGGCCACTGTAAGATAGAGGAAGCAGGACTAGATGGGCCTTTGGCCTGATCCAGCAGGACTCTTCTTATGTTCTTATGAGTCTGACCCTTTAAAATAGGTCCCAGATCTCCCTTCCAATGGTTAACATTAGAGATGGGCACGAAATGAACAATTTTTTGTTTCCGTTTCTGTTTTTTCATTTCATTACGCAATGAAACAAAACGGCAAACAAATTTTGTCTCTAAAATGAAATGAAATGAACAGAAACACCGGAAATGTTGTCGTGCATTTCGTTTTCGTTACAGCAATACAAGTGATCTGCTTTAAATGCTAAAAAAAATCACCAAAAAATTGAAATAAATGGTAACGAAATGGTAACAAAACAAACGAAAATGAAAACGATTTTTTTGCAAAAATTCACGAAAAATGGAAACGAAATGAAAGGGACCCCCTAAACGACAAACGACAAACGAAACGCCATTTTTTTTATTTGTGCCCATCTCTCGTTAACATCTTCAAATACCCAGTTTTTCAATTCAGTTAGAAGTGCCCCTTCTATCTGATTCCAAAGTAGAAAAATCATCCCAGACTTGGTAAAGAACATGCCTGGATGGTTTATTTTGGAACACTTAATGACCTTTAAGGGAAATTTGCTTAGAGTAAGGAAATGTTATGAAATATGAAGAAAGGTGGTGCCTTGCCTCAATTACTAGTTTCCTATTAGCCTGCACCATCAACGAGAAATTACTCAGAAGATGAAATGTTGGGCTTTGTGCATTTGGGGGAAAAATAATCAACAAGTCATTCCAGAGTTTGTTTAAGTAGCTTTATGGGACTTTGACGCAAGACAGCTGCCATTCATTATATTTCAGATGAGATGCCCTGTCTGGGTGAATGATGTGCAGAGCTATCAAGATGGATTACAAGACAATCTTTTAAGGCTACAATAAATATTTATATGCTGCCTTCCTTGTCGAACATTTCTCGGTCATTCTGTTTAGAACAATGACAAAACCTGGAAAAAAGGAAGGGGATATTGACATTGTTCCACCACTAAATAGGATATCTAATAAGGAAAACCACTGAACGAGCCAAATTCTTTATGAATACAACAGTGGAGCAATTAAAACAAATGTGATTTTCCAGATCAAAACTTCTGCCTGCTAATTGCTCTATGGCACCTCTCCTCGTCCAACAAGCTTCCCTTCTAGCTGTTTTCGTTCTGTGATATACTTTTGCAATCCTCCGTAGACCAGACTTGAGAGATGATACAAAGACGATTAGTCTGGGATGCAGGATGTCTGTCAAGTGTTTAGTGTTTCTGCAGAGACAGACTGTCACACGGAAGGTCCTCTGAGAACAATCGGCATTTCCACACCATTAGTGCTTCCTTTGCCAGGTGGTTCCAATAAAGATAACCTACCCATGTGCCATTCCTCCTTAAACTGCAGCCACTTATAGGGAAAACTCTACGAGAGAATATTGGGTCCTCTACTCTTCTGAAATTTAAGGCTACGGGCTACAGTTCTGTGATGCACTTAAATAGCACAGATAACAGGAGTTATGATATGGAGAAGGATCTGGGACATGTACACAGGAGGCAATGAATATTGCCTCCCATGTACATATATAATATCTGTTATGTAGCATCTGTTATGTCTACCCTACCATTTAAAAAGGAAACGAAGAATGCTTCAAGCCCGATGGCACAGTGGTTAAATTGCCAAACTGGAGTGATATCTTTATTAATATTTAAGGATAATTGTCTGATCAGTAGCCCACCCTCCATGCACCATGCTTTTTGCCCTCTGTCTGCTATAAAGCATGCACTCAACAAAGTTTCTGCAACATGATTTGTGAGTCTATGGCAGTGGTGTTCAAACTTCGGTTCTCCAGGTGTTTTGGACCACAGCTCCCACACTCCTTTCTCCTTGCCAATACAGGCTTGGAATTCTGGGAGTTGTGGTTCAAAACATCTGGAGGGCCAAAGTTTGGACTCCCTTGGTCTATGGGCTTCACCTTCTTTTTGCTACATAACAGATATCTGGTGGAATCACCTGTTTATTTACCTGTTACTTCAGTTCCTTTTCGTTTCCTGAAATACTGTATGGAACTCCTTGACCTCCTCTGTCACTTGGGCTGGTAATAAATGCCCCTCTCCACCCTGCATGCATAGAAAAATGTGCATATATACACATGTTTTTTTTTAATTTAGTAACCAGGAGAAATGAATGAAACTTGAACTGTGGACCTCTTGCTGAACAGTCACTTTGCATGTTTTCTAATTTATACAGCTTGATTCTCTATGGCAGTGGTTCTCAACCTGTGGGTTCCCAGATGTTTCTGGACTGCAACTCCCAGAAACCCCTTCCAGCACAGAGAGTGGTGGAGGCTTCTGGAAGTTGCAATGCAGGAACATCTGGGAACCCACAGGTTGAGAACCACTGTTCTATGGTATCACAAGAAATGTGGTTGGTTTGTCTGCACTGCACATTGCCAATAACTCCACACTATTCAGTTTCAGTTACCGTGAAAGGTTTCTTGGGTGTGTCAGGAAAAGACCAGCTGATCCCTTGTCATGACAACGATATCCAAATTTGAGGACCTCAGCCCTGCAAGTCTAGGTCACCAAACTGAGAACCATTTTGGGGAAAGAGATGAACCTCCCTTCGCAGCACATGGCATTTGTGTGGCAGATCTATCGTTGCTGTTGATATTACATACAGTACAGTTTTCTTGGGTCTCCAGCTTGCCTGTGTACAAACAGGTCAGGCAGGTTTTTCAAACAGTACAGAAACCCATGATTGTTTTGCTGAGTTAACAGTGGGATAAATATGCATCACACCAGGAATGAGCTTCGTTTAATCCATTTTAAGAAAACAATCACCCACCTCTCATTGGTTATGAATTCTGAAGTTTTGTTCATCTGTCTCTCTAAAGGCCATCGTGAGTTTGAGATGTTCAGATGTTGTTTTCTCTTGGTGTGGATATAAGAAAGGGTCTTTCTATCATCCTCACCAAAGGCTTGGGAACTGCCTTCAGAGGGATGCTCCCTCGTCTCTCTCCCTAGCCTTCCTCCAGTGTGTAAAAAACCAGGCCCCACTTTGGTCTTTTAAACTGTTGTGTTTTATATTGATGTTACTATCAGTTGTGTTTTTTTCATGTCAACCATTACTGTCTTTGATTTATTAGCAGCTTGTAATTTGGATTTTATTTTTCCAAAATTAACGGTTTGTCCTTCTCATTATTTAGTGGTTCATGGTAAGACGTCCAGATTGGCTTTGTATTCAGATAGGTGGTATATAAATTAATAAATACCCATATTTTTCTTTTTATAAGATCCCCCCATGTATAAGGTGCCACCCAACCCCACACACATTTCCAGCCCAAAATGACAGTTTCACAACCATGCAGTTCTCTCTTTGGCTTAACTTCCATGTATAAAACGATCTTCAATTTTCAGTCTAACAATGTGAGACAAAAATATAGTCTTACACATGGAAGAATACTGTAAAGCAGGCACATCCAAACTTCGGCCCTCCTGATGTTTTGGACCACAACTCCCAGAATTCTAAGCTTAGATTGCTAATGACAAAGGACTGTGGGAGTTGCGGTTCAAAACTTCTGGAGGGCCAGAGTTTGGATGTGCCTGCTGTAAATGAATGAATGAATGAATGAATGAATGAATACATAAATAAATAAATAAAAGAGCAACCATTTTCCTACTCCAGACCTCTAGAGCATATTCTTTGTGTCACAAAAGAGTGAGAGTGATGTCATTGGGGTCGGGTGGAGGGAAGCTTGTGTGTTTGCTGGAAAAAGGAACTCAGACAGAGGAAATAGATAAAGATATGTCATGCAGGGTGCCTTTGTTTTCTGAAATGATCAAGTGTTCCGGAGAAGCCCGTTAGCAAACAAATGGTCCTCTTTGCCCAACACGGTCCGTGGTTGAAGTTGCTTCACCTCCTCGAGTGTTCTGCCAAGCCAGGCCTAATTCACACAATGGGTCTGCTTTGTAGAGAAGTGCTATCCATTGTTAACGGGGATAATTTATCATCATCGAGGGTAAAGGAGCAATTTTTTTAAAACCGCTCCTTGCCTCCTTTTCCAGCAAAGATTCTTAATCGAGATAATTTCCAGTTTTAGATATTTGCCATCGGCTGGGGCGGAATGGATTTCCTCCGAAGGTACTAAAAACCAAAACAAACCAAAACATTTGACAGAGACACAGGGAGTGCCAGCTAGAGAAGAGTCAGAGGAACACGATAATATTCTGCTTGCTTCCAATAACGATATTTGCTTCATCTATGCATGATAAATTTTCATTTCGGCACAGATCAGCCGACGCTGTGAAGTTTCCAGATACCAGTAATTGAATATAGATAACCTTGATTGTTGACCTATGCTGAGCTACAATTGTCTAGTTTCTATTGTTCCTGGGATTTTTTTGTTTTTCTTTTACCAGTTGATACAAAGCCGATGTGGGCTGAATTTCTATATTTGGTTCCCATTGTTGTGAGAGTTGCTTATCGCCGTGGATGTATGTTGCAATAAGCTATTTATTTTACGCTGCGGATAAGGCAAAAATGAACTCAATCGGGTCAACACGAGATAGAGCTAAGCCTCACTGAACTATTTAATTATTTCGTAGATGACACAGGGGAGTTGGATAATAATTAACCCAACATCTACCTCTTAACATATGAGAAGGGAAACCAGGCTTAGTGAATTACTCTAAGGGAAGAGAATACTAGGCATTATAATTTCGCATGGTATTTGGGTTGATTCTTGATAAATTCAGCATTTTTTTAAAAAAGCAAAAGGCTCTTGTGTAAAGGGCAGCTAAAAAACATGGGGTGAAAGGTAAGCATCTCCCTGATGTTTAAAAGCACAACTCCCATCATCCCCTGCCAGTGATGGGAAAATATACTGTACATCTGCTAGAATAGCCTGATCAACAGGGGATCCAGGGGACTATCTTTAACAGAGCCTTTCAATCTCTCATTAGGGATGATAACCTAAGACAGGCATGTCCAAACTTCAGCCCTCCTGATGTTTTGGACCACAACTCCCAGAATTCTAAGCTTAGATTGCCAACAACAAAGGACTGTGGGAGTTGTGGTCCAAAACACCTGGAGGGCTGAAGTTTGAATATGCCTGTTCTGAGAGTTGTAATAAAAATAATAGAAAGACTGGCATTTTTCTTAAAATCATAGAGTTGGAAGAGACCTCAAGGGCCATCCAGTCCAACCGCCTGCCATGCAGGAACCCCCATCACAGTATCTTTGGTCTAACTCTGTTTCTCTGTCACAAATGTGATTTGTTTTACCATGTTCATCTGGTCACTCCACGGGTTGAAAGAAATGACCAAAGGCCCATGAAGTACAGGCTGCATCAGTAATAATACCTCATGCACATATTTTGGGTGTTTTGGGAGAGGATCTCAGAGCTTCCCAGAACCTCCCAACTAACATGGCCATGAATCTGAGTCCTCCAAAACAAGTAACTTTTCCAAACTCTACTGTTCCTCCTTACCTGAATGAGATCAGGCTCATGCTGCAGAATACCCATTAAGGTGGTTGCCCACCATAGGGAGTGCTTTCTAGGTATGGTGATGCCACGGGTGTATGAGAGAACATTGCTGTTGATTTCAAAGGGGAGCACCAGCTCACAGATGGAGTTGAATGTCTATGATGGGTTATTGCCCCATTGCTGGCAATATGACTGTTGTGTGACAAATGTAAAAGGTGTTGAGTGCTTTAGTTCTAGAGGCAGTCAAGGGAAACTTAGACAAGTGGAACTCTCAGTAGTTTAATTCCTCTGGCTGTGGAGCAAGAGATGGGGAGTTTAATTCCCAACTGTGCCCCTTTGGCAGGTGCTGGACTCCATGAGCCATTGAGTTCCTTCCAGCTCTACAGTTCTAAGGTTATTATTATTATTATTATTATTATTATTATTATTATTATTATTATT
>JAHTLZ010000213.1:6884931-6898790 GCA_023846285.1 Phrynocephalus versicolor | reverse complement strand
ACACACACACACACACACACACACACACACACACACACACACACACATTGCTCAACAGTTCTAGTGGCTATTTTCATTCCACCCATAAGTTTTTGGATCCAGGCCAGCAAAGAGAATCAATCTTGTTGGAACCACTCCATGAATACCTCGGAACTGCAGTCCTCTGCATAGCTTCTGAAAATTAAATTCCACCAAGTTTAATTGGCTTACTCACAGGCCAGGCCAGTTGCCGGGGGGGGGGGGTATACACCTACAGCTCCAAAAAAGCATCAAGATATACACCTATAGATTGCAATCCAGCTGTAGCAAGTGTTCATTGATTCAATTGTTAGATGGCGATGGGATTCAAGATCTCTTGAATCAACCCCTTTGATTCAAGAGATCTGACTTTAGGGAGAGCTATAAAGTGTATTCAGGCCACTGGGGCTTATTTTTTTGATGGATAGGCACACATGCCATCATGATTGGTTGACTTTCCATCAAAAATAGTGGTGTTCACATTAAGGAAGAATTGTATAATCTAATCCTAGATGTAGATTCCTGCATGTAATGTAATGCACGTAATGCAATGTGATGTAACACAGGCTTGTTCACTGGTGATTTTTGTGATGTCCTGTCAAGTCTCTCTCTCTCTCTCTCTCTCACACACACACACACACACACACACACACACACACACACACAGGATGAGAACCCCATGGATGAGAGATCTTCAAGAGGTCCTGACCCCAACAGCCTTGCTCAGCTCTTGTAAGCACAAATTCCTTTTAGGGAGTCAATACATCTCATATTTAGTCTATCTTCTCATGATGTGCCCAAGGAAGTAAGCATAAAACTGCAGGCACAGATGACGGACGTAGACAGACAGAGAGACACATACATACATACATACATACATACATACATACATACAGACAGACAGACAGACAGACAGACAGACAGACAGGCAGGCAGGCAGACAGATAGATAGATAGATAGATAGATAGATAGATAGATAGATAGATAGATAGATAGATAGATAGATAGATAGATAGACAATGAAGGAAGGAAGGAAGGAAGGAAGGAAGGCACTGATGATGGAGAGACAGAATGAATGAATGAAGGAAGGAAGGCTCTGATGACGGAGAGACAGAATGGAGAAAGAAAGGAAGGAAGGAAGGAAAGGAAGGAAGGAAGGAATTAATGTTTTTTCTGGAGAAATCACAAAAGAAAAAGTTCTGGCAAAATTAAAGGGGAGGAAACATATATTGCCAAGGGGAAATATGAGTGGCATACTGAAGACACAAAGCTAATAATAAAAATTGATTGAAGTATAGCAGCTGAAGGAACCCTGCCAGATAGCCAGTGGGTCCATTAGAATATTAGATACGAAAAAGTGTCCTCAAAGGCAGAGCTGTTACAGAAGAACCAAACAAATTATTTGCCTTTGCCTCCGTTATAGACAGAATTGGCAAGGAAGACCAGAACACTTTGCTTTCTTTCCTGAGACATTGGAAGCATTGCTGAAATTTCCAATCTCTTTTTGCCAGAGATTTTTATGTTTTCCACAGCCACACACACACACACACACACACACACACACACACACACACACTGGACCCTCGTATAACAAACTGTTTGTATAACATAAAATCTGTAATACATAACAAATTCTGGAGATAGGGAAAATTTGCTTAACAGAATCATCTATGGGGCAAATCAGTACAACATAAAATGGTTGCAATTAGGGATTACTCTGTTCTCAATGGATTCCTAAGGGAAATTTGTATAAAGGAAAATTTGCTGGACATAATTTTAGTTGGAATGAATTAATTCCTTTGTACAAGGTACCACAATATTTTAAACTTAGTTTTTCAATTTTTAGATAGGTACCCTGACTTAAGAGTAGTTCAACTTAAGAGCATGCATTCAGAATGGATTAAAATCGTAAGTTGAAGTACCACTGTATATATAAAGAATGAGCACATTTCGGTCATCCAGGGCTCCAGAGAAGCTCCTCTGGTCCTTAGAAGTTTCTCTCTCTGCCATCCTGTATCTTTACCACAATTATTTCCAAAGGGCCAAAACAAGGGTATTTTTTTCTTTAAAAAATGATTTAAACTATTGTTTCCCTTATCTTTCTTCTTAGAAAGGACTCAAGGTGGCTTACTGAATTGAACACACAATGTTCAAAGCTAAAAAATGGTACATTGTTTGAATGTCAAGAATGAATGAGACTATTTTAACTGGAAGTTGAGTCATGGCGACTGGACTTATTTTCTTGAGAGACCAAAATGTTTCGCTCCCCTTCCAAGCTGCTTCATCAGTCTGAGGCAGCTGCTCGGATGAGCAGTGTATGGAAATAAGCATGATGGGACATGGTGTGATTTGTTAAGCTGAATATTAAGTGTACAGTTCTCTTAGTATTAGACCTTCTCTGAGGAATGTAGAGAAATAGACATAACAAACTAGCCACACGGAAATTGGTTAGCTACCAGTGGTCATTTATGTCATGTGACCTCTGGAAGCTGTGAGCCATTATTATACGGATTATTGTCCTGATGATGAGCTTAGGATCGCTTTGATCTTGAGTTTGGGGTGGGCAGAAATGCGGTGGGGTGTGTGTGGGAGTTCATACCTGTCTCACACACCAGCCCCATGCGGTAACATTCCATCTCTTCAACCATATCTAAAAGGGCCAATTGCAGCTTTACTCCTCCTCCCAGTTTATGGCCACGGTTCATCAGGTGTAAACGAGCAATCGCTGGAAGTCCAGGGGTGGAAGCATGCCAGAGACAGATGTGTTCAGTCAAATGACTAATTGAAAACCTTAAACAAAATCAGCAGCCTGGCTCTTTTGCCTGCATAATAAAGCACGTCTGATAAAGGGGTGGTGGAAGGAGCAGGGTGTGTGTGTGCGGAGGGGGGGTAGAGTAAAGCCCGCCCCTCTCATCGCCAGTGCCATTAACAATCACGAGTAAAAAATGAAAACAACGCATGGTTTATCCTGCAAATGAAGGCATATAACGAGATGACGTCCCGGGAGTCCATTACCAATTTTAATAATACATCAAGGAGCTTGGGTAAACAGTTTGTATGTGAAAGCCAAACACACCACACTACTTACTGTTACTGCAGTGAGAGACAACTCCCAGTGCTATGTATTTAACAAATTTATAAAGGTACATAACATGATAGCTATTAGCTAAATTAAAAGAAAGCCATTACCGGCTGCAGTTTCACATGTTTCTCTCTCTCTCTCTCTCTCTCTCTCTCTCTCTCTCTCTCTCTGTATGTGTTTTATTTCCTGAAAGCCAAAAAGCACCCAACGAGCTGCCAAACTCCACATTCAAATGCATTTCCTTTCTTCTTCTTTTTTAAACAAGGGAAAGTGCTAGAGTTAGGAGTCAAATTATGTGCATGAATAATAAAATACCGTCTAATTAAAAACTGTCGTTAAATATGCAAAAAAGGGGAGAAGGAGGGAGGGAGGGGGAAGCCTTCCTAATGATAATGAGATTGTGCAATACCTCAGAGCATCGCATTTTATAAATTACTCAGAAGCGGGTCGTGGGCTTGACCTGAACAGTGGATAATGGAACGGCTTTGAAAAATTCCCCATCTCCTCCCAGGGTGACAGCCAAAGCAAAGAGCTAATCTTTGCTGCTGGAAGTGAAGAGCGCTCAGCATCAATGGTCCTTCTCAGGGCTGACTCGAGGCTGAACATGTTCTTAATTTGAGGTGAACCTGGGAGGCAGCGAGAACCATCTGAGATCTGTCTATCTCACGGCGACTTGGATTTACAGTGGACCCTCGTATAACAAATGGTTTGTATAACATAAAATCTGTACAACATAAACAATTCCAGAGATAGGGGAAATTTGCTTAACAGAATCATCTATGGGGCAAATCGATACAACATAAAAATGGTCGCGATTAGGGATTACTCTGTTTTTAATGCATTCCTATGGGACGGGTGTGGGAGAAATAAAGGGGGGGGGACAGCGTCAGAGCCACACTGCTCTGGCCATGCTGCTCTGGCATCAGCTTGCAGTTTTACTGTTTGCCTGCCCCCCGCCTCTGTCCATCCCCCCAGCCACCTTCACAGCCTAACCACCCCCAGTTCTGTTGCTGCAGCGTCCTCCCTGTCTCTTTGCATGTTATAGAGACTTGTCCAAAGTCCGGCCCGGGGGCCAAATGGGGCTGAATGGTCAGCCCCCTCACATTTTCACCGGGCCAAATCTGGCCCTCCTTGCAAAAAGTTTGGACACCCCTGCTATAATGACTTATAGTCACCAAGCGGATTTTGAAATCTCACAGCTCTTTGGGGGCTTGCCTGGGTACAGTACTCAGAAATGGTTATACTTCCCTTCTTCTGGAGGCACTCTGGAAGGATGCTGTTTGGCCAAGAGTACACAGGGTGGCTTTTGGGTCAACATTAAAAATAATAATAATAATAATTTCAAAACAATCTTCCCCAGGGCACAGGGAGGTATCAAACTCCTGGCCTCTGGCTCCACCACCAGGTATCTCACTCACTGAATTATCCAGCCAGTTTATTTGCATCCTAGACACCTTTAGAATTTGCTTTGCTTGAAGGCTAAAGCGATTAGTACCCCAAGTGTGCTGGATCCATAGCAATTTTTATACTCATTTTGCTTCCCTCTGGAAAGGGAACCAGCCCTTTCGTCTTGATCCAGACCTCACACTGATAGGTTGGGGATCAGACCCAATGGGTTAGTAATGAGGGATTTGTCCAAAATTGGTGTACAGAGGTGCAGGGCACCCCATGAGGCCGTTGGTCCGTTGTGTTTGTTCTTTTCCATTTGGACTGGCAGAAGCTCCAATTAGGGTCTTTCCCCACCATAATTGAAATGGCCAAGAATAAACACAGAAGTCTCTACCTGTAAATCAACGGTTTTATCATTGAGGTACGGCTTCTGTTTTATGGTCCTGCATCATTGGTATTAATATGCTCATCTTTATAGTTGTGGTTTTGCCTATAATTGAGTCAAAAAACAATTTCGGATTAAAAGCGATTTGAATCTCAGCTGAAGTCCTTTTCTTAATAAGGGGCTTAGGGGCTCTGGAAGAGAGAAAATAAATAAAGGGATTGCACACACAAAATAACCTTTATATATCATTTGCTTACCTATGGCATCAAGTACATATGACCTTTTATTTATTCAGCCATAAATGGGTGAGCTCATTGAGAGCACATAAAATTCAAAGCCACCTGTGGTCACCATGGAAACCACTCTGTTTGCTGAATATTTTCTCTTTTTCTCAATGCATATGAGAGAGCCGATTGGCAACCAGAGGAATACCTGAGCTCAACGCGCCTGATAAATTGAACTAGTTAGCATAGCTCTTACAGTCTTAAGCACTGTGGAACGGAGGGCTTCTCTTTCCGCATGGAGCTCCCTTTGATGATGAATCAATGCCTTTGCATGCTTAGCATAAATTTTTACATCCCTGCTTTAAATTAGCCAGTTCTGCCATGAGGACAGAGTAAAGCAGCTGCTTCAAGATACATGTATTGGGAGTGGAGCAGAGTGTTGGATTTTTCTTTTTCAACCTTACATGCAGCCTCTATTTTCTGTTCCTGGGGGAAACCTTTTTGGGCTGGGGTAACTATTAATTAGAGATGGGCACGACTTAGCGAAATTTCCGTTTCCGTTTTGTTTTTCGTTTTCATTACGTAACGAAACGAAAAATGAAAAATGGTTCAAAAATGGAACGGAAACGGAAACGAAACGACTAATTTTGAGCCGTTTTTCGTTTTTCATTACTGGAAAAGCACTTAATGGAGCTAAATGGGAAGAAACGGAAAAATTTTCGTTTTCGTTTTCGTTTTTCATTTTCGTTACGTAACGAAACGAAAACAAAGAATTTTGAAAATTAGCTCACGAAAATGGAAACGAAACGAAACGGACCCCTAGACGAAAATGAAAACGAAAACGAAAAATTTTTCTGAGTCGTGCCCATCTCTACTATTAATCGATCTAGCACTAACCAAACATTCCTTCCTTGGCTCTGATTCAAAGAGAGCCCCATTCCTCTGCTTTTTCTCCCTCCCTGCTTCAGCCTGTTGGAAGCAGTGGATCTGTGGAGGGCTGTTGCTGAAAGCAGTCATTTTTGTCTCCTTCCTGTTTTATCTGCTCCACGGTAAGTTATCAATATCTTTTATTCTTTCTCCAACTGATGTCTCAGAGTGAATCATTGAGACTGTAAGTGCCAGTTGATGAGGGCAGGAAAAGGGGGAACTTGCAGCTCTTCTCCTCTGGTGAATCCCTGTACTCCTGCTGCACAGCTGAAGGAATTTCACCCATTCAAAACTCTGCCAGACAGAGTTGTCTTCCGGGACTCTTTATCTATTCAGCTCGCTTGCTGACCTCATTCAAACCAGAGTCCTGAAATAAGATCCAACCCGCAACAGAGGGCAGATTCTATATATGGAAGTCAAGATGGATCTTGTCCCTTACATCAGGCATCAAAATAGATAGGGGTAACCTGATGGCTACAAATTTCAATCCTACCCATTTTTCAGTTCCTGGCTGCTGCACAGATGATTCTCAGGGCAGGGATTGGGTTTCTTCT
This sequence comes from Phrynocephalus versicolor, assembly GCA_023846285.1. Lineage (NCBI taxonomy): Eukaryota > Metazoa > Chordata > Lepidosauria > Squamata > Agamidae > Phrynocephalus > Phrynocephalus versicolor. Next base: position 6,892,211 of record JAHTLZ010000213.1, on the reverse strand, counting down.
CAATTTATGTGCAGTATGTACCATCAATTTGGGACCAATATACACCAAACTTAATAAGGACAGTAAGACATTCAAGAGGTGGTTCTCCCAGGGCCACATCTGCAGTGAATGTCCGCAGCTGACCAAGGGCTCAAATCCCCTGAGTCCATTCACATCGTTTTATCCAAGGCACCACCCTGGGTAGGTTACTCCTCAATAGGATCCTGGTAAATTGGCAATGGTGGGCTAGATCGATCCCCTCCCAATTTCTCTCTGCCTGCCTGCCTGCCTGCCTGTGAGTGTATGCAAAACAAGTCATATGCATCTTCAGCCTTGGACCTGCCACAGGGCATGCAACCCCAAATCAGGCTCCAGTAGCACAGACTTCCCTTGGCTGATGGAAACAAGCCAGCTTGTCTGTTTGGATGTGGCCGTTGCAAAAACGACGTCACAGCCGCTGCAGAGATGGCCTAGAGGAGGTGAACGAGGTTTTCCTCTGATGGAACCTGGACTTGCTATTAAGGCTAATTGATACCTTGATTATTGAAGCGTACATAAGAGCATAAGAACATAAGAAGAGCCATGCTGGTTCAGGCCAAAGTCCCATCTAGTCCAGCTTCCTGGATCTTACAGTGACCCTACCAGATGCATCTGGGAGCGCACAAGACTAGATATCTGTCTCCTGATACCACTCCCCTGTATCTGGTCCTTGAAGTACCCCGGTTTTAAGCCTGGAGATTACACATTTCCATCATGGTTTGTAACCTGGGATGGACTTTTCCTCCAGGAATCTGTCCAGTCCCCTTTGAAAGGCATCCAAGCCAGATGCCATCACCACCTCCTGTGGCAGCGAGTTCCACAGTCTAACAATGCGCTGGGTGAAAAAAATATTTTCTTTCGTCTGTTCTTACTCTCCCAGCCCTCAATTTGAGTGGATGTCCCCTAGTTCTCATATTTTGTGAGAGGGCTGCACTGCCTTGCTGGGGTTCCGCTCCTCAGTGGCAAACGGTGCGCACCCACCTTCACCTGACATCTTGCTCTGGTTTTAGCTATCAAAGCGCTCTGAGTCGTTGGCGGATCTGCAGCTATATTATTCCTGCAGCTGTTCCAGGCCCTTGTAATGGCTTCACACTTTCATTCCAACTGCAGTTGCAGCGTGCCAGAGAATGTTGGCCGCAATTGTAATCTCCATCATTATGCCCATTGAGGAAACTGTTGTTAACGAGAGCGATGAGGAAGCCGACAAGCTGTTTCGCTTGCAGCCTGCTGCAAACATCAGCAGAGCATCCTGTTTTGAGTGGCACAGTGCAAAAGAAGGTTTTTGATGATTCAGATTACTTGAAGGTGCGGGATACACGTGGAGAAACACTTACAAACTTAATAAAGAGCCCATGGTGCAGTGGTTAAATGCCTGTACTACAGGTAAAACTGTGCTCACGACCTGAGGTTCAATCCCAGGTAGCAGGCTCAAGGTTGACTCAGCCTTCCATCTTTCTGAGGTTGGTAAAATGAGTACCCAGCTTGCTGTGGGGGCGGCGGCAATGTGTAGCCTGCATTACTGTAATTAAAACTGCAAACCAGTTTTTTCTTTTTAAAAAATAATCAATAATTTGTTGCTTTTTTAACTTTTAGTGTTGCGTTTGTAACTTTACCAGCTGCCTTGTGCCATTTTAAACGAGAAAACTGTGGGAAAATACTTGAAACAAACACATAAATGAAAATATTTAGAAATAGTGGTCCAGGACGCATTACAAAAACTTGATTAGACCCAATGAATCAGTGGAATTTAGGCAAACGTTGATCTACTATAACAGTTTATTCAGTGACTCTACTTTAGTGAGGATCAGCCATTAAGCAGTTACTGTGGTAAATTTAGTAGAAATAAATTGGCCTTCCCCTGCTTGTTGCTATTCTAATATCGTTGGGTCTGAAGTGTGGCCTTATCAGCCAAGATCCCTCCTAGAAGGGCAAAAATGAAACAAAAGTCAGCAAGTTGAAAAACCGATGTTCACAGCAAACCACCGAAAACTCAGGATGGCTGTCAAACAAAGCATCTTTCAAAAAGTTACAAGGCTAAGTGAAAAATTGACAAAAAGTAATTTATAAGGACTGGGCAAGCAGGTGAAATATAAGTGGCAGTGAAAGCTGAGACCTCTGTGAATCTAGGAGGGTTTTTAGGGGGAGGGGGAGAGGTCTGAGGCTGACTAAAATATATCACTGTTTCCTTTCCAGTAGTCCACTGGCTTTTCCCATAATAATCTCCTGTGTTTGTTTTGGCCTCGGTGAAGAAAATGTGAGAGAAAAAGAGGCTGCCGTTAAGGCTTCCTTGCTGTATGGCACTGAGTTATTTGAAGACCGCAATAGCTATTTTTCCTCCCCAACAGATTAACATTCAACTGCTTGAATGAATTCACCCAACTGACATAAATCTGCATGTGTGTTTCCCTCCCTCAAGTTCAACCTATGAGTTTTAATCAGCCAGGCCACCTACAGAATGAATGGAGGTGCACACGTACACATGCATACACACAAATAAGAAGGAACTGGGGGAGTGAGACTCCAAATAAAATTTCTTCATTATCTGTCTCAAGTGGTTTAGCTTTTCTCTGCTGTAAACAACAGCTTCCCTTCGGAGATGTTATTGAGATCATAATTGCAAAAATAATTCCTCAACTTATTTTTTTAAAGAGCTACCCCAAGCAAGCTAATGCACGAGAGAAGATAAAAGTTAGAAGCTTTCAAATTTAGAAACTCATCATCGTCTGGAAGTTGAGTCATGGCAACTGGACTTCTTTTTCTCGTAAGATCGAAATGTTTCGCTACTCATTCAAGCAGCTTTGTCAGACTGACGAAGCTGCTTGGAGGGGTAGTGAAACATTTCAACCTCACAAGAAAACAAGTCCCGTTGCCAAGATTCAACTTCCAGATAACCTCACCTGGATGACTGAGAATCTTCACAGACTCGTCATCATTGGTTGTGTAGGGCACTTAGAGAATTAATTTTTTTGAAAATGAACAAAATGGGGGTGGCATGCTTTAAAACCGTGGTCCCCAACCGTTGATCACTTGCGTGCACCTTAGCCATCAATTTCCATAAACTGTACCCTTCCTGTGGGAGGGGGCATGGCTAGGGGAACTACCCACCCTCTTGACTTCTGGCCTTCCTTATCTCCTCTGGCAGTGTGCATGAAGACATCCAGCAAAGGGATTTAAAATAATAGTTGTTGTAAGTTTGGGGGGTTGTTTGGCCGTGTCCTGGAAGTTTTTCCTTCCTGACGTTTCGCCAGACTCTGTGGCTGGCTTCTTCAGAGGGCAAGGACCTCAGGGAACTAGGAGTTCTCTCTGTGCTCTGGGATATAAAGAATCTGGGTTATAAAATTCCATAAGGAATTTTGTCCTCCACAAACTGCTGTTGGCCCAAAGAGCGGAACAAGAGCAGATTCTGCCTTGGAGTGAAAGCCGATTGGCGAGGAGAGAAGGATGAAGCCGGGGTGTGTGTGTGTGTGTCTCATTGCTCAGGGTATAAATAATAAATTTACACTAACCATTTTCCCTTTCCACCTTTATCCAAGTTTTTTCATGTACCCATGAATGTCTTAGCATGTACCGTTGAGGTCACTGTGACTAGCTTTCGCAAAACTATAAAACCTGGGATTCTCTGGGTCGGAGGCATGAGAGTTAAAGCTGAAAGGTTTACATCTCTGGTGGCAGAATCAGATATAGGTACTCAATTTTCCACCATGCTTTTGTTGACAGGGGCTGGAGTTGGTCAATAGGATCCCTTCCACGAGTTACAAAATCGTTATGATGAAGGCGGTATAATAGGTGTGGTGGAAATATACTCTCAAGATGAAGCAATCATCTGTATCAGAGCCTGCTGCATGCATTTAATTAATCAATTGATTGATTTGTTTTTTCATCCCTTCTTTATGGAGGAGCCTCGGGACGCAATGGTTCAATGCCTGTACTGAAGCTAGAACTGTGCTCACGACCTGGGGTTCAATCCCAGGTAGTAGGCTCAGGGTTCACCCATCCTTCCATCCTTCCAAGGTTGGTTAAAATGAGTACCCAGCTTGCTGTGGGAGGCGGCAATGTGTAGTCTCCATACTGTAATTAAATTGTAAACCACCCAGAGACCACTTGAAGTAGTATGGAGTGGTATATAAGCAGAACACTTTGCTTTTGCTTCGGTTTATCCCCTACCAATCATGGATGCAGAACAGTTACGTCAACACGGGTTATCATTATTTAAACATTTATCACCCCTCATGTGAACCCAGTAAGGATAATAGCATTTGATGACCTATTGAAGCAAGACGTTCATTTCAAAAACATTGTGAAACATGCAGGAAACAACATTTCAAGAAGTTAGCAGAAACGCTATAAAAATAGACACTGCCTGTCAAACGAGTACGTTTTGCTTTCCAGGGAATAGGTTGAGAACGTTGTAACCTTAACGCTGCTGCAGATCAGCTGAGTTGCCGAGTTTTTGACTTCAAACAGAAGTTTCACAAGACAATAAAGGTTAGGTGGTCAACATTCCGTCACTGGTTCAATGGCTATTAATTTAAACGGATGTGACCCCTACATAAAAAAGTTCCAGAGGTGTTCAGAGAGGGTCGTCTCTCTTTTTTTAATGCTTATAAATAGGACCGGTGCCAGGTCAAAAACGCCCCTGTTGCTTTTAGACTTCCTAAAGAAAACAACATCGGCCAGCTAAACGGGAGAGTTAGGAAGAGTGAAGAGCCAAGGATATATCTCTGAGATCCTGCAACTCTTAGGACCATCTTGTTGAACAAGGGAGGCAAATAGAATCCAAGCGGGTGCAATTGTAAATCCCATTCGGCCTGTGTAGGTTGCACCCAAGGGAATTCTTAAGGAGTGAAATGGAGGAGGAGGAGGAGAATGTGGAATCAATTTTCCAGGCCCAGCGATTCAAAGTTAATTAAACGACTCTGTCATCGACATGAGAAGGGAGAAAAAGTAACAGTTTGTGCAACAAATTAGATAATTGTGGACCTATGGACAAATGAGACTCCGTCAGTAACAACTGAATAAATGTTATGGTTTCCCTCGTTGGAGGGAAATAGCCACTTAGGGGAGCAGCTTCCTCTCTCCATTTTCTCTGGAAAGGAACAGGAAAGACTAATAAGAACACCAGCAACTTGAACCTAGTCAAGAGTCCTTTGAATAGGGTGTGGCTTTCTTAATCTGCTCCTTCCATGTCATTCTTGGACTATGACAGGGATGTTTATACCATTAGGCTCAAACTGAGGTTTGGGAGAGTGAGAACAGACTAGGGATGGGCACAAAATGAACTTTTTTTTGTTTCCGTTATTCGTTATTCGTTTCGTTACGTAACAAAACGAATAACAAACATTGTGATGAAATTGGAACGAACCGAACAGAACCATGAAAATTAGGTTCGTTACATTTTGTTTTTCGTTAATGGCGACGCACAATGAAATGAGCTGTTATAAATGTTAAAAAACGCCCTAGACATCCATAAAAACGCAGCAATATTTATTTATACTGTCTGATAATACCTACCAGGGGGGTTGGGGTCCTTAAAATGTTTGTTTTTGTCTTCTCCCATCGTGATGTATTTTAATTTTCCCTTTAAGGATGACAAAATGGATGTCGCCAGCCACAAAATGGAGGCAAGCCACGTGATGGGATCATGTAAATTCTTGGACAACTTCAACTAATAGCATGCCCAGGTTGCAGACTGGGCAGGTCTGACAGCCACAGAAGGAATAAAAAGCTCTGGCAGCCCGCATCCTCCTTGCAGTCTTTGGTGGGAGTTAGGATGGGATTGCTGTCTCTGCAACTCGTTATTTACACTTTAGACCAGCCAGGCAGGTGTGTGTCTCTGTGTTCCTGCTGGCTGCAATCTTGCTTTTAGGGGAGACAAAGAAGAGATTTCTCTCTAGCTTCAGTCCTGCAGCCTCCCTGTGTGTGCGCATGCATACCTCTCTTTCTGGATGTGCAGCCATCTCAGGAAGCAGTCCGCAAGTGGTCCTACTACCAGCCTTAGAATATCCTTTTCTTCAATTAATCATGTATCCTTTGAATATTCAGCCAAAGTGATCTTGCTAGACCTTGCTTTCTAAAGTTGAGCAAAATAAACAAGAGAGCAGCTTTTGCTGTTGCGGAGAAGCAGGGACTGCCCGCATGTCAGCGACATATCCCTGCATGATGCTGACTCCTGATATCGCTCTTATCAAAAACTCCCAGGCTCCAGGCACCTCAGGGTCTAGCTGAGAATAGTACACTCACACCTCAGAGGCAGCTCCAGGAACAGAAAGATTGGCAGCTAGCATCAGGTCTCAGGCTTGATCATATTGTACTAGAAAAGTATGTGGGCAAGACCAATGACCAGATGACATTCTACAGTGGCCATGTGTCTTGCCCAGCAGATTGACGGTCATTGAATTCAAGTTTTCTTTCAATGAAATATCTCTCTTATCCCCGTTATATCTTACCATTTACTCTAGTGAGCAGCTTCTCCAAAAATCACAGCATTTGATGAGAGGAGCTGATGGACCAACGTTTTGAAGAAGGACCTGCATCGAGATACACATAGCAAGAGATGCGGCTCACTTTGCCACAGTCAAAGGGTTTGGCCATGTAGCAGTGTGTCCAAGACTCCCCTGGTTTGCTCTCTGCATGCCCTGTGTGCACACAGGTGGGAACCTTTGGGTAGTGGGCGGCATATAAATTGTATCAATAAATAAATAAATAAATAAATAAATAAATAAATAAATAAATAAATAAAACCTGGAAACAATATCTGGAAGTACACCTGAAACGTATGCAAGGACCATTTTAATTATTATAATCTTCTACAGATTATGGTATATAATCTTCTGGGTATAGAAATTAGAGATGGGCACGACTCAAAAAAATGGTGTTTCGTTTGTCGTTTGTCGTTTGGGGGTCCGTTTCGGTTCGTTTTCATTTTTCGTGAATTATTGAAAAAAAAATCATTTTTGTTTCGTTACATAACGAAACGAAAAAACGAAAACAAAAATGAAAAATTGCTCGTTTCGTTAGCATTCATTACAGTTCAATGTATTTGCCGCAATGAAAACGAAACGCACGACAAAATTTCTGGTGCTTCGGTTTGTTTCGTTTCATTTTGGAGACAAAATTCATTTTTCGTTTCGTTACGTAATGAAACGAAAAACGAAAACAAAAAACGAAAAATTGCTCATTTCGTGCCCATCTCTAATAGAAATGGAAATAAATAAATAAATAAATAAATAAATAAATAAATAAATAAATAAATAAATAAATAA
>JAHTLZ010000213.1:6860653-6876380 GCA_023846285.1 Phrynocephalus versicolor | reverse complement strand
CACACACACACACACACACACACACACACACACACACACACACACACACACACACACACACACACACGGCACAAATTTCTATTACATTGTTTTTCTGTGTGTACTGCTTTCATCCACTTTGACTTGCTCAGCCAATGTCAAATATTGTACGATATATATATATTCTAATTTCATGTCCCTCCCTCCCTCCCTCCCTCCCTCTTGTTTTGTTTTGTTTTGCTTTTCTTTGATTTTTGCCTGAAATTCTCTCTGTGTGTATGTGTGTGTGAAAGAGAGACACACACACACACACACACACACACACACAGAGAGAGAGAGAGAGAGGGGGGGGGAGGGAAGGAGGGAGGGAGGGAGGGGGAGAGAGAGAGAGACTGCATTCCTATATGAATGAATTGGGAACAGCTGAGATATTTAAAAAGGTAATCTGTTATGTTTATACGTGGAGACCAGATGAAGTGATCTGAATCTATGCATCTGGCAAGCACATTAAAAAAAATGATATGCACTCCAGTACGCCAACAGATAGCTGCCTAGATGCCCTAAGCACATCCGATCTCGCTTGATTTCGGAAGCTAAGCAGGGTTGGCCCGGGTTAGTACTTGGATGGGCGACCACCAGGGAATACCAGGTGCTGTAGGTGCCTGGAGTAGGAACTGGCAAACCATTACAGTATTCCTGCCAAGAAAACTCCATGGACATGGAGTCACGAATAGTCAGTCACAACTGTAACGTCACAACACACACACACACACACACACACACACACACACCAAGAGATACTGAATTCTAAAGGAGGGAAGTGAAAAGTGAATACACAGACTGCTATGAAACAATCAATGGTCCTGATGCTAGACTTTTAAAGGGTAATTAGTTTTGTTTTCTGGGTTCCCCCCTTCTTTCCTAGAAGTACAATCTCTACAATTCCCACCCCATTTTCTGGGTTAATCACCAGCGCGCAAGCGCGGCCATGAAAGGCGATAACAAGAAAGCTTGGAAAAGCGAGAGTCTACTTTTCTGCCCATTACATGTGCAAAAACCCATCAGAATGCATTTGTCTCTGGCTCCTTTATTCACTTTCAAAGGGTTAAACAACCTATTTACTGAGCTGTCAAGGATCTGTATCCCAGAAGAGAAGGGAGAGAGGGAGACACACACAGAGAGAAAAGAGGAGGGTTTTTTTAAGGGGGGGGAGAGGAAGCAGAAGCCAGTTTTGTTTGGCATTGAGACAGGTCCTCTTTGCCGGTTGTTGCGAACATCCTGCCATATCCATGACAATCGTGTTGTGCTTTTTTTGGGGGGGGGCTTTTTAAAAAAGGTTTAAGAGTTTAAAAAAGAGGGGGATTCTGTTCTTCTAAACCTGAGGGGCCATTTTGAGCTTTATTTATGTGGTTTTGAAAGAGTTCTGTGAAGAGCTTCTCATTCCAAACCCCTCTCCAGCAGGTCATCCCAGTTTCCAAAGGATTTAGACGCCGAGACCTTGATCAGTACTTATATCACGTTCTAATAGACTGACATGAACATTTGGGCCTGAATGACAGGAGAATGGAGTGAGGGGGGGGGGTCGGGAGGGGGAGAAACAAAGGGGGGAGGTGGGCGGGCGGGCGGGGGGCTGTGGAGAACAGAGAGAGAGAGAGAGCAATGCTGCAGATATGCCCTAAATTGGACTGACGTACAAAGCCCTGTCGAGTGCAGTTGACTGGCGAGCGAACCCCCTCGCACCCTTCATTTTACTCTTCTAACCAGCTCTGCACAAAGCAGGAGCCGTGGGAAGCTGGGCAAATCGTGGGGGGGGGGGGGGTGAAGAGAGAGAGAAAGCATATCCATTTTCATGGACCATATGGAAATTTTGTTTTGCGTACGGAGAACAGGGCCCGATCAACGTGACCTTAGCTGCCATATGTGTATGGTGAATAGTAAACACCGCAAAAAAGCACTCGGGCCCCCCTTGACCTTTCACATATGGATCCACCTTCTAAAAGAGACTTTGTTTTATTTCTGTAGAGTGAATCCACTTTCCCTTGGTAACCCCAGGGGACGGGGGGGGGAGAGAGAGGGGTGGAGGGAGGGAGGGAGGGAGGGAGAGAGAGAGGGAGAGGGGTGGTTGGATGAATTTCACAAGTTTTGTTAACGAATTGCTCGATTGACGAATATTTGTGCTTGTTTCACAAAAGAGTGACATTTGTTTATGTTTTCTCTTCTTTTGTTTAAATCTATGGTTTTTTTAAAAAACAATGGACCTAGACTCCCCCCCCCACCTTTCTTAAGAAGACAGATGCTTTCTAGTGTGAATTAACACACCGTGTCCAGTTCGGACAGTGTGTGTGTGTGTGTGTGTGTGTGTGTGTGTGTGGATTGGACATCTTTCAAGGCTTCTGGAACAAATTTCAACCTCTCTCCCTCCTTATAGCAAGGGAAAGTTTACAAATAGCTTTACATGCCATCCTGCTGAAGTCTAGTTTGAGAGCATCAAATACAGGCATCTATGTCTAATCCATAGCCCTGACTCAATGAAGACCTACTGAATTGATCGGATTTACACAAGCTTTGATTTGTGTTGACATTTAGCCATTGATTGAGCACACTCAGTTTGGGAGACAGTGTGGTGTAGTGGGAAGAGTGATGGAGAAAGACTCAGGGTCCCTGGGGTTTAAATCCTTACTCAGCCATAGGAACATGATGGGCGGGTGTGGCTGTATGTGGCACTGGTAAAACCATTCCTAAAGCAGGTGAACTGCTCGAACAACCCATCAGGGTTAATGTGAATCAGATGTGACTTGCTGGCCCATCACACATACTTGCCCCTCTGGTTGGGACTTATTACTTGGGCAAGGGAATGAGAGTGGTATATGACCCATGTTCCTTTGTTTGAAGAATGGGGGTGTGACTTAAGAAACAGATATTTACAACTGCCCTTCTAGGGACAATTAGACAACACACACAACAGCAACAACTGGCCTTCAGTGCGCAGGAAATATTTCTAGGTGGGATTTTGATGCCTGAACATTTGCTGAGAAAGCGGCCATTTATCAATGTTGGTGCCCCCCCCCACACACACACTTCTTACGGTGTTTTCATTTTAAAATCAGTTCTGAAATGCTCGTAATCTGATCGTGTTTTACTACGTGGATTTCCATGTGTTTTATTGTACTTTATTATGAGTGACCTTATGCCCTGTTTTAGGGAGGAAAGAGGAATATAAAGCCAATGAAATGAAATGAAATGAAATATTATTGGAACATTAACCCATGCAGAATGGAACCCAAATATAGTTTTTGCCTACTGTGCTGAATGAGGGAACATGTTTGTACTGAACTGAGGCCAAATCTTTCAGCGCACTTCCATTTATCATTGGCGGGAGATTCCTTTGACACCCCCAGCCAACTACTAAGCTGTTTATATGACCTTGAGTCCTTTAAATCCAGTAATATTACAACTTTGATATATGCTGGGTAAGAATCCTCTGTTGAGACAACTCTACAAGAGGAGGATTCCAATACCTGCGTTGATCTGCTTTGGAGGCCGCCAGTGTTGTCAAATTTTCCCCAAAAGGCATCAACTGCAAACCATTTTGATAAGCAGAAACCCATAATGTCCCTTTGGGCTTTGTAAGAGTAGTATGGTCAGTTGTCCTCTATCTTTGAGACTCCTCAACTGGTTGTCCTCCTCCTAGTGAGGTCCTAAAGGTCTACAGTCCAACCTGTATTTTAAACGTTGACGTAGATCCTTCACAATGGCATTTCATTCTTCATGGTTTGATGTTACTCAGCCGCGACATTTGTTGTTGCTCTTTTGCAGGAAACCACACACCTAAGGGTGGGGGAAAAAATTCCTTCCATCTCTTGGTTTTCTTTTTATCTACAGGAGGCCCAGCCGCAACCGGTCTCTTACAGGAGGTGAGAGTAATGAAAGGTGTGTTATGCTTCAACGACTAAAATATATAGTCATTAAAAAATTACAAGTTTGACAAAAAGCTGGGTGTGTAGCATTACAGATGCCCGGGGCTGTCTGGCACCTGCAGCCGCTGAGAGGTTCATGAAACTATGAGTCATCTCAGTTGTGCTGCACCAACCAGTTGGCTGTCACAAGGCGCTCGGAGCAGAACACAGCGAGAACTTTCTGCCCTCGAGTTGGGAGCAGTGTCGGGTGAAAGGGAAATGATGATACAGTATAAGTAGGGTGTCCTCTGCAGATTGTCTCGAAAAGTCCTTGGCTTTGAACCCTGCATCCAAGCTGTTGACTGGGGCTGGGTGTGGGGTTTGTAGAACATCCTTCTGGCAGAAGCTTCACTTGTTGCTGGCACATTCCCAGGCCCCGTTCCAAGTGGCTGTTGTTTCAGGATGGTTATACACTGTCCGAGACGCCAGGGCACTCTCTCTGGGCAGTTTACAGCATTGTTGCGCAAACGATATCCTTCCTTCTCACCCCAGCAAGCTGGCTACCTGTACTTTCATCAGAAGGATGGACGGGCTGAGTCAGCCTTGAGCTATCTGAATCTGTTCAGATCAAACTCATGTCATGAGCAGAAGCTGCACTGTGTCTGTGAAGATTCTCAGTCATCCAGGTGAGTTTATCTGGAAGCTGAGTCATGGCTACTGGACTTCTTTTTTGGTTCTGTAGTTTAACCACTGCGCCACAGGACTCTTAAGAGCTGGTTGTGACCAGGATGGAGCAATTGGAGTTTTTTCCCTCCTTGTTGCCCAGTTATGAACGACATCAAAATCTAGAGGTGGATGAAGAGACAGATATTTAGTCTCATACACTCCCGGACACATTTGGTGGGGCCACTGTGAGATACAGGAAGCTGGACTAGATGGACCTTTGGCTGATCCACCATGGCCCTTCTTATGTTCTTATGTTCTTAGAGGTGAATCTACTTTCACTCACATCCACTCACCCCTCTTTTTGGCAAACCTAAGCCAGCGATTAGCCTGACATCCTGAACCATTAAAAAAAACCACACAACTCTATATGTAGTGTGTTCCAGGAACAAATAATATATCTTTGATAAGAGTAACAGGACACTTGCATGCTTGGTCCCCTACTGTGACTTCCACAGTGCCCCATGTTTAAGATGTAACACTCATGGCCAGTGGAGAGAGAACGTGAATCCTTATCTTCTGGAGAACATATTTAGATAAGAAGTGTCGCCACGGAGGAACGCAGGGGGATACTTGTCTGCACTTATTTTAGTTCTCTCCCATCACATTCTGGAGCACACCTCCTAGCCAGCCCTTTCAACACTTTGGCATTCCTTGAGGGGGAAACAGATCAGAACATTTTTTTTTCTCCCACTGGCCAGGGTTTGTTCTAACATCCCAGTTGCTGTCCCTCAGAAACGAAACAGCCTCCCCTTTGCAAAGTCATAGCTTGCATTAGAAACCTTGTCTTCGGACTGGATTCACCTTTAGAATCATAGAATCATAGTATCACAGAGTCGGGAGAGACCTCAAGGGCCATCCAGTCCAACCCCTGCCATGCAGGAACCCCCATCACAGTATTTCCGACAGATGGCTATCCAACTTCTGCTTAAAAGCCTCCAAAGAAGGAGGCTCCACCACCCTCTGTGGCAGCATATTCCACTGCCGAACAGCTCTAACTGTCATCCCAATCTAGATGTACCCCACAACCCCCACAACCCCCACAACTTTGGCATCATCAGTTGCACTGTGCACACACCAATTGTCTTCCTAGTGTTACACAATGCTTTGCCCCTCCTCCTTTGACACCATTGAGGACTGCCTCATGACTTTACTAAGCCCTGCCTTCTCAGCTTAGGTTTTGGCCCTGAAACCTGAGGGGAAGGGGATGTGGCCAACTGGGCTTCTTTTGGAGATGTGTTAACTTTGAGATGCTCACTTAGGTGTGTGCTGTGAGAAGGGAAATAATCTGATTAATGGAACCTGATACTGAGCATTACAAGAGATTAAGTCTTCCACAGTGGAAAACCTTTCAAAAAGGCTCAAGTTGACAAAACATGAACAGTGAGATGGGCCAAGAATACGGCTAATCAATTATAATAATTGTATCCTCTATTTCTAAGCGTGTAGAAGCTTACCTAATTTTGCTTTTCCCTGGAACACACTTCAGCTAGGCTTTTGTACATGTAAAGTGGAAAGGAATTAAAAGCCCCCTGTACAGCTTAGCGTGCACAGTGGTGATAAAACATACCTTCCCTTTTCTTTGATAAAACACTTTTCTGGTGCAAGAGAGAGGACAATATATCTTCAGATTTTATTGGCCGCAGATTATGCTCATTATCATTACAAAATTAGTGCCTCTAATAAAATTTCTATTATAAGTTACTCCTGGCCATCCCTAGGGAGCTATCGTTAGCTGGGGAAATATTGTAATTACCTTGAGTTTATGGGCAGAACTTGTTTCCTAGTGTTGAACAACCAAGATTCATCTGGGCTCCCATTCAATTAATAGAAGGTTTGAACTTGTTTTTTTTTAGTGTCATTGGACTTCATCTCTGAGGCCTGAGGCAGGTCACTGTGTCCCACCTAATCCTAAAAATGTCAATGAAGAAATCAAGGCAAATTAATTTTTCCCAGACTAATCCTATCACTTTGCATTATTTTGGAAAGAAATTGAGAAAATGTCTAGATCAGTGATGGCAAACCTTTTAGAGACCGAGTGCCCAAACTGCAATTCAAAACCCACTAATTTGTTTGCAAAGTGCCAATACAGTAATTTAACCTGTATACAGGTGGCTATGAAGGGGCGATGTCGGGTGCCCACAGAAAGGGCTCCGAGTGCCACCTTTGGCACACGTGCCATAGGTTCGCCATCACTGGTCTAGATGTTGACTGACCAGCATTCAGAACACGTACTGCTTTGAGTGGAAGTTCCCAGACTGCACCTTCCAGTGTGGTCCATGGAAATTGGAACTGACAAGAAGTAAAATTTCCAAACTCTGCAATGGCTTGCACTAGCAGAGACTCAAGGAGTTGTACCCCAGCTAAGACTTTTTCTCAAGCTCCAGGACTGCCCCTAAGCCAGGCCAATTCAGAAAGCTCATGAGGCCATGGTAGCACTGACATGGGAGACCCTGTTCAGGGATATTGCCAAAATTCACACAAATCCAAATCAGAGAGAGAGAGAGAGAGAGAGAGAGAGAGAGAGAGAGAGAGAGAGAGAGAGATGGGAAGCACGGAAAAATTGGATGATTATGTAAAAAGACACAAGCAACCCATCTACTGCTTTAAATCTGAAGAAGTCCATGTTACAATGCATCAGTTACCTTTTATGCAGATTATGGATTAATCAATTTAAACATATTTAAAATATTTTTACCCCACCTTTCTCCTTAAAAGGACCCAAGGTAGCAGTGAGCATCTCTCACATCACATCAGGCAGAATGACCATCTCTTGGGGATGACCTAGATCTGTATTTCCTCAACTGAACAGTGAGCTTTCTGGGTCTTCACTTCCAGAACTCAATACTGGTGAGAGTTCCTAGAAGTCAAGCCATCTTCCCACACCTTTCCTGCCATACACTTCACAAGGACTGAAGCCGTCCCTGGCCAGTTTGTCCCCTCTCCCTGTTTTGCAGCAATCATGTGTTCTCCTTTAATATTGGCAACCATCGAGTCTTGAGCTTTTGCATAAACGCACTTTCTGTTTCCAGGAGCTGCTCAAAGGAGCCCTTTCATTTTATATGACTGTTAATTAAGATGTTGATTAGCCTGGCTATTGAAGCATTGAAACCCCCCTTGAAAAGGAACGGAGGCCCCTGTTTCCAATTTCGCTCCTTTGTTTTAATTAGTCGGACTTTGAGGTTATTTACCATTCTGTCAGGTATCAAAGCCAAGCCGTTTAGCATCTCTGCAGGTGATGCCCTGAAGTTGAGCTTTTTCATCTTGTTTTTAACAGTTGCTTGCTAGTTCTGCCCCTTGCGGCAATCCCATAGGAAGGTCCGGGAAGACTCCTCAGCTCTTCTTACAAAATAGAAAAGATGGTGATGGGAAAACAATACCCAACAATAATGGCCACCTTCTTGAATAGAAAAGAGACAGAGTATTTGGTGTGAACGCCCACATGCTTCCACCAATTCTACACCCAGTGGACTTCCTGTTGGGTGAGGGATACCACTAAAAAGAAACCCCCGCCTCCAGTGTACTTTACTCCATTTTCTATTGAGTTTGGGAAGGCAGTTTTCTTCTTGGGAAGAGGTCGGTTGGGTTGGGTGATTTGGGTAGGCGGGGGCCTCCCACTGTTGCGATGTTTCCCTAATTGCAACTGAAACAAAATCCTCATTAATCTCTGCTCCGTGACTTCACCCTCCCATCGAATCAAAATATCCCGGTGCTACCAACCTGATGGATTCACACGGTGCAAATGCAACAGACCCTTCACTCTTCAGCATCCTCTTCTGTAATTTATGTCTGGATAAAAGTGATGATGCCACTGGCATGAAGAGGTTTTCAGACATTAAGCACTTTCTGATTCCGTCCGGCGGCTTGCCTGACGCATGCGTCATCAGTCGCATTGTACACGGGCCATGTGAGGAAGTGCATCCTACTCATCGTCACCATTCTTGAAGCAGAGACCAGATACTCATGTGGCAGGAAGCCTCGGGCCGTTAAAAAGGTTGCTTTTGAAAAAGCTGTACCTCCTAGCATCACCAAATAACATTTTTTGGTAACTCTGGGAGTCACGCCATTCAGAAATGGGCCACTGGCACCCTTCTTGGGTTCAAAGTACACTCCTCAGCTATGCTGGTTTGGGATGATGAGAAGTATAAGGGGGGGGGGGGAGGAAAGAGAGTTGTGAATATTAAGGGTTTTTTTTTACAACCTCTTGTTGTTTGGCTGGGACGAACCTTTCCGGCCTGGGGTGACTGTCAATCTGTTCCAGTGGTTCTCAACCTGTGGATCCCCAGATGTTCCCGGACTGCAACTCCCAGAAGCCTCCACCTGTGCCGGAAGGGATTTCTGGGAGTTGCAGTCCAGGAACATCTGGGGACCCACGGGCTGAGAACCACTGATCTATTCAGTACTAGCCAATCCATCCATCTAGCCCAGTGGTGACCACACTTCGGCCCTCCTGATGTTTTGGACTGCAACTCCCAGAATTCTAACCTTAGACTGCCAATGGCAAAGGACTGTGGGAGTTGCGGTCCAAAACATCTAGCCTCTGAATCCAAAGACAGCCCTGCCTCTCTGAAGAGTTCTCTTTCCCTCTCTTTTTGTCTGTTGGAAGCAGGCAGCCTGGTTTGCACTTTGCTGTTCCCAATCATAGGTAACAGTATCCTTTTTTCTACTAATATCTCAGAGTGAGTTACTGAAACCTCCTGTGCCAGCTAATGAGAAAGGGGTGGACGCTGGGAGGTGTCAAGCTATTCTCTTCTTCGAGTCTCTATACTTTGGCTACATATCAAAAGGAGAACTTTACCAGAAGGAGATAGGTGGAGTAAAAATGCTCTAAAATAAATAAATAAATTCAAAACTCTGCAACAGCCTGACCCACTGCTATTGCAGCCAATGTAATACACATTGCTTGGAGCAGACGTTGGAGATCCCTTGTATTTCAGTGCGAATCTATAGACCTATAGGTTCTTATTCAGCCTTTACTGGCACGGGGATGATGGGAATGGCAGTTCAGTGGATTTCACCATAGGAAAGACTGGTCCTTACTGTTACCCTGAGGCTCCCCCCACCCCTGGTCAAATTTATCATACCCTGTGAAATCTCCTGTGAGGAAATGCAGCAAGGAGTTACATTTCCGCCCGTCATTTGTTTTCTGTCAACGTTTCCTATGGAGTTTTTACTTTCAAAGAAGAAGAGAGGGTGAGCGCCAGAGAGATATCGAGGCCAGCATGAGAAAATCATTTGCCTGTCTCCCGGCCATGCCCTGGCTTCCTTCTCAGTGTTGCTAACAATATGCTAACTATTTCTGCATTTGCCGAAGGAGTGTGGTGCATGGAAATATCTATATTGAAGTCATCTCCATGCAAAAGGGAGAGGAATGCAAAGACGCAGGAGGAATGCAAAGGAATGAATTGAAACCATACTCTTTTTAAAAATCATACTATTGTTCATTTGCAAAAAACAAACAAAAACCCCTGTTGTTCAGAAGCAGAAACCACCAATTTGTAGGGGAAACTGTTTCCAGTTATAATTTGTTCTTTGAGGCATCCCTATTTTTTGAGTTTGTTTATAGAATGCCAAATTGTACTATCACACCATTCCTCTTGCTGCACTCTTGTGCAGCAATAATAAAGGAAAGGAGTTTAGTTCCTCCAGTTTTACAGGGCAATTTTAAATTGCCAAAATAACTAACAACCACCTGATGCCAGCCGTCTGAGAACAAGAGCTGTGCTGAATCCAAACCCCTTCCAGTCCAAGGGAGCTGCAAATTAAGTCTTAGCCATGGCCTAAGTTGGGGCTGGTATTGTGACTTGTGTCCTCCTGAGAGTGCTAGATGACATTTGGAATTGGATTCTTTGATGCATCTTTGGGTTATTTGGCCCATCTTTGGGTTTGGCTGCTGGTAGATCCTAGGCAGCAGAAGGGTCTACCAACAGATCGTTGCATGGGTAAGTCTCTGAGATTAGCAGGCAGAATAGCAGTCAGTTCCCAAACTACCACTGCAGGCGAATCTTTGGATATTCATTGCCGAGTTAATGTAATAGGCTGATACTTCACATCCATCTCATCGCTGTTCGCGGTCCCACTGGGGACCGGTACAAAGAAATCTAACCGCACGTCCATTGCAGGATGAGGGGAGTTCATCCCAACCACGTCCCCTGAACTGTGATCTAAGCGGGATGAGAGATTCCCCTCCCTGGCCCCAGGAATCTCCTCGTCTTGCTTCTCGTTCTGATATGAGTGCCCGTGAGGTAAGGCTCATCACGTAACATCCTATTCTCCATCTAGTGGCAGGAGTGCAAAGTGCCATTTGCCAGTTCATTCCCTATGGAGTCAGCAACACAGAGCAGAGAGATTAAAAGGCAAATGCCTCAAACTTAGCTCCATAACGCATTGAAGGCAAGGCCTCGGAGAATGGAAACATAAAAAAAAAATGGAAGGTCGGGTTGGAGAAAAAATGGAGAACAAAGGCATGGAATTTCACATCTCATCACGGAATGAGGACATGTGGAAATAGTCATGCTGGTATCAATCACGCCCGTGCGTACATGGGAACAGGGACAGAACCGGAAGAAGACCATGTGACCGCGACCAACATCAACACGCAATAAACTTCCTCCTGGGACAAGAGTGGACGTGAAGTAACCGTCATAGTTACACTTTCCCATTAGGTTCTTTGGAGGAGCAGAAGAGAACACCTGATGTCCTTGCCTCTTCTAACAAAGGTCACACATGCTTACGCTCCCATGCACAAGGCACTTCCTTTGAAACGGTCTTAATGTATGACTTGGGTTCCGTTCAAGTTTTGAATCTATTTTCCAGAAGATTCTTGTCTTTACAACCATAGCAAGGATTCTAGCTTTATCTCCTGTGTAACTATGATAAGAGCCCAACATTCCTTCTATTCTTCTTTATTGTCTTCCATACATTTTCCTCATCACATCTTCTCCTTGTCACACTTCTTCTCTCTTTCTCAATGGCCAATTATGAGCATTAATTTCTCCTCTACAAAAAGCTATTCCCAACTCAATCTCTTTTTCCAAAACCACTGCGCTGTGTGCTAAATTGAGATTATGGCAAATGGCCTAATTCATTTCATTGCGCCATGAAGAAATTATCTCCTTAAGATATGGGAGAATTAACCAAGATTACACAGCACTAAACTGTACATCCCAATCAGGAAGGGAATGAATAGCTGCTATGTAACAAGCAGAATTATACCCATCTTAAGGGTGGGGTAAGATTTAGAAAATAAAAAATGTGTTCTTTCTTAGTATGAATGGATAATAAACATGAAAAACCCAGCTCAGAATATCATTGTTTTCTGTATGGAGATCTTTTGTGATGCCTGCCTTTCTTATTCTTCTCTTCATATAGTGCATGCTACTCGGAGCTTGAAAAACAATTTGTCAATAATCAGTTTATTGTCCCTGCTTTGCTTTCCTGTTCAGCCATATTGTCTCTCTTGTTGAGCATCAATGCTGCCATTTTAACAATGGAACAGTAGCCATTGCCATTTGTGTGTAATTCATTGCTGTCCAATTTTAGTAATTTTAAATATTCTGCATTTCACAAATTTAATGTCAAACTAGTTACTGCTGGAAAGTCCAGTAATTTAGGCATCTGGCTGAGGGGTCAGAGGTTTGAGAGTTTGATTCTCCTTTGGATCTCCTTGACAGGGCTGTACTTTATGATCAATAAGGTCCCCTCCAGCTCTTCAGTTCTGAGATGCTGATGCTGCGGATCTTATAAAATTTATTTATTTATTTATTTATTTATTTATTTATTTATTTATTTATTTATATAGCTTGTATGCCACCCACTACCCAAAGGTCTCTGGGTGGCTCACAATCAAAATAGACTATTAAAACATCAAAATTACAATAAAATTAAAACAATAAAAACATATAAATGCAATAAATGCAATACATTAAAACACAACACTAAAATTGCCATCAGGACCCATAATCATCAGTTTAAAAACTTCTGGAACATGAAGGTTTTAACTTGGGGCTGAAATGTTATCAACACTGGCACCAGGCGGGTCTCACTTGGGAGAGCATTCTGTAATCTGGGAGCTATGCTCCCTGCTCAGTCATGGAAACTCACTGCCTGTGTTTGTGTGGGGTGGAAATGATGAAGCTGCTCCATAACTATCTTGTGTACCTTGGAATCTCTCTCAGGGTTGCTACAAGCCTGACACTACTTTGTGGGGAAAGAAGACACACAGCTGTTGAATTGTTTTGCTGCAGATAGCTGTAAGAGGTAAAGGTAAAGGCTCCCCCCCCCCGCACATACATGCTAGTTATGTCCGTCTCTAGGGGCAGTGTTCATCTCCGTATTCAAGCTGAAGAGTCAGTGTTGTGCAAGTCCATGGCCACGTGGCCGTCATGGCTGCAAGGAAACACTGTTTTACCTTCTCGCTGTTTACAGCAGTACCTATTTATCTACTTGCCTCTACAGTGGACCCTCATATAACAAATGGTTTGTATAACATAAAATCTGTACAACATAAAAAATTCCAGAGATAGGGGAAATTTGCTTAACAGAATTGCCTATGGAGCGAATCCGTATACATAAAAACGGTCGCAATTAGGGATGACTCCGTTTTCAATGCATTCCTATGGGAAATTTGTATAAAGGAAAATTTTCTTGGAACAATCTCATTTGGAACAAATTCATTCCTTTATGCAAGATACCACTGTACATGCTTTCAAACTGCTAGGTTGGCAGGAGCCGGGGTTATCATCGGGAGCTCGCTCCGCGACATGGCACATTTGCAGCCAACAGTTTTCAGAGCCTTAGTCCGCTGAGCCACCACACCCCTTCTTCAGAGAGCTGTGCATTGTTCAATTCGCTTTTCGTGAACGGGGGTGGGTGGGTGGTAAGGACACAAAAGATGAAATTAAAATATTTCGCATGTCAGAGAAGTAAAATTGTTCGAGCCATCCATCCATCTCTACCTTCCTGTCACTAAACTGTGGACCTCAGTGAGACGTATCAGATTGTAAGCCTGGTAGGAATGCAAACCTTGTGGTTTATTCCAACTGTAAAAGGCACATCAACCATGTCTAGACTTGAAGGTGGATTATGTTGGAGTTGAATTTATCCCTGAATGCATTATGATACAAGCCCTTGGCATATCCTTTGGCAGCCAAAGTTCGCCAGCATTTGGATGGTTTTCTGAATATGCACAACCTTTGCTTCTCAAAGGATTTTCCATCAATCTCTAATGGGCACCTGTGACAACCAACACCTGTACGTCGTTCTGCCCACATTGCAGCTACCTCTCTGAAATGCATTTAATGGGTGCTAATATAACAGTGCCTGCGATTGCTCTTTCTGTGGTAATTAGGTGATTCCAATTAGGCATTAATTATGGATTTGGTGTTTTACTTGGCAGTTATCCTACAGTGACAGAGGAGTAATTCTTAAGTACCACCTGCGTGAAACTCTTGTGCAGAGTCGACTTAGCCATGGTTGAAGTCCGGGGACCAACGTTATGACTATGGAGTCGTGCAAAGGTAAGTAAGTTTTGATTGCATATTTTTAAAATAATTTTTGAGTGCGTATTTTTTTAAAAAACCATGCACTCAAAAATTACTGACATTGGGGACACCAAAGTTGCAGGGGTACCTTCAGAAAGTGATTTTAGGGAATCCCCTGAAATTTGGAAACATTTTGGGGGTAAGGGGGCTGAGTTATGAGGCTCCAAAGAGGGTGCCCCTAAACCTTCTCATTGGAATCATATGGGAAGCAGAGACATCGCTATTGCTCGCCTGATCATGACTTGCCCCTTCGCTGCACTCCCCAAGCCATCTGAGCACCTAATTTTACCCCCCCCCGCAAAAAAAAAAACTGGGAAAACTTATTGACTCAAGTATAACTCTAGGACATTTGTTTCAGGCAAAAATAAGGACTGAAAAACTAGGCTTATTCTCAAGTATATACAGTATATGATTCTGATTGCAAATTAGGTACCCAGAAGGCATGTGTGTGTGTGTGCAAATGACATGTACACAATCCTCCCTGCCTCCTGGATCCGGGGCTGTTTCAACATTAGAAAACATCAATTTATTTTATTTTTAATTTTTATAAACAGGAAGTGATGAGGTGGAACTGTCAAGCTTTTCCCCCCGTGTAACAGCTCCTTGTGGTGAAAACTTAGAACTGCAGTTTCAAAAACATTGGGTAGTGTCCTACCAAGGATGGCCACTGAGCCATCCTGTGCAGGAGATGCATATACCTAATCTTTGGATTTGCTCTTTGCAGTCAAAGTCCCAACAGGGGCATCATCTCTCCCTCCCCCTTTGACATGCCTATGACCTCTGGGTTTAGCTGAGAAAGAAACAGATATTTCCAGGAACTGTATGCTTCCACAAACTATTCTTATTTTAATGCAATGTGATTGAGGACTGTTTGGTAATGACAGGTCAATTGAGAGCCATTTGCTATATAAAAGACCTGCTCTCCATTTAATGACTGTTAATACAGAACAGTCCATCCAACTGCATTTCTGGATTTTCTAAAACCAGAACGATCGCGATGCACTTCCAAATCTATTACTATACCATTGTGTGCAAAAGGGCAGACTGTCACGGTCTGACCACTGACTTACATCCTGCCTACATCTCAGCCTTGACACCCTGAAAATCAAACCCAAAGCACTTTGATGGTGAGACCTGCGCCATCACCCGAATCTTTGTTGCTGACAAGTTTTCCCCCAAATGCAAGGAAAGACTGGATTGGTTTGGCTGTGGTCTATTTGATTGAAAGTATAATATTTCTTGTTTCATCATTCTCTATTTAAAAAAACAATACAATATGTCTAGGAAGTATATTTTTCAGCATAATAGGGAAAGAAAAAGAGCTAGAGGTTATGGCTGATTAGCTGGTGGACGAGCCCTGTTTTGACAGGTGAACTTGATCAGCTGCGGAAAGTTCGCCCCTGTTCCCGTTCTAATTTATGTTATGTGTAGTCAAGACCTTCTCGCTTGAACACGTACATTATTCTAAACAATTATATTGTCGTGATACATATAATGCTTGCCTCTTGAACATCAAGTCCATTAATGACGGCAGACTGTAAAGTGGTGTGTGTGTGTGTGTGTGTGTGTGTGTGTGTGTGTGTGTGT
>JAHTLZ010000213.1:6836991-6860643 GCA_023846285.1 Phrynocephalus versicolor | reverse complement strand
AGAGAGAGAGAGAGAGAGAGAGAGAGAGAGAGGCCCACCCCCCAAAGGTCAGGCATCATTTCTTCAGTAGATTAACATTTTATCTTTTAATGGTGTTTGGAAAAGGTCAAAAGATTCTAATAGATGGAATATGGAAAGCGGCCGTTGAAGCTCAATGTGGCAAGCATCTTTCTGAAACACAGCCACTTAATGATTATTGTTGGCACCTTCTTTACACACACACACACACACACACACACACCCTTCAACAGCCCCAATGACTTTTCTTTTCTTTTCTTTATTATACCAAACACAACACAACCTTCTTTCAAGCAATTAGTGTGCCCTCCGGCGAATGGGTTTTTTTTTGTATGAATTTTGCCTTCCAAATGAAAGCAACAGGGCCATTCCCCAATGACTTGATGGGAGTTAATTTTATATTAGTTTCACGGAATATGTTTGCAATCATTAGAGGGCAAAGGATATTTAAATCAGCTTCCCCCCCACCAATAATACACCAGCTAGCAGACTGGTAGAGTAACATCTGAAAGATAAAGGGAGTTCCTGAGGTGGGTAACAGTCTTACACTGCACCCTAATGCTAGATAATGCTAGATAATGCTAATGTGCATGCGCGAGTGTGTGTGCACAGGCATGCATACATACATGCACATGTATGTTTTGCTTCCCAAACATATATCAGTTTTATGCAGAGAGAGGTTTCCCAAATTGTGAGGATCTGGATGGACTAATTCCTGTCTTACTTTCACTTGGAGCATAAGAACCTCTTAGGACCTGGAAGGTCCCTGCTTGGTCAATGAGAATGTCAACAAATGTATGCGCAAAAAGAATTTTGCAAATGTTCTTTATATCCCTTCTTTGGAGTTGACATGAGCTGGATAGTTCAAGAGTTCACGTATCTGCAAAGCCAAAAGTCTGATTCCCCATTTAGTCTCAGATGATGATGATGATGATGATGATGATGATCCCTACTTCTGTGTTATTAAGGCTACAACAGTACTTGCTCTGGCTTCATAGGAAGAGTCACTGGACTCCTCCCTGCTTATTTAATATGGGTTAGACGCATATAGGATCTCTCTGTCTGCGTCTTAATGATATTTTCCTCATTGGCAAACCTCGTCTTGAATATCCTGCTTTCAAATACTTGGTTGAGGAGGAGCAAAGAAGGCAAGCTGATCCTACTGGAATCACAGCCTTGGACAGCTGTCCAGCCTCAGTCAGAACAATCATGGGTTACTATGCTCCGTCATGTCCACAGATTCGACTACTAGTCTGGAGCACATTTGGAGGAATGACTAATCTGGACCTGGAATTGTTTGCGGTAGAGTGCAGCGTGGCCCAGGCCTTTTTCTGCAGCTGTGCAACCACTGCACAACAGCTGTTCTTCATATTGAATGAGATAAACCGACGAGGAAGTCCATTAAAGATATAAGTAACTTCCCGAGCTGTATTTGATGAGACACTTCAAAGTGGGGGCGAAGATAACGTAGCTCGGGGAGCGGATGCAAAACAGAACACAGGCGAAGAAGAACTTTTAAAAGAAGAACACGGGTTGCCATCAATAAATAAGATACAAATCTGGGGAGTCCCCACCCCTTTCCCCTGCTTTGCATAAACACAGGAATGCTAGGTGATATATTTTGGAGACAGTAATCTCGTATTATGTAAATTGCACAATGCTCATTTGGCAATGGATTTATTGAATAAAACATGTAGCAAAATTGACTCATATCAGCTATTTGTGTCTACTGTCCCCAACGCACGCTCCTGTCTCTGTCCCTCTGTGTCTGATCTTTGCTCAGTCAGGATGTTTGTGTGTTGAAAGGCTGCGAATTTTGAGGAAACAATCAAAAGAAGCAAACCTGGTTTTACCATCATCAGCTGTGCAAATTTGGGACATCAATAACATCCTACCCATAAGAACATGATACACAGCCTTGATGGAAATGATTTAATATCAAAAGCTTGCAGTTTGTGTGTGTGTGTGTGTGTGTGTGTGTGTGTGTGTGTGTGTGTGTGAGAGAGAGAGAGAGAGAGAGAGAGAGAGAGAGAGAGAGAGAGAGAGAGAGAGAGATATTCTTAGTTATTAAAGGTATCACCAGTTTCTGTGTTCGTACTAAGCATTTAAAGACGTTGAAAGTCCCAAAGAGAAATGACTCTCCAGGGTTATATGTCATGTAGAATTCTGTTATCCACTGACATCCACACTTCCTGACAATGCAACACCGGGATCAAGAGTTGCATCGAAATACATTTTGCGAATGCATATTTTTGGGCCATCTATATAATGTTCAAAAACACAAATGTGTATTTAAATCTGCACCCCCCTCTCTCTCTTTCATTGTTACAATTGCTGCAGAAATATTTTTTAAAATTTACAAACCAAACTGGAAAGAGATGGCAGATGTTGATCTGCAGGAGCGCAAAGGCCATAGGGAACAAGAATGTGGTCACACCCATTACTCCTCTCTCTCCCTCTCTCCCTCACACACACACACACACACATGCACATAGGCACGCACACGCGCGCACGCGCACACACACACACACACACACACACATTTCTTTGATCCTGTTGATCGGATTCTTTTCTACCCTGCAGGGGACAGTATTGGGTTAAGAACAGTGGAGAAACTCATGTGATAAAAGAAACATTTGCTTCCAATTACCCAAATTGTACTTTGCTAATTGAGCTACAAAAGAAAGGTCTGTTTTCGGGACACAGGGCAAGGTTCTTCCTTCTGCATGAGCTTGTCAGTATGAGAAACAGGTTGCGATCTCTCGTTCGTACTTGCTTTGACAGGAAAAGGTTTCCGAGAAGAGCTTCTTTTCATGATCCTGAGTGACACAGAGAGGAGAATGCTGGAAGACCTTGGTGTATTCCAGCAATTGCCTTATGGGCAAAAGAATAGCTTATAGCAATCATTCCCGGTGTGGTGTAGTGGGCAGAGTGATGGACTAGGACGCTAAAGAACTGGGTTCAAATCCCCGCTCAGTCAGAGAAACTCCCTGGGAGAGTGGAACGCGGGGGGGGGGGAACCATTCTTTATGTATCCCTTTAATGTAGAAAGTCCTATTTGGAAGTTGGTTCTGACTTGATACCACAGGACACAAACATTGGCAATAAAACCGGACTAAAGAAGAAATGGCCAAGGCTTTCCACCACTTGCACTTCAATTCATCCCCTTGAAGGAACTACTATAATATCCATTTAAATATTTTGTGTGCTCTAACAGTCAGATAGCTGCCTAGAAGCCCTGAGCACACCTGATCTCACCTGATCTCAGAAGCTAAGCAGGGTCAGGCCTGGCTAGTACTTGGATGGGCAAGTATCAGGGAATACAAGGTGCTATAGGTGCCTGGAGTAGGAACTGGCAAGCCACTCCAGTATTCCTGCCAAGAAACCTCCATGGACATGGAGTCATGAAGAGTCAGTCACGACTGGAGGGAGGGATCAGAACAGCTCCACGTTTAGAAGTGGCACATTCTTAATAATTAAAGACTATTTGCTTATTCGAGCATGTCTTTATTTATTTATTTATTTATTTGCAGCAAATCAGCTTGCTGATGTTTGGTCATTGGCCATTGTGAGACAGTCACAGCTTTCCTTTGCAAGCATGGGCACAGACACTCGAAGCGAATAAGTTCCTGGAGGGATAATGTCTTCCCACCTTCTAATTTTGAAGCTGGTATCTTATATTTGGCCATGATGAACAGTTTGAAGGCATCAATATTCCATCTAGGTCATGTCCTAAGGTTTTACCCTGGCATGATTGTCATCGTCACACCCTCGTTATAACATCTATATTTGTATACGTAAGCTGTAGCAAGGCCATATATTTAAACTATTGTTCATTTGTTTAAGTTTTTCAGACAATGTCCTGCAGGCTCTTAGGCTGATACTTCACGTTCCTCTCGCTGCAGTTCGCTGCCCCACTGGAGACCGGTTCGAAGGAACGCAACCTCACATCCTTGTGGGGTCAATCCGAGTTTGAAGGAATGGAACCTCACGTCCTTGTGGGGTCAATCCGAGTTCAAAGGAACGGAACCTCACGTCCTTGTGGGGTCAATCCGAGTTCACCCCGACCACGCCCCCTGAACTGCGCTCCAAGCGGGATGAGAGATTCCCGTCCTGGAGCTTGGGAATCTTTTCAATCCACTTCTCGATCCGTGTTGAAAACCGATTTCAACACGGAGGCAAGTTCACCTCGGCTCGAGGAAGGACATGAAGTAACCACCTTAGTAGGCAAACAGAACATCAGCATCTACTTTGAAGTGTTCTTCAGCGTTACATTTACTGTAAATCGAGTTTTCGTGGGAGTCCTGTTGCTGTCACTGGCGATGCTGCTGATGGAGATGGTGGAGAACTGCTCTCTGTTGTTCCAGAAGGAAGGATAAGAACCAATGGGTAGCGGCTGCAGTGAAGCAGATTTTAGCTAATATTTGAAGAGACTTCTGAGCAACTGAGAAATCATCAGCAGTATCAGAAACCTCCATGGAAGGAGGTGGCATTTTCTTCTTTAAAGATCAGCATGTATGCATTTATTATTTATTTATTTATGTATATAATTTCTTACCACCCACCTGGCTACCAAGGCCACTCCTGGCGGTTTGCAATGAGACAAAACAATAATCAACAACATCAAAGGGAATGGAAACACATCAAATCAATGCAGGTGGCATAGCTTAAATCTGAATATACGGCAGAAAACAGAGCGCTCACATTCAATGTAAATGCTAGGTGGCCGTTCATCAAGAACAATGACCCCCAAAGGCACCTTCAAACGTTACGGTATGATGGTTGTATGAATTGGCATTGTGGGAATTTCTATAGTTTTCAGCACCACCTCTCCGGATGGCCCTTGAATCATAACGCATTGGCACTAAAAATACAACTGCAAGGATAAATAAGCAAATGCTGCAGGGCCATAAAATATTTCCAGAAAGAAATGTATGAGAAAAGGGAGGCTCTGCTTACAGCCATGGGGAATTTTAAGGGCAGGTGGCCTCTCCCGTCCCCTGTCCAGGTGCGAATCGCTTTTGGACAACTCCGCGGGCTCTTGGCTCAAAGTTTTGAAACCATACGAGGGAAGAAGAGTTCTTCAGACAGAGATCTCTTCCTTCTGATGGAGGATTGTCCTCTCTCAAGTGGCCTAATATTAGCATCAGTGGATAGGAAAGGAGAGAAAAGAAACATCCATACTTCTAGACATAACATGACTCAGGGATGACAGCCAACAGTGTACATGCCCAGACAAGATAATGGTATATTTTTGTGGGAAAAGGAAAATTGTTATTTTCTTTTCACACGTTGAGGGGGGAAGTGTCCTGTTTGCTTTCTTTTTGCCACTGTCGAACCAGGTATCAGCACAGCGAGCCAGGAAGAGGTCTAGATGGCAGTGTTGTTTATTTTGGACAGATGCGAAGAAGTATCTCTGAACTTCTGCCAGTAATCAAAGGAGCTGATGATGTAGAACAGATTCATGGGCCGTGTCCTATCAGGCTGCACTTTACCCGTCATCCATCATCCAAACCCTAAGCCTCTGTGCGAGTGATGACTGCACCCTAAACTCGTAAAATGAATCACCGCTCTAGCTTCACCAGGTGTCTTGCCTCCAGAAATGATCCCCGGGTGGTGGCAAGAGAACTGTCAGAATCTGATAGCAGCGCTGGAATTTAATTGAAAGGATCGTGCCTACCGAGGTAACCGCAGTCATTTGCGTCTCTCCGGGAAAACCACCACCACCACCACCACCACCACCAACAACAACAACAACAACAACATTGTAGTTCTTCTAGCATGGCCTCCCATCTGCATTCTCCCAGTGAGACCCGTTGCTTATGTCCATCTTTCCCTTGGGTGATGGCTCCTCCATGATCCACTGGAATGTTGGATAAGTCAATCTATCATGCTGATTTTCAACACAGAAGCTCAGCGTACAGCTCAAGAACAGTCTTATGAGCCTCACTACCCATTCCCTCAAACACTCATGTGTATTTCCTATATGTGTGTGCGTTCTGCGGTGTGTGTCATGATCCATGATCTGTGATCCATTAGTGTTTGAGTGTTTTAGCTTTTTTGTTTGTTTGCCATCCATGCTTTAAAATAGGAGCCTCGTGGCACAAAGATTAAATGCCTGTACTGCAGGTAAAACTGTGCTCACGACCTGGGTTCAATCCCTGGTAGCAGGCTCAAGGTTCACTCAGCCTTCCATCCTTCCGAGGTTGGTAAAATGAGTACTCAGCTTGCTGGGGGGGGCAATGTGTAGCCTGCACACTGTAATTAAAATTGTAAACCGCCCAGAGACTATTTGTAGTGGTATGGGGCGCTATATAAGCAGAACACTTTTTAAAATGGAAAGCAGTCTTTGGAGCTGTAAGACAAACAACTGAATCCATTGGGCAACTGAAGTCTGAAATTAGAAATCTTTAAGGTTCTATAATAATTTTTGGTTTTGTATTTAAAATCACATTTTGGCGCCAGGTAAAAACATTCCTGTTCAAGAAGTCTTTTTAACTGTCATTGTGGGTCCTGATGGCAATCTTAGTGCAGTGTTTTAATATATTGTATTTATTGTATTTAAATGTTTTACTGTTTTAACTTTATTGCAACTTGATGTTTTAATGGTTTAAATTGTTTATGTTGATTGTGAGCCGCCCAGAGACCTTGGGTAGTGGGCGGCATACAAGCTATATCAATAAATAAATAAATAAATAAATAAATAAATAAATAAATAGTGAAGCAAGTCAACTTGGTTACTCTCTTGGAAAATTGCTTATATGACCCTAAATATGCTCACCGGATGTAAGAAGCTTCTGGACCGCTAATAAGGAGAAAAAGCTGTATTAGAGATGGGCAGGACTCAAAAAAATGGTGTTTCGTTTGTCGTTTGTCGTTTAGGGGGTCCGTTTCGGTTCGTTTTCGTTTTTCAGTGGTTTTTCGCAAATTTTTCGTTTTCATTTTTGTTACATAATGAAACAAAAAAATGAAAATGAAAATGAAAAATTGCTGTTTTGTTAGCATTCTTTTCAGTTCAATGCATTTGCCGTAACGAAAACGAAAAACACGGCAAAATTTGTCGTTTTCATTTTTGTTTTGTTTTGAAAAATTTTTCGTTTTTGTTTTTGTTACATAACGAAACAAAAAAACAAAACAAAAAAGAAAAATTGCTCGTTTTGTGCCCATCTTTAACCTGTATTGTCAGTAAACATTGTTACAGGGAGGCACATTCTTTCCTTCTAAAGAAAGTCAAAAGTGGATGCTTGAGCCTCTCCAGAAACAGATGTATTCAAAGCCAACAGACTTTCATCATCAGTCAGTCAGTCCTTGGTCCAAATAAAAATGGAATCTGAAGATTCTTGAAGAGATTGCAGTTTCAGATCAATCAGTCCAGGAGATAACGGGCATGTGTGCAAAAGAAAGATGGTTACATTATCTCTGTGCCATCCTTAGTGAAAGAGTTCCTTTCCTGCTTCCTAACATTTTTTCTTTCAAGTTTCTTGACCCTTGGAGAAATTTAAGTTAAACTGTCTCCTTCTCCATGACCTTTAAGCTTTGTGGTTTGGTCTTTGTCAAGGAAGAAAAACAGAAAACCTTTCAGCGTCTGTGGGGCACTCTTGAAATAATAGAAAACACACTTGACTTGGAATAATGGAAATGGGAAAGGTTTGGAAGAGATAAAAATAAAGTTTGCCCGAGCGATGCTCCATCCTGAAAAGTTCCACTGCCTTTGCAATGAAGCATAGGAATATCAATTGACAGTAGTGACAGCTCGCTTTCAGAATATTCATGAAAAAAAGAGAGCGAGGCAGACTCATTTCGTAGGTGTATTAAAGTATTACTTACCTCCTTTTGGGAAAGCCATGTCCCTGGTTCCAGCAGTGAATAGTGATGCATAAAATTGAAGGGAGAAAATGCAGAGAATGAGAAAGAGAGAGAAAATAAGCATACATCAGAAGCAGGGTCAAGAACCTAATTTCACAGTGACACACTAGTAATTTGGCTTAGAATTTTTTTTTTGTCGATTCCAAATTTGTTGGGAAAAGAAAGCCACACACGTGCACATCACCGCTCGGGAAAAGGGGGTTGCGTCCGAATATGAGTTACGCCGGCTGTTGGCATATGAGATGCCAGTATTTATTGCACAGTTTACAAATACATTACCCCTGTCACGATGAAATAAGTGACGTACTTACATGGCGAGTGGAGTCGGTCCAAAGGTGGAGGCATCCGGGGAGGAGATAAGGAGACAAGTAATTAGTACATTAATCTTTTTTATGATATCATTTTTCAGACATATATGATCATAATGTAAATTAGAAATAAAGGAGGGTTCGTGGAAAATAGAATTAATTTCAAAGGGGTCAATCACTCTACAATAAGTGCATTACAAGCACAGGGTAATTTATGGGAGGGAGCGTTTCGTCCATTTTACCTGCCAGGCCCTGATTACGAGACGATGGCTCTCTCCCTTTCGCTGGGAAGTCAGCTTGGGCGATAACATTCCCCGTGTCCTAATGAAATTCATTTGCGCTACAAAAATTCCAGCGAATCCAACAAGAGCTGTTACAGGCCCTAATGGTGTTCTATGGATTATTGATTTTTGATTTAGTTTCTGCTCACCAGAAGCCCGTTTTAACGGCACCATTACCTCCGTAACGATTAGAGACAAAAAGTTAATTATGTAATTATAAAGCCAATAACAGACTTGTCTGGTTTACTTTGCTTTCGTCAGTTTAAACATTATCTCTCTCGCGCACATCATAACAGGCGGGATGTGAGAAGAGAGATTAACACCATGAAAGCAGATGTGAAATTTAATTCTCGCAGCCTTTGCTGTCTGGGAAGCCATTAAGTAATCACAGCATTCCCCCCCCCTCTATTAAATTCATGGCTGCCACTTCACACACAAAAGGTGGGGAAAAGGTGCATTGGAGCTTTCCATTTTTATTGACTGTAACACAGCCTCAAGCCTAAGGCACCTTGGATAAACTGTTAAATGGGATGCCTCCATCTATTTGAAAATGAAAAGCTCAGGGAGAGAGAGAGAGAGAGAGAGAGAGAGGGAAGGAAAAATTAACGATATGATGTTGTTTCCACGCTAAACCAGGGGACAATGGTTTTCACCTTGAAAAGGCGACTCCGTGTACTGAAGGTTGGCCAGAGACAGATGCTGACTGCAAATAGATATTTTTTTCTTGGGGGGGTGTCATTTGAACTTCCCTATTTTACCGAACCAAAGGTTCACCATCTTGGCTAAATCATTCTCAGTTACGCTTCTGCTGCTGCTGTAGATGGTGGCGGCGATTATCTGCGAAGGGCGACTAAGATCTTTGCAGGGCTGAGGAGGAACCAGATGTGACCTCAAAACATCCCCGTGTGGACTCCATAGAGAAATGGTTGCTTATTTGTTTCTTCAGTTCCTCCTGGGGAAGATGCCGTTCTTTCCTGCCCCCACGGACAGAGAGAACTGACAGCTGAGTTAACTCTTGCTGAGGGAAACCTATGGTCCTACCATAATGGTGATGTTAAAAAAAAAGAATTAAATTGTGAAGTGGTGTGTTTGCTTTAAAACGATGCCAGGCATTGACATCCCAGGTTCAGTGTGACAATAAAGGTAATGCATGGCACCAAAGAAGTTCGTAGAACTTGAGTCTATAATATTTTAGACTGTTTTTCAAACTAACACCCTGAATCTGCCACATATACCATTCCCACCCGTGCATTCCTAATACAGTAACTCCCGTCTATCGCGGGGGTTACGGACCGACCCAACCTGCGATAATTGAAAATCCGTGATATGCAGATGCAGGTCGGGTCAGGCCTGGGGGGGGCACGAGCAATGTTTAAAATGTCTTTAAGCAACGGAGCCAGCTTGGTTCCATTGCTGAAAGACATTTTAAACATTGCTCGCCACTCTCCTGTGCCTGATGTTTTAAATCACTTTCAGCAACAGAGCCAAGCACACGGCTCAGTTGCTGAAAGCATTTTAAAGATCAGGCACCATTTCCCAGCACCCTGGGTCAGGGGGGAGAAGCGCCGTGTGATGCTTCCATGGAGGCAAGCCTCGGGCTCCAGCTCATTGGCACTCAGGTGGGGGAGAAAAACCTTTTGTTTCCCCATTGCAGCACCAATCAGCTGGAGCCCAAGGATTGGGGAATGGGAGTGAAGGTTTAAAAAGCCCTGCTTTTTAAAACCTTCCTCCCTCCCTCAATCCCTTTCAGGGTACTGCGGTCCTGTGATATAGTGGGACTGCAGTATATGAATTGCAAAAAGGTGGGGGACCACTGTATTCTTTTTTCTTAAGAAAACCAAACAAATGGGCAGGAGGAAATTCCTATGTAGAACTCTGTGGCATTCAGTGTTGATTCTTGGTACTTCCTGATGATTACCCATCCAAGTATTAAGCTTGGTAATGAACAAGAAGCCCTTGGCATGCAGGCCATTCGCTTTATTGGGAACCCATTGAAAACTTTTCTATGCAAAAGTTTCAGATTCTATTCTTGAACATAAGAACATAAGAACAGCCATGCTGGATCAGGCCAAAGGCCCCTCTAGTCCAGCTTCCTCTATCTCACATTGGCACCAACAAATGTGTCTGGGAGCGCATGAGTCTAGATCTCTGTCTCCTGGTACCATTCCCCTGCATCTGGTCCTTGAAGTACCCTGGTTTTAAGCCTGGAAATTACACATCTCCATCATGATTTGTAACCTGGCTTCTTCAAGTGGGAGATGAGATGTAGTATTGTCTGAAGTGATGAAGACCTCCATCACATTTGGTGTAGATCATGCCGTGCTACATGGACCACTGGTCTGATTTAGTAGAAGACTTCCATCTACTACTGGACTTCCATCCAGTTCTGAGAAAATGCTTGACTGGATCCAATCACTCAATAATGGGAGCTGACTGCCTTTACTGATCATACCCCTCATCTGTTTGTTCAACACAATGGTGTCTCAGAATTATGATAGGCGTAAGCCCATCTGGAGAACACCACCAGCATGGAATGTAGATGTACCCATTAGGAACCAAGTCCCCAGGTGCTAGTTGACTTTGCGAAGGATTTTTGTGCTTCCCTGGCTTTCTGGCACGGGATGCCAAGTCTCAGTGTGAGCCATGCTAGAAGAAAGTGTGATGTTATTGTTTGTGGTAACAATAACATCACACTCAGCCCATCTCCTCACCAAGTCCCAAGTGGACTTAGGTCTCATTGGCTCACAGAAGAGGTATTTGTATGTGTGCTGTACACATAACGTCAGTTTAGGACGTGGGGCACGAAAGCTACGCTAGTTGTCATGCTGTCTAGTTCACACATACATACTCTTATACATGTATTGTATTTTGCAGTTTTTACACAGGTGCCCTCCCATGACATCACAAATACTCATCCATATGACATCATAGGAGCCCAGTACCTGTAACATTGCACATGTTTATCCCCTGATGTTGGTCCTGAAATCTCAGGGAAGGGTGATCAGCTAACCTGACAGCTCTATAAAGGACTTCATTTCTTTGATTAATGGCATGTTGTTCAAGAGACAAATGGCTCTTCATGGGATGATCTGATTGATGGGAAAACCAGGAAGTTGAGAGGAATACCCCAGAGAGAAGGGGGTGGGAGGGGTGGAATAGAGAGATTCCTCAGCTTTTTTGAGGTCAAATATCTTTCTGGACTGCTGACATTTTAATGTAGTTTGAATGGTGATGATGAATCCAGTGCACTGCAGTGGATAAAATATTGGCCATGGACTAGAGACCTGGATTCAAATCCCCACATAATCATGGGAACTCAATGGCAAGGAGGAGTGATTGCCCACTCGGTGCACACCCTGCATATCTCAAAAACCATATTAGATTTGCAATACGTCGGAGGGAACTTGATTGCACCGGCACATGAGAAACAGAAAAATCTGCTGGAGGAGTCTTTTACCCAGGAATTCCACTGCTTTCTAGACAGACAGACAGTGCAGATGTACATCAAGCAAGAGACAAATAATTACTCCATGGTTTGGAAACACTTGTTTCTCCATCCCTCTTTAATGGCCTCCTGAATTTCTTTGAGTGGACCTTACTTGAGGTGCAGTCGTTCGGCTGGTGTATTGCAGCCACAGCTGTGCTCATGATTTGGGGTTCAATGCCAGGTAGCTCAAGGTTCAAACAGCCTTCCATCCTTCCAAGGTCAGTAAAATGAGTACACAGCTTGCTAGAGGGGCCAATATGTAGCCAACACTGTTACTTCTAAAAACCCCATAGCTTTTAGTGCTCTGGGACTGTATGTTAGCAGCACAATTTTGTGCTGCTCACTGCAATAGTAATACTCTTAGAACTGCATATCTGGAAGGGTCCCTATGGAACATCAAATCCTACCCTGGTCAAGGAGGCACAGTAGGGAATTGAACTTCCAGCCATTGCAGCCAGGTAGTTAAAATACTGAGCAGCCCAGTAGTCTGGCCCTTATTTACTCTCCCAGCTCTGTTTGCCCCTTCTATGCCAGCTTGGGTGAGGGGGGGGGCTCTCTGAGAGTGCCGGTCCAAAAAATAAATTAATTAATTTTTTCCAGCTTCTGGACTCATTCCCCATCCGGAAGTGCTGTCCATAATTCGTTCTCCCTGTCTTCTCATTGATGTTCTCCCTTTCTGATCTTTGTGCCAAAAGGCACACCATAGACCTGGTTTGACATTTCCTGACATTTCCTGAACTAATTACACTACAAATAATTAAGCATGTTCACATCTGTAACAAACAAAGGCCAAATGGTCATCAGCAGCAGTGATTGATGATCTCCCAGATACTTTATCTCATCGCCCTTCCCCTCCCCCCCGTGCTCACCAGGCGATCACCAAATCTGTACCAAACCCCCAACGCATGTGTGGGTGCAATAATATTTTATGCCTTTTTTCATCAGGTCAAGCCAACAAGGATCCCAACGAAAAGCAGGAGAAATAAATGGTTCTCATGCAATATTGCCATTCCGAGCATCCTAGGGTTGTGCTGGAGGAAAAAGAAACATGAACGAGAGATTACTTTTCAAATGGTGCAGTGGTTAAATGTCTGTACTGCAGGTAAAACTGTGCTCATGGTCCAGGGTTCAATCCTAGGTAGCAGGCTCATGGTTGACTCAGCCTTCCATCCTTCCAAGGTCAGTAAAATGAGTACCCAGCTTGCTGGGGTGGCAATGTATAGCCTGCATTCTGTAGTTAAAACTGCAAATCACCCAGAGACTACTTGTAGTGGTATGGGGCGGTATATAAGCAGAACACTTTGCTTTTTGCTTTTAAGAAAGGACCCAAGGGAACTAGCATCTTTAAAATGCAGCATGAAAGCGAAAAACATTTAATTACTGAAATGTTCAACACATTAATTGCATTAAAATAAGTATCTTAGATAAATTAACGCTAAAATAGATTCTATACCATCACGTAGGGACCAACTTAGAGCAAACCTAATACAGTTTTCAGTTTAAGGAGTGGTATTACCAGTTACCCCCCCCCCCCCGTGAGCTTCTACAGCTGAGCTGGGATTCGAAACAATAACCGTAGCCCATCACTCTATCCACTACACTGCACTGGGAATACAAAATAGATGTTGAAGCAACAAAATACAAACCATCTCCTCTGAAGATCTCTTCTCGACTAAGAGAAAGCTTGCTGCTTTAAGAAGGAAAGCAAACACAGGGCCAGGCAGGCCTCTCATGGGAGAGAGTTCCATTGTCTGGGAGCAGCCCCAGAGGAAGCCATGTGCCATGTCCACACCAAACACACCTGTCAGGGAGAGAGGACAGAGGGAAGAGCCTCCCCAGATGATCTTAACTCTCTGGCAGGCTCATAAAGGGAAATACAGTACTTGAGAGAAGTCGGACCCAAGCTGTTGAGGGCTCATAGTCAGATATTATTTTGCTTTTCCATGTTTATCAGATCTTTTCAGGAGCAAAACATTGCCCGCCATGGCTTCTCAAATTGTAAAGTAACAGTGTGGACAACATCATTAAAATCATTGCAGCAATGGAGAGGCAAAGTCTTTGTTGTATCTTGAAAACATACCTCTTGGGAGACTATGGGCGTTACCTCACGTCCACTTTGTTGCTCTAGAAAGTGCTCTGAGTTGCGGTACTTAATTCCCCCCCCCCAAGGCCGCCGAGTTTTAAGCAAAATAA
Organism: Phrynocephalus versicolor; assembly: GCA_023846285.1. Lineage (NCBI taxonomy): Eukaryota > Metazoa > Chordata > Lepidosauria > Squamata > Agamidae > Phrynocephalus > Phrynocephalus versicolor. Next base: position 6,846,490 of record JAHTLZ010000213.1, on the reverse strand, counting down.
AATGTGACCACGACCCCTGAAGTGCGACTCAGCACATCTTCCTCGTACCTGGCCTTGGGGTTGTGCAATCCTTGACGCGTTTCCATTGCGGTTTTTAAACCGGTACAGGCGCCCATGGGGTAACTTATATTTCGCAACATAACTGGTTTTTCTGTCTTTTGCTGCAGGAAAACAAAAACCAATGCACTTTGATGCGGCACCCATCTGTGAGGTCACAGAAGTTCCGTAACAATAAAGTGTGTTCTCAAAGACGCACAAAGAGCAAGAAAACCACGTGACCGCAAAAAGATATATTACACATTTTACTTTGTTGCGGTACAAAGTGGATGTGAGGTAACGCCCTATCTCGCTGGGAAGTCCTGCCATTTGGATATACATTCATGAGAGTCACTGAACTCTTGAACTATTGGAAGGCTTTTACAAATAATGGATAAAAGAAAGGGTTGTGAGTGAGCATCAGATTTCTTCTCTTTGTCGAACAGAGGCAGGAAAAGGAAGTGAAGTTATTCCCTCATGCTCACCTTTCCTTCCTCATGACTCAAGTACTCCCGGCTCCCAGAGGATCAAATAGGGAAATAATTTGTCTTCAAGGCTTAAAAAACATGTCACCTCTGATTAGAAGCCAACGTATAGCGTTTAAAAATACTGTATTCTTCTTCTTGTTGAAATAATGCTGTATTCTTCTTAAGACATGCGTACCCTGGGAGGTGACACTTACCTCAGAACTATTTATTTGTACTGCAATTCTGGGCAAAATCACTCTGTGTGTGCAATGGTGGCTACATTTAGATCTACATCAACCAACTTCTGTCAAAAGCATGCCACAAGACAATTCCCAAATCTGAGGCACCACTCATTTAGTGTTCCTTATGACAGGCAATAAATAAAAACACATAAGTATCTCATAGCTGAGCACTGGCTTGCAGTGTGTTTGCAGCCAGTGCCCAGCCAAGGTGTAGCTAAAGCTACCCAATGTCAGCCACCACCAATAAATTTATTCAGCAGTTCAGAACAAATTATGAGATCCCAGTTTAGCTGGAAGACCTTCAGTAGGCTTGTATTGAGCTAAGGTGGCAGAGAAGCTAGCAGCACGAAGAGAGGTGCAAATGGATTGGGCTGACAATGATGGATTCATGACCTCTGGTGGCAATAAAAATACCCCAAGAGATCTAACCACATGACTAACAACCCATATTTAATGGGCATTGGGAAGAGTTCAATAGGTGGGATTTTCATGCACCCATAGGCATTGTACTTTAATCAGCCTTTGCAGGCCATTGTTCACCTAAGGAGACTATTCAGTCCACTGTCCACCTAACGAGCCTTTCAGACTAGGGTGACATGAAAGCAAGGTGAACTATAAATTGGAGGCCTCGCTGCCAACTTTCCTCAGACTGACAAAGCTGCTTGGATGAGCAATGAAACGTTTCAGTCTCATAAGAAAAGAAGTCCAGTTGCCATGACTCACCTTCCACATGAACCACCAAGAACTGGTTTTCTGGTTCGTGCCCATCTCTACTTCTGACTCCAACAAATACAACTATCTTGCCTACTCCATCCTGTCTTCAAACCTTCTTGAATTTGATTCCCATTTCCCAATTTCAAAGACAACCACCGTGGTCGGTTCTCCCATATTGTCACCTTCGGCAATCACGGTGGGTGTTGGACGCTTCTCCCAACAAACTGTGCCATGATTGTAAAAAAACAAGAACCACACACCCTTTTCCTGATGGGTGTCTGTCTCTTTCTGCTAACCTTCCATGGCTGCAGCTCGCTGGTTGGCAATAAATGCAGCGTTTCCGCGACCTTCATTCCTCAAACTTGACTTCAATTTCTGCTAATTCCTTTTCACAAAATAAATTGCATCAGCCGGGGCCACATTTAGCCAACTGCAGTTCAAATTGTTTCTGTTCTTTCTCCTAAGTTCCTTCTCCAGATTAAATGCAGAGGCACCAAACGGACCACTCTCGGCTGGAGCGGGCAAGACCTAATTAGATTAGTATGGATTTGAGGATTGGGTAAGTACTGTTTCAGTCTCCTCCTTCGAAAAATAGGTGATATGTCAGGGGATATTAAGAGTGGCCATTTAATGTAAAAACTTGGGTAACACATGAGTTAAATGGAGAAAATGAGAGGATGCTTTTAAGCACTCCCCAAGACAGGCTGCGGAATAATATTAAGGTACACGCAACTAGTGCTGATTGACACCGGCAGAAGGCCATTATGGGGCTGCGGTATAAAATCATTACAGTAAAAAGCACTTCAGAGCTGTGGAGTGATAGGACCAACATATAATGAATTATCAATAAAGAGCAAGTGATTCCCTTACAGCACCAAAGAGGAAGATGAGGCCTCCCTTTATATTGTTTTCAATGGGCCTTTCAAATGGCGGGAGTCTTGGGAGTCTTCTCCAAATGAAAAGAATATCCTATCCTCCCATTCATTGCTGCAGCCACTTCATGCGGGGACAAGCAAGCAAGAAGAGTTGATGTCAGGTAGCATCAAGAACATTTGTGATCCAATCCGTTCCATCACTAATTGATTCATTTGTCCTGGCATAATAATAGTCATGGGCCTTCAAGTCAAGTCTAACTTGTGGAGACTAGAGATGGGCACGAATTGAAAAAATGACATTTTGGTTTTTCGTTTTTCGTTGCGGGTCCATTTCAGTTAGTTTTCATTTTTTTGTGAATTTTTTTGAAAAATTTTCATTTCATTTTTGTTTGTTTGTTTTTACCCGCTTTTTGCGCGACTTAAAGCATTTAGAAATTAGAATCCTGTTGCTCTCAGGTCGAGTGGAGTGCCTGTGATTCACCAGCCAATCCAGGCAGCTTCTGGGCCTGAAGGAATGCCATCTTGACCTCAACCTCAGGCAGCAAAATATCTATGGCCAGTGCTGATCAGTTGACGTCTTATGTATGGATCTACCCCCTGTAATCCATAGTGGTGCAGTCCAGCTAGAGGGTGTGCCACCTAATTCTGTTCTTTCTTCAGCCTGTCATTGGAGGTGAAATGGAGAAGTAGGAGGAAGATGTCTTGAGATGATTATGAATCACATATGTAATACCAAGGACTGCTGAATCCTAATTTTACCTCCTCTTGCCTTGAGCCAGTTACTCAACATTCTTCTTTTTTTAAAAAAAATCCTCTCATCTTTACAACTTGGATAATACCTAGTTATTAAACTCCCCAAATGCTATGAGGATTAATTAGCCAAATGTTTATGGGGTGTATGGAAGATAAAAATGACTTGCTAGGTGCCATTTATAAATGATTGGTTATTAACATAGCATCCAACTCTTCCATTCATATCTTCCTCTTTTACAAAGACCATAGGCAAAAGCACAGAGAGACGACTGAGCATTTCATTTCATGTACAGTAGGACCCCGGTATCTGCTGGGGATTGGTTCCAGGCCTTTCCGTGGATAATGAAAACCGTGGATAGTTTGCTTTATGACTGCTGTTTTGAGACAATAGCTTGCTTTATCGCTGCTGTTTTGAGACGGTAGCTTACTTTACAGATGCTATTTGTGACAATAGCTTGCTTTACAGCAGCTGTTTGTGACCATAGCTTGCTTTGTGGCTGCTGAATTATTTAATTTTTTTCCTCTGCCAACCGTGGATAACTGAATCAATAGATAATGAACCAGTGGATACGGGGTCCTACTGTACACAAATGTCTGTTAAATATACATTTATATGCAAAAAAATCACCCCCAGAGATTGTGATTAAACCTAGAGCCCTCATGCACACACATGACACAGGAAACTGTGAGAATTACCCAAGTATTACATCACTTTGTCTTCCAGTAGATTATTAAATTGTAGTGGAATCCACCATTATCAAAGGAAAAATGAGTGCTGATCAATGTTAGATGCATGCCACCTCTTTCTTAACAGCAGATTCAGGCCTTCTGTAGTTGGCAACATGGTGCGTAAATTTAACAATTGTGCAATTGCTGACAAGCAACGTTTCGTGAAGTCTGGGAGTTGTCGTATATCAACTACAGTATTGGGGACAACAATATGTTCAATTGTTTCTGGGATGTTTTTATATTGTTTATTTTGTTTTCATTTGTATTTATATTTACTATGTATATGAAAAAGCAAGCAAGGTTGGTTCTTGGGCAAGGCATCCTAGCTTAATGGTAGAGTAGATGCTATCCATTCCAGAGGTGTCCACATTTAACCCCTTGCATCTTCAATTGATTGGATCCACTAGGTGGTGGATGAAAGGCGAGGTAGAAAATACCTTGCATAAACAAAACAAAATAAAATAAATCCTAGATCAATAATTTGATCAAGTGTAGATCAAATTTTACATTCATTAAAGACAGCAATCCTTAGGAAACACTTCCCAGAGGGGTCTGAGTGGCACAGAATAGTACAAAGTACAAATACTATTTTGACATTCCCCCACCCCCAATGTGGGGCCTGGGACACATGCCGCCCGTAAACCCACCCCCAGTTGCAGCCCGATGAGTTGAACCATCATCCCGACATTGATGTGGAATCACTCATTTAGAACATAACTGTTCTCAGATACTAAAAATACATTGTTTTGACTATGTCATAAATTACCAAATCTTAAAATTTCTAAGAATATCTTTTGCATTTCTGCTACATGGCGTAATGTATTCCAGCTTTTCTCTTCAGATTGTTTTGCATATTTTCAAATGATATCCTTGCAAAACGGGTGGGCATGGTTGGAAGAGAGCAACAAGGATTCTGCTTGAATTTCTTTCAGAGAACAGAAAGTTACTCTTAAAAAGGTAATCAGTTACAGCTGATTCCACTACAATTTTATAATCAGTTACAGCTGTTTCCACTACAATTTTATAATCCTGCAGCACACCAATATTAGCTAGTTGATGTTATAATAACTAAGCACACAACTTATAACAATACTTATACAATCTGTAAATTTTCATGATTCAGACACAACTAAAAGTACTTTCAGCTACTTAATTCCCCCACATGTGTAATATAGAGATAACTGGCTTGTGAAACGGTAGATACCTGAGTACTGACAACACCCCTGTAACTATAAGTTAAATTTAAAATGTGACATTAACCTTTTTTAAGCCATAGGTAATATAATTTGGCTGTGTCTTATTTATTGTAAAAAGAAACTACTTAAAATTATCTTTTTTAATTTGTAACCTGGTACTATGATGCCGTTTTCCAACGGACGAGATCTTTGTTAGGTTTTGCAAGTCCAAAGTTTATTTCTGCTTTCAAAATTGCCACCCTAGTTTCGAATTGTGTAATGCCCTTGTCCTATTTGAATGTCTCACGTAGCTATGAAATAACAAGCCATCTCATCACACAGACACACACATCTATCCCAAATCCAAACGCAATGTTTAATCAAAAGATCGTCAAGAGAGTATTACCGAACCAAAAATGCAACACATTAACACAGCCTGAGTGCGGAATTATCATTTGGTGGCCTGAAAGTGTTGCAGGTGCTTTGCATTTGGGGGAACAAAATAAAAAAAGGCCAAGTCCATTAAGCTGGCGAAATCTATGCTAAATCCTAGGCTATTGAGCAGATAAATTAAAAATCGTTGGGATCTTCCAGTCGAGTCGACGAGGACCTCGGGCCTGCTCTAAAAAAGTTACATTTAATTAAGGAAGCAATACATTATTTATTCATTCATTCATTCATTGATTCATTCATTCATTCTATTTCTAGACCGCCCATCTTCCGAACGGAACTCTGGGTGGTTTACAATAAAAACAAGACTAAAGAAATACAAAAGGACAAGAAGAAAAAAATAGTAATAAAATAAGGAGGGACAAAACCCTCCACAAAGATGGCACGGGCAGCAATACCTTGTTAGATTTCCAACACTTTGCAGGAAAAGCCGCTTCGCAACCAGCACCCGAGAAGTCTTTTTGCCCAGCAGGTTGTCCGATAGAATGGATTTTTATAAACCCTTTTTCTTTTCTTTTCTTTTTTTGGCTGGGCTGACACGTTTTTAACAGCTGGTGTTTCAACGGCAGTGGGAGGGGTGTGTGCTTCCGTCTAATTTCCAGCCCTTCCGCGCAACCCTAAATTCTGTGAAGCTGAACTGGATCGCCTCTCGAGGTTCTCAGCCTGCCTTTGCTCACCGTTCTAAAGAACGCTACAGTTTTCAGTGCCTGGTGAGACGCAGCCAATGGGAACGTTTAAAAAAAAATTAAAAAGGTGAAAAGAGCTTGCCCTTCCCAAGGTGCTCTCAAGGTGCTTCTTGCCCTTGATCCTGTTCCAGGAACTCCTTGATTGAATTTCAGATAATTGATAAGAACTCATTCTTCTATCACCTTGAAGCAAACTCTTGTCCCATTGTTGGAGTGACTCACTAATGTACCTTTCATAATTACATTGTACGACACCCAGAGAGTGCTCTAGCACCAGGGGGGTGGTATATGATTTGAAACAATAGCAACAGTAAATTGTTGTTGTTGTTGTTGTTGTTGTTGTTGTTGTTGGCATCAGTGGCATCGTTGTTGGTGTCTTCATCATCGGCGTCGGCGTCATCATCATCATCATTCCATGGGAATATCAGGTAGAGAAGCATCCAGATCCGAATTGACAGACACCTTGAACATAACCCATCAGACACAATAGTAATGGCAGGGGGTTGGACTAGATGGCCCTTGAGATCTCTTCCAACTCTATGATTCTATGATTCTATGATTCTCATAGAATGAAGACATGCCTGGATCATCTGGAGTGCTGAAGGTTTGCCACCCCTGCTCTAGACCAGTGGTTCTCAACCTGTGGGTCCTCAGATGTTCCTGGATCGCAATTCCCAGAAATCCCTTCCAGCACAGCGAGTGGTGGAGGTGTCTGGGAATTGTGGTCCAGGAACATCTGGGGACCCACTGGTTGAGAACCAGTGCTCTAGACATATGTATTTCTGTCCATGCAGAGAACTGGCTCTCAAAAATATCATGCACATATTCATCGGGGGGGGGGGGGTTGGCAGAGATGTGAAACTCCATTGTCAGTAGGTAGGGCTAGACCACACAATACTCTTCTCTGTATGCCCTAACCCTGCCCCAGTTTGCTATGATCCACATTTCCCAGCATTGGTGGAGGGACTTCCTCCAGCAGGTACAGGAGTCCTACAGAAAAGAATTTTGGAAGAGAACACACATAAAGCTCCCAGTGATTTAACCACTCCTCTTGGGATGTACAAGGATCATACTGGAAGGACATTACGAGAGTCATATATTCTCACTTCCAGTGGATATTGGTGGCCGGGATATCAGCGGGAGTGATATAAATTTGGCTCTTGGATAGTCATGTCCATTATAAGATCTGCCATTTGAACAGGTGCCAGGCTTGAATCACCACTTATGCATCTGGGGAAGGGGGGAAAATGGAATAAAAGCCTATCTAACTTCTATGTAGGGCTCTGTATCATATGTTTGACTCAATAAGGCAATCAAGATGATAATAAGATGGAATAAAAAGTCATTAACGGTCAAAGCAGAGGCTGAGCCAGGACTTCCTTTATTACTAGTGTATCCGGTTCATTTTTCATTTATTGGAGTTTTAATGCAAAAGGGAGAAGTGTTATGGAGAAAAGCAAAGTTCCCAAGGGCCATCGTACCCAGCCTGCATAACCAAGGCAAATACCTAGAGAGTGTTTAATAATCTTCTAATCTCCTCAGAGATTCCAGGGATGTTGCATTTACATTTTGCTTTTTGTTTTTTTTAAATCAAGCATCCAGGCAGTAATTATTAAACACGCACATGATCCCTCATGGAAAAATGAAAAGAGTAGGGTCTCATACATTGGCTCTCTTTAAGAGCCTCGAATTATAAAGGCTCCAGTCCGTGAAAGCTCATCAAGATTCAATGCTGTTGAAACCCTAGGACAATGTTGGCCAAACTTCAGCCCTCCAGATGTTTTGGACTACAACTCCCAGAATTCCAGGCCTACATTGCCAATGACAAAGGATTGTGGGAGTTGTGGTCCAAAACACCTGGAGGGCCAACGTTTGGCCATCACTGCCCTAGGAGAACTTGCTGGTATTCATTCATTCAAACCCTCGGCCTTTGAAGGAGAGAAAGGTCTGTACCCCTATAGAGGGCTGGTGTCCCAAAGGAGAGCTGATAAGTTCATAAAGATTGGAGAAGAAATAAGTCTTCAGGGATAATTAAAAGAACTAACCAACAGAACATCAAGCAAGCCCTGGGTCCTGCTCCTCTAGGATGAATCCAACTGTGTTAGAGCCATACAAGTTACCTACACTTTAAGAGCAATCCCTGAGCCATTGGGCGTAACTTGTTCAACTTGTTCAAGATGGTGAGGTAACAGTTGGGAAGTATGTTGTACTGGAGAGAGGCCGGTGAAGAAGGGTAGGTGTGATCTCAACATTGAACTGCAAGAGCTATTAAGATGATGCCTGTCCAGACCCTTCCCATTAATGCCCTTTAAAAAAATCATGACTGGAACAGCCTAGTTCGACTGGTGGTGGAAACTTGAGGCATTTTAAAATTATTATTATTTTCAGAGGCAACACCAGTTATGGGAAATCTTGATGAAAAAATGGTTTTGCTCCCCCACCCCACCCCCAGACATGAGCAATCTTGTGTCTCTTGAAAATTCCTTGTTGAGGTGCCCCATGGAGGCTTCACAGTTTCGTGTGCCTCTCAATGTAGATAAATGTCCCTATTAGTTTTGCATTCAGAAGCCAATAGTGCACAAATATACCCAGAAGATACCTGATTTCCTCCACCATCTGCCAAGCTGTGATACACTTTCTTCCATTTTTAGCTGTGCAGTAAATGACAGCCACATCCCAGTTAGGAAAATATGTCCAAATTAGAGCAGCGATGGGAACAGGTTGATGATGAAAATGTTTCCCAACAATAAAGATACTTAAAGATAAATTGACATTATAAAGTTCCATCACACTAATCATCCTGAAATGTGTTATTTTTCATGGAAAAGCTTTTGGCAGCCTGCTGATATTACGATTAATAATTTTCCTTTTCCCCCTTACCATGTTAATTCTATCAGACCAAGAAGTGTGTGTGTGGCGGGGGGAGGCCATCATTCCTGGGATTAAGGTTATTTTAATTAAGCTTCCAACTCAGCTTGAAAAGCAATCCAGAGGTCTTTGGAATCTACAAATTCCATTTCCCATTCTTGCAAAATTAAGCTGATATCATTCTGATATGTACGATAACTTCTATTTCCCCCCTTCCCCATGGACATTAAGTGTCCTGAGGAACACTTTTAAGTGCCCTAAGAATTAAAGAAATAAAAGGTGAAACAGAAAAGCATTTTTGGTTTCAAGGGAATGGGACACTTTTGTAAATCTTACCTATGATAGTTTGGGCAAAGTGGGGATATTTGTTGATTTATTTGTTTTAATGCAATCAATTATTGGGAGGAAGTTTCAGTGTTCACTTCAGGCATATCTATCTATCTATCTATCTATCTATCTATCTATCTATCTATCTATCTATCTATCTATCTATCTATCTATCTA
>JAHTLZ010000213.1:6797018-6809406 GCA_023846285.1 Phrynocephalus versicolor | reverse complement strand
GCACGAGACTAGATCTCTGTCTGCTGATACCACTCCCCTGCATCTGGCCCTTGAAGTCCCCCGGTTTTAAGCCTGGAGATGACACATCTCCATCATGGTTTGGAACCTGTTTTTGTTTCTGTCCAATCCCCTTTGGAAGGCATCCAGGCCAAATGCCATCACCATCTCCTGTGGCAGGGAGTTCCACAGACCAACAACACGCTGGGTAAAAAATATTTTCTTTTGTCTGTTCTCATTCTACCAGCCCTCAATTTGAGTGGATGCCCCCTGGTTCTGGTATTTTGTGAGAGGGAGAAGAGCATCCCTTATCCACTTGACTCATGCCCTGCATTATTTTGTACATCTCAATCATATCCCCCCTCAGGCGCCTTTTTTCCAGACTAAAGAGCCCCAAATATTTTAGCCTTTCCTCATAAGGGAGAGCCCCCTAGCCCAGTAATCATTTTAGTTGCTCTCTTTTGGACCTATCTTTTTACATCCAGGGATGGACAGTCACACAGATCAGCAGTCTACGCCACGTTTGCTGGCAGGCATTCAGGTTCCCCACCTATCCTATTTCTGTACCAATCAGCGTTTTCATTAAAACCACATTTGAAAACATCGGGGCCTTTGAATATACAGTGTACACAATATGACTTTCTATCAACATTTCTGTATTATTTTTTAAATCTTGAGCTGACAACAGTGTGGAGAACTTGCGAAAGTATTGATGTTGATGAATAATTATAAACCAGTCCAGGCATTATTTGCTGATTATTTGCTGAGGAGCCCCATGGCACAGTGGTTAAATGCCTGTACTGTAGGTAAAACTGTGCTCATGACCTGGGGTTCAATCCCAGTAGGAGGCTCAGGGTTGACTCAGCCTTCCATCCTTCCGAGGACAGTAAAAGAAGGACCCAGCTTGTGGGGAGGGGGGGATATGCAGACTGTATACTGTATTTAAACAGTAAACCACCCAGAGACTACTTGAAGTGGTCTGGGGTGGTATATAACCAGGACACTTTGCTTTTTTGCTTTGCTTTATACTTTCTCTTTCTTTCCATTCCACTCTAAGGTCCACATAAGGTCCTGTCTTTATCCACAAAACCAACATGAAATGGGTTTGATCAATAAAGACTGGATGGTCCAAAGTACATTTCAAGTCAGAGCAGGAATCTGAGACTAGATTTTGCAGGTCTTTGACAGTTACTTCACGCCCATTCTCATCCCGGGAGGAAGTTCGTTGTGTGTTCATGTTGGTCGCAGTCACGTGGTCTTCTTCTGGTTCTGTCCCTGTTCCCATGTATGCACGGGCATGATGGAATATACCAGCATGACTGGTACCACACATCCTCATTCCATGATGAAATGTGAAATTCCATGCCTTTGTTCTCCATTTTTTTTTCAGCCCGACTTTCCATTTTTCGATGTTTTGATTCTCTGAAGCCTTGCCTTCAGTGCATTATGGAGCTAAGTTTGAGGCATTTGTCTTTTAAGCAACTGCATTGCTAACTCCATAGAAAATGTACTGGCGAATGGCACTTCACACTCCTGCCACTAGATGGAGAATGGCACATTGCGTGACGAGCCTTACCTCACGGGCATTCATCTCGGAACGAGAAGCGTGACAATCAGATTCCCGAGGCCAGGGAGGGGAATCTCTCATCCTGCTTAAATTGCAGTTCAGGGGGCATAGTCAGGACGAACTCCCCTCGTCCCGCAATGGACATGCGGTTAGATTACTTCATACTGGTCCCAAGCAATACTGCGAACAGCGATGAGATGGATGTGAAGTATCAGCCTTTGTCTATTGCTGAAAACTAATATGAGATGGGTTGACCTTGAGGTTGCATGATCTGAGGAGACCTATTAATAAGAGGACATTTTGGTGGTCAATCATTTATTGAGCCATCACAAGTCAAAGGCGATTGGAGGGCACATAACAACAATAACTACTCGTGTAGAATACTTGTTAAGGCTGGCCAATCTCATACTACAAATAGTTCCATACTACAAAGGTGAAAGGGAGGAAAATGAGAAGGGCTAGAAACTAGAAGGCAGAGTTTAGTACATAGCAGAGGACGAAGTTAGAAAGTGACAGATTTATAGTATTCATGAAAAGGAGACTATGACACAATAACAAAAATGTGGCAAATTAAGACAGGTATGTCAGACTTTCCGGTCCTTCTCCCCCCACCCCCATTCCTCCCCTCTCTTTCAAGTGGGGTTTAATAGAATTTTTGGACTGAGAGGATTCTTTTGTTAAAACCAGGTAATATTTTTGAAAAACAGCATTACCAAAGGTTAAACATAGAACAGATGTAAGTTGTAAAATACAAGCTGATCAAAGCTTGGATTTTGAGACAGAGACGTTAGCAAACGATGATAAATCAATCCCAGTGGAATGGTAAGAAGCAGGCAAATGTAACTATGGGAGAGTGAAAGTCAAGGGTTGGAGCCTAGGAAAGAGGGACCAGAACAAGAGTAGAAACAAATGTTGGAGTTAATTCTAGACATCCGAGATGGAGCATCGAATATTTGATCTGTGCCGAAAATGTCAAGGAGGGCCTGGCAACCTGTAACTCACTGAAAGTGAAAATAATAGGAAGGCAGAAACCTGCCTGACATAGAATCACAGCTTTTGGGGCATGTAGGCTACAGTTTCTGATTCTGGCTAGAGTGGCTGTCCAAAGCCAGGGTTCTCCCTAGCACAGGGGTGTCCAAACTTCAGCCCTCCAGATGTTTTGGACCATGACTCCCAGAATTCTAAGCCTGTATTGCCAATGACAAAGGACTGTGGAAACTGTGGTCCAAAACATCTGGAGGGCCAAAGTTTGGACACCACTGCTGCAGCACTATCTGAAGTTCCTATAAGTCAGGCATGTCCAAACTTCCGCCCTCCAGATGTTTTGGACCACAACTCCCAGAATTCCAAGCCTGTATTTCCAATGGCAAAGGACTATAGGGGGTTGTGGTCCAAAACATCCGGAGGGCCAAAGTCTGGATAAGCCTGCTATAAGTGGAGACAGAGACCTTCCACATTGATCACTGTTCATCGTTCTTAAGACTGGTGTAGGTTCACCGATGTGGCGATCATCATCTGTTCTGCAGGGTTACGATTAGAGATGGGCACGACTCAGGAAAAATGGTTTTTCGTTTTTCGTTTAGGGGTCCGTTTCGGCTCGTTTCCATTTTCGTGAGCTAATTTTCAAAATCTTTCATTTTCGTTTCGTTACGTAATGAAAACGAAAAACGAAAACAAAAATGAATTTTTTTGTTTCTCCCCATTTAGTGCTATTAGATGCTTTTCCTGTAACGAAAAACGAAAATTGGCTCAAAATTAGTCATTTCGTTTCCGTTTCCGTTCCATTTTTGAACCAATTTTCGTTTTTCGTTTCGTTCCGTAACAAAAACGAAAAATGAAAACGAAAACGAAAATTTCGCTGAGTCGTGCCCAGCTCTAGTTACGATTGTCCCTTGAAGCATAACAAGAAGATAAAGCAACCCCAAGACCCAACAGGGAACTATTTTAAAAACATGTTGAGTTCTACCTGTTGTTTGCAATCCCTAAGGGCTATTGCTACTTCAGGGGTATTTGGCGGTGAAGTTAGAGATTGGGAGTTCAGTTCCCCCACTGGCCATCCTTGACGGGGGCTTGTCTTGGTCATCCAGAAGGTCTCTTCCAGCTCTGTAGTTTCTTTGATTATTCTGCTGATGATTGACTTGCTCATTTGCTGAATGTTACAAGGAAAAAGCAAATGAGAATGTTGAACTTGTCTAGTAAGGCACATGCTGAGAAAGACCAAGCGTTACTCCGAATGAGGAGAATTGTGCTTTGAAAATTTGTTTTCCAGGCAATGCAAACATCTTCATACATGGAATTAAGAGAGAGTCCAAAAGAGAGCTAGAGAGATTAAATCAAATCGCTTCATCAATCTCTCAACTCTTCAAAGTTGCAGTTTCAGTTCTTGCATACTCAATGTTTACTGCTGACTTAAAAAGGTAAAAGGTAAAGGTCCCCCCTGACCATGCCTGCTAGTCGTGTCCAACTCTAGGGGCGGTCTTCATCTCCTTATTCAAGCCGAAGAGCCAGTGTTGTGCAAGCCCGTGGCCACGTGGCCGGCATGGCTGCAAGGAAACACCGGTTGACCTTCCCGCTTTTTACGGCGGTACCTATTTATCTACTCGCATTGGCATGCTTTCGAACTGCTAGGTTGGCAGGAGCTGGGGTTATCAGTGGGAGCTCGCTCCGCTGTGTGGCACTGGGGATTCGATCCACAAGATGCCAACTTTGAAGCCAACAGTTTTTGGAGCCTTAGTCCACTGAGGCAGCACGCCCCTTACTGCTCACTTACCATTCTCTAAAGGGCTCCGCTCATTTTAACAAGTCTTTGACAGGGAACAACATGGGCTTTTCCCTTGCTGAATATAACTATATGTGCCCCTCTTCACGTACATTTCTTTTGAAAAGGGTTTCGTTGGCCTCCATGTGGATTGTGGCGCTTAGGTCATTTTCCACAGCAAGCAAGAAAGCAAGCAAGCAAGCAAGCAAGCAAGCAAGCAAGAAAGAAAGAAAGAAAGAAAGAAAGAAAGAAAGAAAAGAACGAAAGAACAAAAGAATGAAAGAATGAAAGAACGAAAGAAAGAAAGAAAGAAAACTCCAGGTTTTAAGGAGACCCTAGCAAAATTGAAAACATTTTAAAAGACCAGGGAAAGGAGGAGGGGAAAGGAGGTAATTGTGAGGACTGTCAGCAGGGGACCTCTGTGTTAATTTGATCTGAACTCTGCTAACAAATCAGGGGGGGCAATGGTTTTGCTTTAGTATCTGTTTATGCTTCTACAAATTGAATCCCCACTGGCTCTCCTTTGCCGTGTACCGCCCGGCACAATAACACATCAGCCCTTCAATTAGTTCAAGGTGCAGAAGGATTAGCTACCCATCCCGAACCTACAGGCCAACTCAATATTTTGTCTTTCCCTGCTGAGGTAAAAGGGTGCAGACATATGTAAGCAATAAACTAACAGGCTTCCATCCACTTTAGGTTGAGTGGAAGGAATGCAGAACGAAGCTATAAAATAATAATAGGTCGAAAGTAGGGGGCAGCGGCAAGAGAGGGGCAAATGACATAACCCCCCCATCTGCTAAATGAGGGTCACTGGGGATGCCCATTATGTTTTTAAAGATGTAACAGTGGCTTTGTGTTTTCTTTGTGTGTGTGTGTGTGTGTGTGTTTTCTCTTCCTCAGTCTTTTTTTTTCAGGGAGGGGGGAACAGCATAACTGTTATGGTTTTTTGTGTGTGCCAACATTGAGAGCTGACATGAGATCAAAGGGCTGATAAATGAGAGGAAAGGGGACGATTGACCTTCTGGATTATATTCTACAAGAATTTGGGGCTTTTTAAAGCAATAAGAAAAGTCATAAATAACGGGCCGACAAATATATCGTGGCACCTTCCCCCCCCCCCAGTGAAACACGAAGGATCGCTAGATAACATTTGTAGACGGACAGGCCCATATGGTGGCACTTATGTGTTTAAGAAGAAATAAATACTCTTCCCCACAAAAAGGTTTTTGAACTGTTCATTACACACACACACACACACACACACACACACACAGAGAGAGAGAGAGAGAGAGAGAGAGAGAGAGAGAGAGAGAGAGAGGTTTCTTTTCACTTAAGCAGAAGTGTGATTTACAGTAGAAGGTTAGCAAGCAAATGAAAAGAATCCCAACTCCACGGAAAGCCATTTGAATGCCTCGACGGACTCAAAACACCCTTGAAAATCAGGAAATCTAATAAGCAGTTTTGACCTTCCATACACCCTCTCCGCTTTACGGCCTACACATGCAAGTCTAGTTTGACTTTGGAGAACCTGGGTGCAGCCGTAAGGGTCATCATGGGAAAGAAATCACCAACAATTGTGGGTGGAAAGGAAGGGTGGAAAGAGCATGCATGCAGTTTGTACACTTTTTGCAGCATCCACATCACAGACAAAGAGAATACTCTAAGAATACTGTCATTTTTGTTCTCTAGTACTTCTTCCTCTTTAAATTTATATGGATGACTTCTAGAGTGGAGCCTATGCTGGTTTGTTTAAAAGCAGGCCCATCCAATCCTGACTCAGGTAGTTTTTGTTCATGAAATGAGAGGAGGTGCGTTAAAATTAATATGAAATGCCACATTTCTGAGCAATGTGCAAAATGGGTTATGGGGGCACATGGTAAAGTTGCCTTGTCGCATACAGTAGGACCCCCATAGCCAATGATTCATTATCCACTGATTCAGTTATCCACAGTTGGCAGAGGGAAAATAAATAACTGAGCAGCTGCAAAGCAGGCTACTGTTACAAAGAGCAGCTGTAAAGCAAGCTACTGTTGCAAAACAGCAGCTGTAAAGCAAGTTACTCTCACAAAACAGCAATTTTGTGGGCATTTTGGCGTTCTCTCTTATCCACGGTTTTCATTATCCACAAGAAGGCTAGGAACCAATCCCCAGTGCATACTGGGGTCCTACTGTACTATTAACTAGTAAAACTAGTCAGGTTGAGTAGGTTGTTTGTATGAATAAGTCGCTTGTCCCTTTGGAACCAGCCGTTCTGTCCTGCTGTGCTTGCATGCCCATGTGCGTGTCTGTGTGCATAAAGAGACATTTATTTGGCAACATTCCTTTTTCAGGGACAGAAATTCTGCAGAGGAATGAGTTTTCTGCAAACTGTAGCAATTACCCCAAGATGGATTTTCCTATCTGACAAGCATCTAGAAAACTTCACCTGAAAAGAACACCAGAAGAAGCTTCACCTATGAACTCTGGGTTTTACTCTTGTTAAACTCAGAAGATCTGGATGTGTACTTCAGATTTTTCCACCCCCTTTTTGGGATAAATAATCCCATAAATGTATTTTCTGGAAGTTTCAGCTGTAGTAATCAGACCTTATAGAACCTAATTTGTGTTCTCCTGGAAAGAGAAAAACTAGTTGGCAGCTTTGTGGCCCACCTAGGCCTACGTTTTGTCTGAAAAGGAAGCTAGGCCTATCTAAGGCACTGTGTATGTTCCAATCTTTCTTAAAATGTGGCTTTTGTAACTTGTGTTTGACCGGAACTTGGGGTTGTGGTGGCTCAGCGGACTAGGGCTCTGAAAACTGTCGGCTGCAATGGTGGCAGCTCAGTGGTTCGAATCCCGTGTGCCACGCAGTGGAGCGAGCCACCGCTGATAACCCCAGCTCCTGACAACCTAGCAGTTCAAGAGCATGTAAAGGCAAGTAGATAAATAGGTACCGCCATAAAAGAGAGGGAAGGTCAAACAGTGTTTCCTTGCAGCTGTGCCGGCCACAGGGCCACGGACTTGCACAACACTGGCTCTTCGGCTTGAATACAGAGATGAATCGGACATAACTAGCACGCAGTTTTACCTTGACCGGAACTTAATCTGCTCAGAATCCACCCTCCCCCTCCTAAAAAATAAGTAGACTGGCTCAATAAAGGTACAAATAATAACTTAAATAATGGGGATCATGGGGTGTTAAACCTTCCCTCCCACCTTTGTGTTATTGTTCCCAATTAGAGCACTGAAAACACAACAGACTAGCCAAATGTTTGCTTCCCCCCCCCTTCCCTTTTCTTTTTTTCTCCTGCTGGAGTGTTTGGCTTTGTTGGGGAACCCATTAGGATACGCAGAAAATTAATTCTGACAACACAGTTGCTTAGTAAACAAACAGCAACTGATTGATGAAGGCTGACTGCAGAATCGCCCACAAAAAAAAAAAAAAATCTTCGTCTCTCAAAAGGAGGGAGGGAAAGAAGGAAGGAAGGGCAGAGCATCTTCTCCGCCTCTTTTTACACCCGTTAGATGCAGCTTCCATCACAACACAAGCAGCCAAGCAATTTAATAAATGTCTTTTAAACCTAATCTGAAACGACTTGCCAGCATAGAAATCCCTTTATCGTACAATGGAATTTCTACATAGGGAATGTGGTACACATTTTAATTGATGTGGAAACATACAGATTTTTGCTTAATATCCTCATAATCCTACCCATTTTGCTAATAAGATTATGAATAGTGTGTTCTTTGGTGGGGCTGGGTTTTTTTTAAAGGAGACCATTAAAGGATATGAGGCAGAGGCAACTAGTGGTAGGAGCCGTGGGGTAGTATCTCACCTAGGCCCCTCAGTCCACCATATTTATTTATTTATTTATTTATTTATTTATTTATTAATCTTGTATCCCGCCCATCTTCCCAGTGGGAACTCTGGGCGGCTTACAACAATAAAAACGGGTAATAAAACACAGAACAGAAAGGTAAGGCGAGGCATAAGTAATGCGGGGAGGCAAGATGGCGGCAAGACCCCCCCCCCAAAAAAAATTGGCAAACATATATGACGTAGGCTAAAAGTGTTCTGCTTATATACTGCCCCATACCACTTGAAGTAGTCTCTAGGCGGTTTACAGTTTAAATTACAGTATGCAGACTACACACAGTCCCCCCAGCAAGCTGGGTACTCATTTTACTGACCTCGGAAGGATGGAAGGCTGAGTAAACCTTGAGCCGGCTACCTAGGATTGAACCCCAGGTCGTGAGCACAGTTTTACCTGCAGTACAGGCATTTAACCACTGCACCACAGGGCTCAGTACCCCAGTACAGGGGTAACATTTATAACCCTGTTTCCTGCTGATTCAATCAACTCAGAAATATAAGGATGCAAGTTGTGAAATGAGGTTGTCCTCCAAAGCAGAACTGGGAGACTCTTTGGCTGTCTCTTTAGAAATTGGCGGGTGGGGTGGGGGAGTCGTAGTGAGATTCTCAACCTCTTTCAAGAATTCCAAAACATTTGTTTAAAAAGAACATTCTTTTGGCATCCGCTTGGCTTCTACCTCAAGGCAATCCCACTATGGCAATGGTTCTCAACCTGTGGGTCCCCAGATGTTCCTCGACTGCAACTCTCAGAAATCCTGGCCAGCTCAGCTAGTGAGGAAGACTTCTGGGAGTTGCAGTCCAGGAACATCCGGGGACCCACAGATTGAGAACCACTGAAGTAGGCCCATGGTCCATCAAGTATCCAGTAGTTCTCAACATGGGTCCCGAGATGTTCCTGGACTGCAACTCCCAGAAATCCTTGCCAGCTCAGCTAGTGAGGAAGTGTTCTGGGAGTTGCAGTCCAGGAACATCTGGGAACCACTGCACTACGGGAATTGGCACAGCTGACCTCCCAACAGTTGTGGGTTTACTACTTCTTTCATAATGGGATAGCATGATTGTTATTTCTAGGCCTTTGTTGCCCTTGCACCTTGGGCAGCTTGACGAGGGTGAGCTTTTAAAAATAAAAGAAGAGAGGTAGAACAAGGAGGTGTACTTGGTAAATGTTTCAATAACAACGCTAATTGGGGTTTTATTCATCCCCCATTGAAAGGAATGAAGCCGTCAGAGCACCGTTGCAGCTGTTTGTGCCTGCCTTAATTCCACTCAGATAATGCTAATTGTCAGCTCCTCTTGGCTACCTCCCAATCAACCCATTGTGGGGACTTCTTTTCCAAATAGCAGGATCTTGCGCCTACTGTTATCCAATTGTCATGCATTTCCTGTCCTTCCCTTCCACACCTGAGTTTCCAGTCATAGGCTGATAAAAGGACAAACGAAGGGAAACCCTCTGTCCCCCTGACATCCCACGGAGCATCAAAGCCTCTGCCAAGAGGAGGGATTCCCCCCATGCGAAGAACAACGTGAGCGGGTAGTTGCGAAAATTGTTGGCCAGAGCCAGTGTTCACGCTGCTCATCCCAGGAAGGAACAAAGGGAAAGATGCCACAGAAGGGAAGTGGAAAAGACAGATTCCAATGTCAGAGCAAGCTGGAAAGGGATTTTTCCTAAAGCAAGGAGCGGCTCCGTGATCTGTGGATGTTTTTGATGGCATCAAATCACCTCCAACTTAGGTCAACCCAATGTCCTCCACCGCCCTGGCTAGCTCTTTCAAACTCATCCCTTGAGCTTTTGCTTGGGAGCCAACCCCTCTTGTCTTCAATCTTCTTCTTTCCCTGGTCTTTCTCAGTGAACCTTGCCATCTCGGAGTAAGGCAGGCTCAGCTTCAATGTTTTTTTTTTTTGTGTGTGTGTGTGTGTTTTGCCATTAGCAGGAGGGCAGACCTGATTTTCTCGGGGACCTGTTTGTTTGTTTTTCTAGCATTCCGGGGTATCCACAAAGCTTTCCTCCAATGCCAAATTCCAAACAAATCTATTTCGATCCTGTCAGTCCTCTAGTCCTTGCATACATTCCACACGGCTATGATTTCCCCCCTTGTTCCTAGGAGCTGATATTTACAATAGGGGTCAAGACCATTTTTGTTTTTTTGCATCATGAAATGACAAACAAAACAAAGAGGTTTTTCAACTCAGTCTGATTGCAGGCTGGGCAGTGAATTGGGATGGGGTTTTCATGTTTCCTATGACTACATATACCATAATCCTCCATTTTGGATTTCTGCCTGCCTAGTAGGCATCTTACATGTCCGTGTCTAAGACATACCAGAGAGAAAGACCTAAATGAGAAGGTTATGAGGATCATCTGGGCGTAGCTTTCCTAAAGCTTCCTATTCCTGCCCTGGTGGTAGCTAGGACATTTCTATTACTGTAGGGAGATTGGGCAGAGCTAAGCCTAGCTGAGTTTCAAAGCCATCTCATTTAGGCCTTTGCCCCCAATGCATCCCATTCATTTCCTACTAGACAAGCACCCAAAGTGGACAGTTATTGTTGGTGTAGTCCAGAAATTGTTGGTCTGTGGAATTCCCTGCCACAAGAGGTGGTGATGGCATCTGGCCTGGAAGCCTTCCAAAGGGGATAGGACAGATTCCTGGAGGAAAAGTCCATCACAGGTTACAAACCATGATGGGGATGTGTCATCTTCAGGCTTAAAACTGGGGTACTTCAAGGGCCAGATGCAGGGGAGTGGCACCAGGAGACAGATATCTAGTCTCATGCACTCCCGGATGCATTTGGTGGGGCCACTGTGAGATACAGGAAGCTGGACTAGATGGGCCTCTGCCCTGACCCATCATGGCTCTTCTTATGTTCTTATGTTAAATTCCAAACAGGGAAAGAATAGAGGTGACAATTTTGTATTTTCTCACATCCTTTGGGATGTTTCTGTACCAACGTTGCTTTTGACAAAATCACTCCGTGTGTGTAATTAATTGGAAAACATTGCTCAATGGCAACCAGGCTAATGAACAATTCACGGAATTGAAAGGAAACTTTAATTTTCTAGAGGGTTATCCTCTGTGTGGTTTTTTCCCCCCGTCATTGTCCTACATAAAAATAAAATAAAACACAGTGTCCCTCCAGAGACATCCACATTTTCTTTGCCTAAAAGCGTGTTCTTTAAATAAAAATAGCGTTGCAGAGAAAAATCTATTTGTTTTCTTCTTGTAGACGAAAAATTGTCTTATCCTCTCATGGGGAATAAATTTTAATTTACTGCAGTTTTTCTTATGCTTTTCACTTAGCATGTCACTGTGCACAAAAAGAAAATCAACACAAGTTCCCTGTAAACAGAATAATATGAAACTAAATGAGTATATATGTATACATTAATTATTGTACACTTGAGAGGGAGTCAAAGGCAGCATAGCCACCTATGGTGCTAAGCAAATATTCATTTTGCATGGCAGCTACGACTGTTGTTATGTGACATCAAGCCTTTTCCATCTCATGGCACCTCTAGTGATTTAGTAGCCCCCAAAAGGTCTTGTCCATGACAGTTGTGCTCAGGTCTTGCAAACTCAAGGTTGTGGCTTCTTTAATGCGACCAATCCATCTTACAGTTGCCCTTCCTCTTTTCCTGCTTTTCCTAGCTTTTCCTCACATTATTGTCCTTTCCAGTGAGTCTTGTCTTCTCCTGATGTGCTTAACATGCTTGTCTCAGTTTAGTCATTTGTTTTGCTTCTGGAAAGAGTTTGGGCTTGATTTGATGTAATAAAAATAGTTCATGCCATCAAGTCAGTTCCTAGGGTTTCCAAGGAATACCCAGAAGGATAAACTATCATTCCCTTCTTCTAAGATCATTCTGGGACCAAATGCCTTGCCAAAGGCCACATAGGCTATTGCTCCGATCAGCAAGTACAGGGGAGAATTCAGTTCCTGACCTCTGATTCTACTGGCAATTACCTAACTCACTGAGATATACAACACTGTATGATAGACAGACAGACAGACAGACTGACAGACAGACAGACAGATAGATAGAAAAAGGAAGGAAGATGGATGGATGGATGGATGGATGGATGGATGGACGGACGGATGGACGGACGGACAAGGAAGATGGATAAATAAATAAATAAATAGATGGATGGATGGATAGATAGATGGGTGGACATACATACATACATACATACATACATACATACATACATACATACATACA
>JAHTLZ010000213.1:6747114-6762925 GCA_023846285.1 Phrynocephalus versicolor | reverse complement strand
CAGGAAAAGAGCACTAAAAATGTGGAACAAGGAGCCCTTCCTTCTCATGGGAAGCATGTTCATATTAACCAGTGACGGATCGCCCATAGTCTTGAAGGATGGAGTCAGACACCACAATGTGTCAGAATTGCACTTAGACTTGTCTTGGGTTAAGATTTCACTCAGTAATGCCACATTTTTGGGTGTGTGTTCTACTAATTCTGTGGCCCCACTCTAATTGTGGCTTACTTCTAGATTACAGCCACTGATTCTTAATTTTTGTTGTTCAGTCATTCAGTCATGTCCAACTCTTCGTGACCCCATGGACCAGAGCTCGCCAGGCCTTCCTTTCTTCCACTGCCTCCCGGAGTTTGGCCAAATCCATATTGGTTGCATCGATGACACCGTCCAACCATCTCATTCTCTGCCATCCTCTTTTCCTTTTGCCTTCCGTCTTTCCCAACATCAGGGACTTTTCCAAGGACTCCTCTCTCCTCATGAGGTGGCCAAAGTACTGGAGCCTCAGCTTCAAAATCTGTCCTTCCAGTGAACATTCGGGGTTGATTTCTTTCAGGATAGAGAGGTTTGATCTCCTTGCAGTCCAGGGGACTCTCAAGACTCTCCTCCAGCACTTAATTCTTAATGCATTGGCTTTATTTTGAATTGCATCCCTTTTGGATTCTGAAATGTGTTCTGCCCATTCGCCCTGCAGCCACCGTTGTACATTGTTCCTGTCCTGATTTGTGGAAGCGTTTTAGCCTTGTCGTCGTGTTGCTCCCCAAATCATCTCCCTTAACTTGTTGCGTACAATTAAGCAGCAACAAATGCCAGCTCCAGCCTTTTCACATTTCTGAAGCTGCAATTATGCTTTAAAGTGTTAAAGAATACGGGGCTCCCCCAGGAACTAATTATGGGGAAAACTCTCTTCACACGCACACAAACAAATCTTTCAAGCACAAAGAAAATGTTCAACATTTAAGGGACACATTCGTGAAGTTACACCAATCAGCTTGGTTCAGCTAATTACTAATCTGATTCCTGGACTTGTTGCATTAGATAATTATGACACTAACACCACCAACGCCTGCCCTCCTGGTCACGCCTCAAAAGCCAGAACTTTTGACTGACTGTAATAAAGATCTAACGGACAATTTTAAACACATCTGAGCAAAGAACTGGGTGAGAGTATGCTCTTCATATCAACAGTTGTCTCATGTTGATTGCGTAGCACCGTCTTCGTAGCTCTCACCTGTAGCTCCTGCATCTTTAGGCTTTTTGTCGATATGTCATTTATGCTGCAGGACTGATTCTTTGAGATGGGAAAGAGCTGGGATAGTAGGATCAATGATTCCAATCTTACTGCCTCATTCCAACTCTTCTGTCTGATTTTGATAGGCAATAGCTCTTCACCAGCAAACTTACGATTGGACAAATTGGAAAGACAAGAAGCTGACACCTTCTGCTTGAATTGTACAACCATTCTTCTTAGCCATGGTCTTTTTCTTAAAGCTGGGATGGGTAAAAAGTTGCTGATAGGCATGTGCCACCTGCCTAGTACTGTTTCTCTCTCTCTCTCAGGTGTTTTTATCTCTCTGATTCTTTCTTTCTTTCTTTCTTTCTTTCATTCTTTCTTTCTTTCTTTCTTTCTTCATTGTGAGCCAATTTGCTCCAACAAATTTCTATTTTGTGCTATTTCATTCCATACCAGACCTGCAGAACATTTACTATCATCCATTTGTATAAGATGTGGTTTTCTGCCACTCCTCCTTCCAATTCAAGGCTTCCTAGGGCACCACCCATCGAAAACAGAAATCAGAAATTAAGGGCCTTTTCACACGACCCCTAAGATCCACTGGCCACTTAAATTCGGACCAGAGATCTTGGGGGTTCATTGATCTTCCTGCGTCCCCACCCCTCCGCACTTCCTGGCTCCTGCCTGCGTGAGGGGAGGGAGAAAAAATGAGAGGAAAAAAATGCAGGCTCACCTCCGAAGCTGCCCCGTCGTCGTCCTGATTCCTTCTCTTAAAGGGGCGGGAGGCAAAAAAAAAAAAAAAACCAAACAGAAGCGAGGAGAGCCCGGCATTCACCAGATTATATCCGGATCTGGGGATTTTCACCCTCCGAGAGCAGGTACATGAAAAGTCGCACTTAATTTCCTGCAAACTCCGGAGCTGGTGGGGAAACAATTGTAAGCTCCGGAGCTGGCAGCCATTTGCGGCGGAGTTTAGGGGTCGTGTACAAATACCCTAAGAGGGTTAAAGCTATTCCAACTCCCACAGTAACTTCCAGATTGGACCTGCTGCCATTATCTCCCCTTTTCTTGTTGTCAAAAACAGAGAGACAGAGGGGCAGGTTGAAGGGGGCCATGACCTGTGGTGAGGTCTCCTTAAGAACCCCTTGTCCTTCAGGTTGTCCACCCATTCTCTTTAAAGGAAGGGACCAATACTAAATTAGAACCAGGGCCCATATCGTCTCAATATTGTGGACCACTAGTGGCTGCTCAAGGGTGTTAGGAAGAGAATTGACTATTGTTTTCAAGGGGTGGACCTTAGATCAGGGAGATATGCATCTTCTAATCCACTTCCTGGAGGATGGAGCAGTGGCGTAGATAGGGGATAAAGGGGGAACATCTGTCCCTGGGCACAGCAAATTGGGCACCAAATGGCTTTCTTCCCAGGAAGGTGCATCACCGGCGACCTGCCAGGGCCTGCATGGAGGACTCCCCATCAGCTGCTGCCTTCTTTGACATGTCTCAGCCCTTCTTCTTCCCTTGAGCGGGAGGCACAAAAACTGACTTTGTCCCCAGGGCAAACCCTGAGAATGCCTCTGGGATGGAGTTAAGGCTTTATCCCCACCAGTACCTTTAAAAAATCAACATGATACACATTGACACTTTGTCAGAACTGACAATTTAAAACATAAATAAATTGCAGCAACTATTGTACAGGAGGAAAATGGATACTTCGTGGGTTGTGAATCGGCGCTAGATTTATATTTCACTTCAATGCTCCGGCTGTTTAATCAAAATAGGAATAAAAGATTTGTCATTATTTATATGTATAAATAAACAAGACCAAAGCTCAGAAATGCCCTCGATCTGAAAATTTAGCCAGAGCTGCCTATTGTTAACCAATTACTACATATTTTTCTTTTTCTTTTTCTTTTCCTTTTCCGCCCCGTGACTGAATAACTAAACTGTTAGCAAATAATAAAAAGGCAATTACAGCGCTGCTTTGTTCGTATTACCCTCTTCGTTTTATTCAGGCTATAATTATTGTCAGTGCTGGAGGCTTACTGTACCATGTAAAAGGCACCCAGGAAGAAAATGGAATGGGCTGGAGCATGGCAGATTGCAAATGTCACAGCTACCTTCATCATCACCGTTGGACTTCCGCGTTTTAAAGGAGAGAGAGAAACAGGGGGAGAGAGAAAGAGAGAAACTGATGATGGCAGAGAGGAAGAAGCTGTGTCTGTCTTGCAAATACTTTACCACCACCATCCAGCTGGTATCAAACAGCTAAAATGCCATCCCAGGGGCCAGGTGTTCCTTGTTCTCAAGTTGCACATCAGAGGCAGGGCTGTTAGGAAACAAATATACAGAAACGACTAGTGCAACGCTTAGCAGTAGTGGCCAAATTTCGGCCCTCCAGATGTTTTGGACCACCACTCCCAGAATTCCAAGGCTGTATTTGCCAATGACAAAGGACTGTGGGTGTGGTGGTCCAAAACTTCTGGAGGGCCGAAGTTTGGCCACCGCTGGAGCAACAGTGCTGAGATGGCAGATATGTATGGTTGCTCGTAAGGCTACAGCTCATGATGAGGCTTCCCCAGTGGTGGCTCCCCAATCATGGAACTCCTTGCTGCACATCTGGTTGTCTTCCATATGTCCATCTTTCAGCACCTGGTTAGGAACGTGTCTATTTGTCTTTTTCATTTGGTGTTGGGTTGTTTGCTGTTAGTTTGTATAACTTTTCTGATAATTTTAAAGTAGAAGTTATTGGTGCCTTATTACAGCATTCAGATATCATGATCATCATCATTATCATCTTCATCATCATCTTAGAACTGTGGAGCTGGAAGAGAACCAATAAATCATCAAGTTCAGCCTCTGATAGGGAGGCACAGTGAGGAATTGAACCGCCCAGAGATTCCCTCTTGGGAAATCAGTTTATACAAATATAAAAATAAATAAATATAAATAAATAAATTGAACTCCCGGCCTCTGGCTCCCCAGTCATATACCCAAACCAGGGTCTGGACTTGAAGATTCATAGGGTTCTTAGAACCAACTCTGCAGTTTGATGATGATGATGATGAAGAAGAAGAAGAAGAAGAAGAAGAAGAAGAAGAAGAAGAAGAAGAAGAAGAAACCCCAGATCCTGCCTCCCTTCCCCAACCCTTATAGATTTTTGGCATAATGATGGGTGTCCTAGAACATCTGTTTCTATCTTGAGATGATTCTGGAGGAGGAGAAGATAATGTATGATGTGGTGGTGGCGCTGTCAGTGTTGTATATAAAATGTTTAATGCCTCTCTCACCCCCATTGAAAACAGAGCTTCAGAGCTACACCCTCAGCGAGGTTTTGAAATATGCATGTGGAAAGCAGAAACACTTAGAAAAAGGGAAAGTACGTTGATTGCAAACAGAAAACGCGAAGCCGTCGCCCTGTGACACACTCTTATTCGTAATTCTTCCAAAGCTCTGCGGTAACTGGTTATTTTACAGTTGGATGTGTCAACAAAAGCAAACTTTCCAGCCCAAGTGGAATGCATTACATATGAAATCCTTCCCAAATGCAAATTGGGTCTGGGAGATGTTTCATAAAAGTCCTGGCTAATCAAAGAAATTTGTGTGGTGGTGGGAAGGATTAGCCAATGAATAATAATGACCAAAGCCTCCAACCATGCCTGCCTGCTGAGTTAATTGGCACATGCTTCTGTTTTAGTGTAATAAATCTGGGCGTCATCAAAATATGTGTTTTGCAAAACACCCCACCAACTATTGTCATTCAAAGCACCCTGACTGCTGGAAAACATTGTTATTTTTATTTCGCGTGCCATTTTATCTCCTACGCAGGATTAGAGATGCAAAGGCTTTCTTCTGGAGCCTCAAACTCATGGCCAGTTTGAGTTTGCCAAACAGAACCTGATTCCCCTTCACTTTCGTCAAATTCCATAGATTTAAAAACTAACTTGATTTACTGAAAAATGTGGTATGATGTCAGGAAGAATTAATGTTTCCCATAGGCATTCTAATAAGCTCCATGACACAATAACTCGCTATCGTGCTCCGGCGGGACCAGAAAATTATTCCAAAGATAACATAACACAACACTCAAACCAGCAGGAGACTTCCAGCATCCTTTCAGATGTTTTACAGTGTTACTAATCTTTGAATTGCTTGGAAAAACAGAAAGGAAACCGGAATCGTTCCAGGCTGGAAGGGAGAGCTGTTAGGAGATGACTCCATTCCAAAGTCCAAATCTGCACGGGTGATTAATATGAATGAAAAAAGAGGCACACGAAGCCCAGCCCAGGAGCCCTCCATGGAAAGGGAAGAAAGTAAAACGCTGTCGCATCACAGCACGACGACCCATAAGATACCGTAAAGGCAGCCAGCACCTCTTGCAGGAGATCAGTTCACTTTATTTAGAGATGCAGTGGTTCTCTCAACCTGTGAGACGCCAGATGTTCCTGAACTGCAACTCCCAGAAATCCCTTCCAGCACAGCGAGTGGTGCAGGCTTCTGGGAGTTGCAGTCCAGGAACATCTGGGGACCCACAGGTTGAGAACCACTGAAGTAGTGAATGATGTTCATGGATTGTTAAATCAGCCACCCAGCTCCGAGAAACATCTGATTCTCAGATGAGACACCAGCTTTTAGGGAGGAGGATTCAAGCTGCAGGACTTGCGGTCAAGCCGGGCTTAATTCACATCCACAACTCAACACCATCCCTAACCCTAACCCTAACCCTTTTCAGTGACTCAACTAGTAACTCAGAACCTACCTTTTCTCTGGCGGGAGGGGGGGCAGCTGATTTTTCATAGGGACTCAAACTTGGGGTTTGAGAATCAAGACTTGTTATTTATTTATTTATTTATTTATTTATTTATTTATTTATTTATTTATTTATTTATTTACCACCCATCTAGCCTGGGTACCATTATTGATCTCAGAGTTGGGGCTTGGATGATGTTGGATCACCTTCTAACTATGAATCTGCTATCCCATTGTTTTTATCCCTGAACTTGGTAGAAGTGCACGGGGAACAAACTGTTTGGAGAACAGCTATTTCTCTACCATTCCTATCGAGTGATTCTCATGAGAGAACCTGGTGGACCTTCTAAAAGCAGGCCAACCCAAGATATTTTGATTCCAAGAGATTTGTTTTCAAGAGTTAATAATCATGCACTTTCTCCCCCCCCCCCCCCCAATATTTTACTTTTGCTGTCTGGAGCATCTGCCTCAGTCTACCTAAGGTCAAAACTGGGGCTGTTTCCTCCCATCTGATGCATTTCAAAGAGTCCAACCCACAAAGCTAGTTATTTAAAGGGCTGGCTTTATGGAATAGACACCTTGCTCTCAACACTCATTGCTCACTTTCAGAAATAGTCCAAATCATTTCAAGACGGTTTTTGCGTCAGGCTTTTAACCATCTCATCTTCTGTTTAATGGAGTGCATTTTTTTCTTGTGGATTTGGTCAAGAATCATGTGCTGCTAAAATCCCTGCTTTTGATAATAAGGGAAAAATGCTTCTGCCCCCACTAAAATATATCTAAAAAGAATCACACATCTTCCAACCATTTCCTCCAGCTAGGGAGAGTGTCAAGCGGATGCTGGAGATGAATATGCCATACAGAAAATGTTAACCTTTGATCCAAACACATCGCCGTAAATATATGAGCCTCATTGCTGCCGGTCTTTGATCACCAAAATTGGAAACACAGAAATTCCATTCCCAGCCCTAGTCGCGGACCCAGCAAGGTGCTCAAGAATCGCAAATGTGACTTTGGAGTCAAAGGTGATGCACCTGAGCAGAAAGCATAAGCCACATGAATCGGAATGGCTCAGGCAAGCAAAGAATTATGGGGGATGATTATTATTAGACGTTTGCAGAATTGTGGTTTTGGTCAATGATACTTACGCTATGGCCTGGAAGTTATTTCATCATGATGCAGAGTGGCTGATCTCTGGCAGAAATTCCTAGAATAGCAGCCATGGTTTTTCCCCCTCCCTCACAACTACCTACAGCATCATAAGGAGATAAGTGGGACCCTAAAAGAGGGAAACTCTTTCTAAGCTTTCATGATCAGACATGGTGTCTGGAATGTCAAAGCCCCACCTTCTCCCACAAGGACCCACTCCATGGCAGTACACGGAGGAGGTGGGAGCAGGGAGGCTGGGGCCCTTCCCCCTCTAAGTGGGTGTCTGCCAGAGAAGGCGGGGCTTTGAACTGCCAAATACATGTCCAATCAAGAAACCATCCACCAGAAGAAGGTACCCCTTTGTGATGGCACTAAGTCTCTGGAATCAACTCAGCTGTGTTTCCCTTCATCCCTTTTATCATTCAGAAAGCTTCTGAAGACATCACATTGCAGAAAGGCTTTCCAATACAACCCTCCCTTATTTTTGTGTCTTTCATGCTGCTCTATCACACCTCTTGTTGCATCTGATTTTATCCACAGATTGGTTTTATTCTAATTTCATTGCACTTATGTTTTGCTATCTTGACGCAAACAGCTCAGAATAGTACTTCACACCAATGGGGTGGTAGATAAACCAACCAACCAACCAGTTAACAATTGACCAACCAACCAACCAGTCAACCAGCCAACCAGCCAACCAACCAACTAGCTAACCAACCAACCAACTAGCCAACCAACCAACCAATCAATCAATGGCAGATGTTGGGAGTTTGATTCCCTACTGTGCCTCCTTGACAACTACTAGACTTGATGGTCCTTTCCAGCTTTGTGGTTCTAAGACTATTATTGTTATTATCTATCTGTGTAACATTCAGGGTAAAAAAATAAGAGCAAGGGTTCAGCAAATCGGAAGAAGCAAGTGCAAAGGAGGAATGAGGAGACGAGGCAGAATACCCTCATCCTTGATTCCCTTTTCATGGAAATTATTTCTGTGTCCAAGGCAAAAATTCCTGAAAACCTATTCTGTCTCCCCTAGTGGGGTGGGGAAATGTAATAACCATCACATGTGTCCCTACCGTTAGGCACAGTGCAGCAGTGGCTTCATGCCAAGACTGGAGGAGTGGTGAGTCCATAGCTCCCTCTGCTGATGATATCTCTCTGCTGCAGGACCTACAGCAGCCCAGCCATCTGAGGGTCCCTGGAACAAAACCACAATGGAGAAAGTGGCTCAAAAATTTGTCCATAGCAGTTTCTTCCACTGGCCCACTCCTCTTCCTTTTATTTTAAGATTCTTCAGAATGTGGTGGTGCTTCCTGACCTTGAGTCCCCAGATGGATTAAATCTCCCAGAAACCTTCACCACAAGCTGTGCTGGCCAGGAGTTCTGGGAGCTGCAGTCCAAGAACATCTGGCAAATCAAGGTTGGGAATCATTGGAAGAAGATAGGGCTCCTACATTCCATTCTTATCTCTGTGGCCACCGGATTTCCCACTGGTGTCCCCATTGATACGTTTTCCCCACCTTCCAAAAATGAACAGTCCACTCTGTTGCTTCTCCCTCCACAATGTAAAGTGGCCAATCAAAATGCTCCTCAGGAAGGAGAAAGCCATTGAGCCACCAAGGCATAGAGTCGCAGAAGCTTACACAGTTCTCTCTCCCCCCCCCCCCCCGAAGGACGTTGGGTGGTGGGTTTAAAATGCAGCAGCATGACTTATTTATTATTTATTTAAATCAGAGTTGAACCATATTTATTTAATAAATCATTTGAACAGTAATTCATTGGCTTAAATCGGAATATACCAGTAGAATAAGAGGATGCATTTAAAAGATCCATGATCTATTTAGATTCTAGAGCTTTGCCTGTACTTATTGGGCACACCGGAGAGGAGTAAAGATTATCTGAACAACAATCTTCTCGTGATACTTGATGCGAACCAAAACACCCTCCTAATCATCATGGTTCATATTCTGAATGGAAGGGGAGAGGGAGGGGAAAACATGTCTATGGATTTCAAGGGTCGCCAATGTGGCGGGAACTATGGCTGCCCCCACTTTCAAAGCATTTTGCACAAACAACAGGAGGCTGAAGCCAGAAGGGAAAATCGTGATTTTTTTTTTTTTTTGAAGGGAAAGGAGGGAGACAAAGTGGGCTGGTTGTTTATTTTACAAATCGAGCACAAAGTTAAGTCCCTTACACGAAAGCCCCTTGGTTCTTCGGGCTGTTTATTCAAACAAGATTTGCAAACCAGGAAATATATATATGTAGAAGCACACAAAAGAGCCCATACATTTAAGCACCCCTCGGGGGGCGTTCTCTGAGAAACGAGCCTCCCTTCTTAGGGAGCCACTTCCTTTATACTCACTTCTGAAAACTCTGCACACAGTGATCTTCTCTCTTTCCACTTGAGCTCCTGAGGCGAAGCCTGGAGGGTCATCTATTCCCACAAGACTGAGCAGATGCTGCTTGGCTTTAATGAAAGACAGGAGATCGCTGTGATGGGAGGTAACACCTTGAAGGGCCAGCATCCCTTGTGTGGCTGGGTGGTTTCGGGATTCTATTGACTCCTCATCTCGGGCAGAAAGGAAGGCAGGAGTGGACTGGCTGTCTACAAACTTAGTTGGGGCACTTCTATTTGCCAAAACGGGCTAGCCTTCACTCTCTTAATTCTGCATGGTTGGTTGGTTCGTTTGGTCATTGTATTTTTATTGCACTGCTCCTTAGATCAGATTAGTTTTCCCGGTAAATTTTCATCTCTTCCTCTCTCTCTCTCTCTCTCTCTCTCTCTCTCTGCTCTAGCTTCCCATGTCCCATAGAAGTGTTCCTCATTGAAGTCAGCACCAGCCATGAGTTGCAGACAACAGAGACTGGTGTTTCCAAAGGCAATGGACTGGCGAAGTATGCTGGGGATAGAGTTCAGCACCTTGGAGAGCTCTGGCATGTTCTAAGACATGGTGTGGATTTGCCGCCCTGCTGATGTTGGAGTCAACAATGTTCGTTTGGCAGACTCAGGGATTTTGAGACCCTTTGGACAGGCCAGTTTCAATGGGGCTCCCACAGTGAGTTTTGCTTTCTCACTATCAGTGTCACTAGCTGCTATTCCTCCTCTTAAATGTCCATTCATGAATAGCTGTGATGGGGGAAGCTTTCCTACCTGCCTGGCTTGGACCCTTTATAGGTAGACATCTTACACATCTGTAAAAATGCCCAATTCTGTAGAGATCCACATTGTGATACTGAAGAGCTCGGTGCCACAGGGATCAGGCTGTGGAGCCAGAGATTGAGAGTTTGATTCCCCACTGCTCCTCCTTGATAGGGGCTTGACTCAAGGACCCATAGGCTCCCTTCCAGCCCTGAAGTTCTACATTCCTTTCTAAAATCCTCATTCCTAAAATGTTCTGAAGAACAAAAGACCCTTACAGTACATAATGAACTCCAAGATTTATTTAAAAATATGTGCCTATCTATGCACGTCATAAAGTAAAGGGGAACTCCACTGTCAGGACATGTTGAGTCAATTTCCACACGTTTTCACTTTTGACTCGTGAAAAATTAGGTTTCTGCTTGTAAACATGACTGGACAAGAACTGGTAAGTGCCTGAGATTCTATATTTCATCTTTCACCTAGTTCAGGATTGGAGAATTGTCTGAGAATCCACAGCTGCTTTGGCACAATCCTCTGAAGACATTCTAGTCACTTCCAGTTTTTTGGGGTTTTTTTTGGGGGGGAAGGAGTCGTTCTGGGCATAAAGCAATCCTTTGGGGTGACCCAAAATGGTTAAGACCTGCCTAGATGCCCTGAGCACATCTGATCTTGCCTGATATCAGAAGCTAAGCAGGGTCAGGTCTGGTTAGTACTTGGATGGGCAACCACCAGGGAATACCAAGCGCTGTAGGTGCCTGGAGTAGGAATTGGCAAAAACACTCCAGTATTCCTGCCAAGAAAACTCCATGGGCATGGAGTCACGAAGAGTCGGTAAACAACTATAATGACACACACACACACACACACACACACACTGGCTAAGAGGGCCTCCTAGAGGTTAGAGATTTGTAGACCACTTGTTCTAGGTAGGGTGTTCTTGTCTGCTCTGATGGACCTCAAGTTCCCAGAAGAATCATTCCCAACTACACCTGAACATTTAACCAAGTTTTCCAGAGGCTCACCTTTAGGACCTTCTGCCCTGGATGGCTACATCCTCTCACTGAATTTGCCTGGCATAAATCATCCTGCTAGCTCTTCCATCCCTTTCAGTGGCTGCAGAAATGGAAATGAAGCGGACAGGTAGACAGTAGCCGACGCAACCAGAAGAACGACCTGAGCTCTTTCAACGGTGATTGACAGGTTCCCTCTCTCTAGTGCCTTGACATGCCCGCAGTACAGCCGATGTGACTGATAGATCTTCAAAGGCAACGCCTGTCACAAGGTATGTTTCAGAGGGTTTTACTTGAATGGGTTCAAGTGTAATCAGAAGAGAAATATTATTCCACCGCAAAACCTGAAGGAAGTTCTTGAATTACTCTGTCAAAACAAGGAGGTCTCCCCCAGAGGCAAGGCAGAAACATTGTATAGGTTCTCCTTGTATATGCTTGTGCTATCAAGAGAAAAAGGAGAGAAAGTACACAGAAAGTAGTAGTCTTGAATACAAAGAAAAGATGTATGTGTAAAATTATACAAGAGGAAACAAATAGTAGAGCAGGCAGGGGTGGTGCAGTACGATCAACAAGGCAGGGAATTTAATCCAGCAATACAGGATGAATTTCCAGGTTTCCAGACTGCTGTACAGAGCCAATCCTATCAGTAGGCAGATTGAGATGGCTTCCCAAGGCAACTGATATTTGGTTATTATTAGGTATAAAATAGTTCTTGAGTTTAATTTTGTAAGTTGCTTCTGTTGCAAGGATCGGGAGATATATTTGTATGGGATTCTCCACTTCACGTCACAAAATATTTCCACTGGCTTGGAGTACTATGATTTTTTTTTTGAACTTTTGAATCTATTTTTAACCCATCTTCCTCCTTGGAAAAGGACCCAAGTGTCGCTCTGTCCTAGAGATCAAAATATCATAGGATGAAAGAGGATAGAGGGACACTCTTCTCCCTCTCACAAAATACCAGAACTAGGGGACACCCACTCAAATTGAGGGCTGGGAGAGTGAGAACAGACAAAAGAATTTTTTTTTACCCAGTGTGTTGTTAGTCTCTGGAACTCCCTGCCACAGGATGTGGTGATGGCTTCTAGCCTGGATGCCTTCAAAAGGGGATTAGACAGATTCCTGGAGGAAAAGCCCATCACAGGTTACAAATTGTGATGGAGATGTGTCATCTCCAGGCTTAAAACTGGGGTACTTCAAGGGCCAGATGCAGAGGAGTGGTATCAGGAGACAGATAGCTAGTCTCTTGCACTCCCAGATGCATTTGCTGGGGCCACTGTGAGATCCAGGAAGCTGGACTAGATGGGCCTTTGGCCTGATCCAGCATGGCTCTTCTTATGTTCTTATGTTCTTATGTTCTTATGTTCTTAAGGAACTCAACCAAAGTGATGACCAAATATGCCTCAATGGAGAAAATGATACACTTCAAAAGGGAGTAAAAGATGCTGCAAAATCTGGAGATTTATCAGAAAGGACCAAATCAAATTTCACATCAGATTAGAAGATGTTTTTGCTTCCGGGTATTGATGCAGGTTGTTTTCCCAGCATTTTCAACACATCTTACAGTTTCAAATCAATCACTCAGCATGCTTTCCGACCAGCCTTCAAGCTCCTGGTGGGCACAGGAGTTATCTTCCAGAGAAGAAAACATGTGGGAAATCTGTTAGCCATATGTGTTGGTCCCACTGTCAACATTGTGGTCAATATCCAAAAATTTACCTTCCCAACTGCTTTTGAAAGCAACCGTCCTAGATGTGCCTTTGTTCCAAGTCTTAACTTTTCTCCATCAATTGTAACCTGAGCATCCTACATGAAACCAAGACGGAGAGGATGATTTAAGGATTTGTTGAAGCCTGTTCCATCAAGCAGACAAACTCAACTGACCCATGGTAGCTGAAATCTTGTTTCATAGTAAGTCAACAATAGAGTAGGCCCACTGAATTACTGCAGATTGGGTGAGTCAACTCCTCTGTAAGTTCCTACTTTAGTGAAGGAGTGCCCGTGTAAATTACAGTTAGAGTAGATGCATTTGAACCCTTGCAACATACCATGGAGTTGACTCACCCAATTGTCATCACTCTAGTGGGACTTACTGTGGTAAGAAACTGGATTCCAGCCAACTAATCTAATTTACAGTGGAACAACCTCAAGAGAAGAGACATTAAGAGTCTTGGACTTACAATGAAGGTCAAAGCCAGTTTCTAGGCCTCATTTTTTAATTTAAAAAAGTCCTGACGCTATGGTAGCCTGGTTGCTGCATAAGATCCATGTGGATTTTTTTATCCCAGAATCCTGAAGGTTGAAGTGGTCTTTGGAAATGATGGCATCATGAATTGTTCTTTGTCTTCACCATTAAATGTTCTCCATGCCGTTCAACAGAAGGAGAAAGTATACAGTCTTTTGAAATGCAGCAGGGATGTGAACTCCTAATAACACAAGGTGATATGTTCCCTTCTGTTCAACATGTTTTGAACCTGAGGTCCTCCATATTGAGGATCGTTTGGATTCTGCAGTGAAGAATCTGAATTCTGCAGGTAGCCCAGAAATCATTTAGAAACGTTAATCATAATCATCAAGTCTTAGAATTACAGACTAGCAAGGGACTCGAGAGGTCATCAAGTCCACCCCCTCTCAAAGAGGCCCAGTGGGGAATTGAACTCCCCACTTTTGGCTCCACAGCCAGAGGTGCAAACCAGTAGTTCAATGATGGATTTGGGGATAATGTAAGAGAATTCAAAGCTCCTGGCCAGCCCTGCTAAAGTGGAATGCGGGAATTACTATAAGCATTCAAAGAAGATATATCTTCTTGGCTCAGTTATTAGTGTCTCTATCTACATCTTCCACTCTGAGGAAGAGGATATTCAAAACACACGCAAACCCAAATATTACTGTTTAAGAAATATTGATCATGCAACATAGTTCAGTTTTCAAGGGGGGGGGGAGATAGAAGTGAAAAAGATCTCAAGTACATTGACTGCTTCCAAACTCCAGAGATCTCAGTAATAGCTTAAGAAGAGTTCAAAAGGGAAAACAGAGAAGTTAGAGCCCCACAGTATCAAAAGAACTGATCAAAGGGTGAAAAGGGGATTAACAGTGTCTTCTCAATAGGAAGAAGAAGAAGAAGAAGAAGAAGAAGAAGAAGAAGAAGAAGAAGAAGAAGAAGAAGAAGAAGAAGAAATGAAAAAAATCAAGTGCATTAGAACAGGGGGCCCATTTTTGAAATGGTAATAGGTGCTACCTGAGCTGAAAAGACAATTAAGATAATGTGTTAATTTTTTTATGGTGTCTTGCAGTAATATTTTCATCCTGTTAATTACACTGCAGACAGCAAATGTATATAATATGATAGCTCCATGCTGAGAAGACATGCTTGCTGCCTAGTTAAGTGACGGCATTTATACTATAATTAGCTCGTTGGAATGCGATTTGCATAGCACGCCTAAGAGTGTATACGATATCAGCTCTGCCAGAGAAGCCTAAAATGGAAAGGGGCGATCTTTTAACAATGACCTCTGTGGATAACTGGGGGATGTTCTTGATAACCTTCCAGTCTTGAGAATTTGTTGTGTGGATGCATACAACACACATATAAACACACAAACACAGGAGAGTGTGTAAGAGAGTTGTGGGACTGGGGGTGGGGGAATACTTTGCAGAACGAGCAAAAGGGTGACAAATCCAAGGAGGGAGTTATGCGGAATAACTAGATGGATCTGTTTTGTTCATTTACAGGATACAGTTGGATCCATGAATTTCCAGAAAGCAACTGGTTTACTGATAATGAAGACTGTGAATCTCATCTCATGAGGTTCCATCTCATCAGTTCCTCTCTTCCAACTGCTAGGCCATTCCAGTGAATCAGGAGAGGCATTATTACAGTCAGCAAGACCATCCCGATCAATTTTTAGCCCAACATATTATTGACTGGAAGGGAACATTGGGTTGCCCCTACATTGAGCTGAAAGCCGGTGTGGTGTGCCAGACATAGCGTAGGACAGTGGTGGCAAACCTTTGGCACTCCAGATGTTTTGGACCACAACTCCCAGAATTCCAAGCCTGTATTGCCAACGGCAAAGGACTGTGGGAGGTGTGGTCCAAAACATCTGGGATGCCGACGGTTCACCACCACTGGCATAGGAGCAGGACTCAGGAGTCCTGGGTTAAATCTCTGCTTGGCCATGGATAATTGCTTCAAGATGGCAACAGTAAACTACTCCTTGTACATCTCACATGCCTTGAAAACCCTATGGAGTGTCCCCATAAGTCAAAAAAGATTTTGCTGCACATAATACACATACTTAGTAATGTTTTGAGTAAACCCTGAAACTGAAATGTTAATGGATCAGGCATTTCTTTGTTTTATTAGTACTATGTCTGGTGGGTTATGTTCAAATTGTTCAAACAAAAACTACAACAAATGCAACTACAACTACAACTACAACTACAACTACAACTACAACTACAACTACTACAACTACTACTACTACTACTACTACTACTACTACTACTACTACTACTACTACTACTACTACT
>JAHTLZ010000213.1:6732098-6742340 GCA_023846285.1 Phrynocephalus versicolor | reverse complement strand
AGATAGATAGATAGATAGATAGATAGATAGATAGATAGATAGATAGAGTGGTGAATTGAGTCCATCAATTGATTTAATTGGCCTCCTACTTTAATTAGACATTTAGGCCTAAAGGATTAAATTAAAATTTGTACCTATTAAGCCACCTATTTTTAGGTTTTGGCAGTCTTACTGTGATTCATGTTCTCCACCCACTCCCAACAGGTGTCTGCCTCCTCACAAGCAGTGTTTCAGCCATGAGCCTCTATCCAAATGCAGTAGACCAAACAATTCATTACCTGCACCAGCAGATCTAAGTATCCACTACCACCTGCACCAAAAAAGGTGGGGCAGGTTGGTATGTAGCAGCAGTTAGCCTGCAGGCTCTAACTCCCCTTTGTACAGCTTTGATTTATTTCCATTGGGTACCAGGGGCCAGAGTGGAATGAAACTAGCCCTTCAACATCACTTATGTGTACAATAAACCATGGAGCTTCCTTGACTCAAGATTAGAGATGGGCACGAAACAAACAATTTTTCGTTTCCATTTTTGTTTTTTTGTTTTGTTATGCAACAAAACGACAAACGAATTTTGTCTCTAAAATGAAACGAAACAAACAGAAACACCGGAAATTTTGTCGTGCATTTCGTTTCCGTTACTGCAATACAAGTGAATTCCTCAAAATCCTTTAAAAATTGCAAAAAAATGAAATAAATGGTAACAAAATGGTAACAAAACGAACGAAAATGAAAACGATTTTTTTTGCAAAAATTCACAAAAAACGGAAACAAACCGAAACAGACCCTCCAAATGACAAATGACAAACGAGATGCCATTTTTTGGATTCGTGCCCATCTCTACTCAAGATGTTGCATAACAGGAGCATGAGGCTTGCTTCCTTAGAGATGGGTGGTGGTTTCTAAAAACTTGTTAGGACACTCTTGTCTTAAAAGTATGTACAATCCAGGTCAGGTATCAAGATCAAGATGTATATATACATACACACACACAGAGAGAGAGAGAGAGTTTTCTGTTAAAAATATCAAATATCAACTATCAAATATGTCTATCTGTTGTTTTTATAAAAGACAAAATGGACAGAGCAGACACCTTAATGAAGGGCAGATGTGAATCCTTCAAGACATAGGTAGAGTTCATTTTATGTCTGTGAAGATTCTCTGTCATCCAGGTGAGTTTATCTGGAAGTGGAGTCATGGCTACTGGACTTCTTTTTGAGAGATAGAAACATTTCGCTGTTCATCCAAACAGCTTCATTGGTCTGAATACAGCTAGTGCAAGTCCTCCATCTTATAGTCCGCTTTGACCTCTTGTCACCCTGGTCTAAATTAGGCTCATCAGATGAACAATGGCCCGAATAGGCTTGTTAGGTAGACAACAGTATTGCTAGCCCTAAGGTGAACAATGGCCTAAGGTGCTGAAACCTATAAAGTATGGGTCGTTAGCTATGGCCTTGGTGGTGAAGGCTTTTTGATTTGTCTGGGTACTTTGGAAAGCACAGCCTGATAAGTAGCAGATAGACTATGCCTGAGCCCACCACCTCTGCTGAGGGAGGGTTCTTCAGTTCATTTTATCTTATTTTATTTTGCAATGAATGCTTTAAAGTAGCTGACACACAACAGCAACCATGTCTATTGGCCAAGAAGAAAAGCCAACCACTAAACGAGGAGCTCCAGGTCCCCAGGATGACCTCCACAGAACATCAACGGTTGGTGTTCTTTCATACCCCCCTTTCTCTTCACTCCTGGATCAAGATACCAGGGAGAAAGTTGGCTGTTCTCAAGGCCTATAACAGTTTACAGTTGTGCAGGCTTGTCTCGTATGGAGTCGTTTTCGGGTTGTTCCGACATGACCTCCTTTCCACACTGTAAGAAATGGCTTGGTTGTGAGGGAGGGGGTGGAATCTTATTTTATTTTATTTTATTTTATTTTATTTTAAAAGACTCCTGTTGTTTTCCAGTGCTGAGATCATGGGGAGCTGCCTTCTACAATTCCCTCACCACCTCCAATCGGACCAAGAGGAATTGATTGCTTTTCTTAAAAGTTACGGCCTCAAGGGCTGACTCCATTTTTTAAAAAATCCACATCCAAATTGAACACACACCCAATTTTGGGGGTGGATGAGAAACCAGCAAACCTGGAGGACTGCACTAAGATATGTATGCAAGGAAACTATGGGCCATTTACAAATTGTGGAGAGTGCCTTGGTGGGGAAATTTGTTCCCCTCGATGGGCGTCAGAAAGTGAAGCCAACAGTCGGCTCAACTGTGAAGCCATACAACCTCAACTTCAGCTCAAAAGAACTATCTAAGCCTCTGAAATGAATATATAAATAACGTGCAACTGTCTAGACAGTAGAGGTCACTTACAAAGAGACTAGGTCAGGCAAAAATTGTCCATCAGCCAGACAACCATAACTGATTCTGATGCTAAGTAACGCTTTAGATATTCAGCATTCTATATATGCGAAAAGCTTCACTGAGCATTGACTGCTTTCTCGCTTAGCTAACCTTCTTCTTAAAACCTATCTTTATGCAGCCTTAGGAAAATGTGCATACTATTTAAGCATTAAAATTAATGCCCAGGGAAGGAGTAGGGGAACGGCCTTCTAACAGAAGGGATGAGAAGCAAGCAGTGTAATTGAGTTTTGGTGAAGCAGGCAAAAAACAAAAACCAATCATATCCCACCCTAGACCAGGGCCGGTGCTAGGTATTTTTGCGCCCTAGGCAAGGGGCAGGGGATGGGGTGGCAGACGGGGGGCGGGGGGCAGTGGCAGGGGGTTGGGGTGGCAGGGGACGGCAGATGATGGGGGACAGCAACAGGTGTGGGGGGTGGACGGCGATGGGCACGGGGGGTGGCAGGAAGGTGGCGGCAGGGGGCAGGTGGGGGTGGGGGACAGCAGGCTAGCCAGCACCCCCTCTCCATTTTGGCACCCTAAGCAACTGCCTAGTTTGCCTTAATGGACGCGCTGGCCCTGCCCTAGACAGAGACCCTCACCCCTCATAACATAGGTGGAAGATGCAGGGACGAAGACATTTAAAAGTTTAGCTTAACATGAACACATCTACAAAGTGGGAAAGAAAGACAGAGAGAGATAGAATGAAAACAAGCAAATAATAATCTCTGTCCTCTGCCCTTTCTAATTTTTCCACAGCTTACAGGACACTTTATAGGTACTTATTATTATATACCTATTCATTGCCAGAGATGGAGAATTGTACTTCTTGGGATGAAAACTTCCAGAATCGCCTAGCTCAATGACTGAGGAATGATGGAAGAAACAGACCCAAAAGTATTAATTCTGAGCTTCACTGAGGTTTGACTTACATCCCTAGTTTGGACTACAGTGGCTTTCCACACACATGTGGGTTATTTTCTCCTGATGGTTGATAAAGCAGTCTAAAGCCAGAATTCAGCTGTTCTCCTACTTGTGGGTGGTCTGGCCCCAAAGATACCATCTTCCAAGACTTGTCCAAGTGTAGGGTTATTCCTTTCTCTCAGCTTGCCAGGAAGAAAACAAGAAAGCAAATATCTGAGTTCGGGTTCATACATAATAGGTAAAATCACAATTCAGTTCTGGTTTGTTGTAAGTAACCTTAAGCTGAATATGGAATTGTCTCCCTGTTCAATCTTAACTTTTTTTTTTTTATCCCACAAGAAGGGGGTGGGGATAAAATAGAACTTGGGATCACCCCAAAGTGATTGTATCAGAAAAAAATTCTGATCAACTCATCCTTATCCCTACATGGGCACATCAGGATTATTTCGCAGGGACATCAGAGAAGTCTTGGCCAATAACCCCTGAGGCTGCCTCTAAACAAAAGTTGATTCTAACATCCTGCTAATGTGGAATCTTCGCTTTTACACAACCTCTAAAATCGGCTAGCAACTTAAATTTGGACCAGAGATTGTGGGGTTTTGTTCTGCTTCCTGTGTTCCCACCCTTCCACACTCCATTGCTCCTGTCTGCGGTGAGGGGAGGGAGAAAAAAAGGGAGAAAAGAATGCAGGCTCACCTCCGCTCACCTCTGGTAGGAATTCCTGTTTGTTAAAGGGGCAGCGGGGACAACAAAAACAAACAGAAGGCGAGGAGAGCCCGGCATCCACAGCTTTATAATCCGCACTGGAAATTTTTTTACCTCCGGAGACCAGGTACTTTTAAAATGTGCTGGGCTGCACTTAGGTGGGCGTGGTCATAATTTTTTTTTAAGTCTGCAGCTAGAGGGAAAACATTTTTAAGCTCCACATCTGGGAGCCCTTTGCATCGGATTTTAGGGGTCATGTAAAAGCAGCCTAACAAAGTTGCTATAGAGGAACCCATGAAATGCTAGACCTTCCTTGTTAACTATTTGGCCTTGGCGTCAGAACCAAACTGTTTCAGGAGGAATAGTGACATTTAACACCACTGGTTTTAACATGATCACTTAGATAAGAGCTAAGAGGCCTGCAAAGAGGCATTACTGTGTCAACTGTTGAGGCCAGTGAAGTTTCTAGTCTGGGAGCAGGAGTTTTTGAAGCAAAATGGCTTCCGAGCCATTTTGAGAGCAAGCTTCCTTTAAAGATGGACTTGCCAATGTGAAACGCAATGAACTCCTTCTTTCCTCACCAAGCTTCTCAAAGTAATATTAAATCAACCCTTGATAAATGAACCTGACAGTCAGATTTAATACTTTACTCTTGGCCGTCTTTTAAACAGCTACATAAGTGTTAACATATTTCCTTCCTTCTCATTGAACAAGCAAGATGTCTTGGCAGGCACTATGCAACCTTTGCCTTGTATATCTCTCTCTCTATCTCCCCTTCCAGCAATGAACCCCAACCTAATAGGCAAGTTTACATGGCTGATTGTGTGCCCACCAGGATGTTCAGGGGGCAAAGTGCCCCACCCTAGAGCGTGCCATTCTGACAGTGGATAATTTGGAATGTGTAGGAGCTGAAATTCAATCTACAATCCCTGTCCTTGTGACAAAACTCTCAAACATTCACAGGCCCGGAGAGCAGCTGAAGCCAATCTGCAGTTAAGTTTGTGTGAATACCCAAGGGAAGTTCCATGCCAGCTCTCTCTTTCCTGC
Organism: Phrynocephalus versicolor; assembly: GCA_023846285.1. Taxonomy (NCBI): domain Eukaryota; kingdom Metazoa; phylum Chordata; class Lepidosauria; order Squamata; family Agamidae; genus Phrynocephalus; species Phrynocephalus versicolor. Next base: position 6,737,270 of record JAHTLZ010000213.1, on the reverse strand, counting down.
TCTCTTTTTCTCACTCGCCTTCCATTTATCCATTGTTGTGTGATCATTGCAGTAATTACAAATGCCGGAGGAATAATGGTCAAGTTAGATGAGAATCGTATCGCATAATGATAGCTATTTTGCCCGATTCCTAGGGGAATAGCTCTTCATCAATTGGAACTAGAGATGGGCACGACTCAAAAAAATGGTGTTTCATTTGTCGTTTGGTCGTTGAGGGGTCCGTTTTGGTCCGTTTTCATTTTCGTTGGGGTTTTTGCAAATTTTTCGTTTTTGTTTTCGTTTTCGTTGCATAACGAAACGAAAAAATGAAAACGAAAACAAAAAATTTCTGTTTCGTTAGCATTCTTTTCAGTTCAATGTATTTGCCGCAACAAAAATGAAAAACACAGCAAAATGTTTCATTTTCGTTTCCGTTTTGTTTTGAAAAATTTTCATTTTCGTTTTCGTTGCGTAACAAAACGAAAAAACGAAAACGAAAATTTCGCTGAGTCGTGCCCATGTCTAATTGGAACTCCTCTCTCTACCTATTTGCTTACAAACGTAGGTTGGAGATGACACGTCACTATGTAGAGAGACAGAAACTATGGAGAGAGGGGGAGGGAGGGAGGGAGAGAATTATAACATAAGAAGAAGAATGAAAAATATGTATAACCCAACTTTCTCCTGAATGATCCAAGGTGGCTTACAATATTAAAAGAAACAAGTTAAAAGCTAAATAATCAGTCTAATTCAGCTGTGTTCCCATGTTCGTTCATTCGTTCGTTCTATGAGAATGTGTATTTCACTGTAGATCTTGTAAGATCCTGCTATTATTCATAGAATCATAGAATCATAGAGATGGAAGAAACCTCAAGGGCCATCCAGTCCAACTTCCTGCCATGCAGGAACCCCCATGACAGTATTTCCGACAGATGGCCATCCAGGCTGTGCTTAAAAACCTCCAAAGAAGGAGACTCCACCACCCTCCTTTGTGGCAGCATATTCCACAGCCAAACAGCTCTAACTATCATGAAGTTCTTCCTAATGTTCAAATGGAATCTCTTTTCCTATAGTTTGAAACCGTTGCCCCGAGTCCTAGTCTCTGAAGCCATGGAAAACAAACATGTTCCCTCTCCAATATGACATCCTTTCAAATATTTAAACATAGCTATCATATCCCCTCTCAGCCTTCTTTTTGAAAGGCTAAACATTCCCAGTTCCCTATTGTTTGACCCTTACTCCTGGAGGAAGCAGGGACCTAAATACAGGGGAAAATAAATGTGGAGTCCTTCACATTTCAGAATTCCCCATGAGAATGTGGGTTACATTGGACCACAATCTGCAGTGTTTTGGAAACATGGGTTGCTTGTTCACCCTTAAAGCAAACTGCTTTGCCTCTGCTCTGTTGGAGCTCCCTTCCGATGTGGTTTCAAGGGACGGCATTTTGAACAAGCTTCCTTTCATTTACAGTGGTACTTTGTATAAAGGAATTAATTCATTCCAAATGAAATTATGCTAAGCAAATTTCCCTTTATACAAATTTCCCATAGGAATGCATTGAAAACAGAGTCATCCCGAATTGTGATTCGCCCTATAGATGATACCGTTAAGCAAATTTTCCCTATCTCCGGAATTTTTTATGTTGTACAGATTATATGTTATACAAACCATTTGTTATATGAGGGTCCACTGCATTTGTTTATCCAGCCCACCCCACCCACAAACCCACCCACCCACACAAGGTGTGACATATCCCCGAGAAGTCCTTTTGTTAAGGAGGCAAGACAATTTTTTGTAAGTTTGCCATTCGCGATCCATTCCGACTTGCAGCTGATCCAAAGCCTGCTCGCTTCTCCCCTTGAAGGGCCACAGGGGCTAAACCTTGTCGCAGTTGACAAAGCAACGTACAAAGAACGAGAGATGAAGTCTTTTTTTTAAAGGAAAAAAAATAAAAGAAAGGAGGGGGGAAAGAGAGAAAAGAAATGTTTCCAGCACCCAGTAGGTATCTGTAACAGCAGGTTTAATTTAAAGTGAATATCGCTTCCCTGGGTTTAGCCGACTTCAAAGGCCACATCCTAATGCCTCTCATTTTGTATGTCTGTTTTACATCAGTCACAATTTCGTATCACCATTTCACTTCTGCCCGATACATATCATAATTTTTTTTTTGTAACTGGAAAGCACACTTCGTGTATGGATTAAATTAAGAATGGCTTTCTTTCTTTCTTTCTTTTTTAAAAAAGAAAAGAATGGGGGGAGGGGGTAGGGGGTATGGAAGAAAGACAGTGGACATTTACATTATTCACTTGACTTTTTTCCCTGTATCTGATGATGTGTTGTTAAGGGCATGTTAAAACATCGTAGGATAATCCATACCACATACATCAAGAAGACTTTTTTTTTAAAAGGTTGGGGCAGGGGGAGAACCTTGAATAGTTTTAGACATTGGGCTCTTAAAAAGTTAAGTTAAGGACTCCGTTGAGCCCTGTGGCGAGCCTGTCAGTGGGATATGGAGCATTTGTGGATGGTTGTGTGTGTGTGTGTGTGTGTGTGTGTGTGTGTGTGTGTGTGTGTGTGTGTGTACAAAACAGATGTTTCAACCAGAATTCGTCCTTTATATAATTATGTATCCCAATAATGCACCCACAAATATCATTAGGCTGACGTTCTCAGAAATAGGGATGGCCTTAGTATATCGTTTCCAGGTATTAGGACATGAGCTCAGGTTACAAGGGATTTCTCGGTGTCTCCAGAGCTTCAAAGCAAGTGGAGGGGATCCAGATGTGATTATGTATCACTCATAGTCCTCTCCTTCAAAAGAATGGAATGGTCAGAGTGCTTAGGAGGAACCACCGGAAATGCCACTGCTACCCCTCCAAATTTGTCCTTCGAGACCATTGCCTCACTTGGTCCAACGATAGGACTGGACCTCGCATTCTGTATATAATTCCAATGGTTTTAGTTGTATGCGTGCTGTTAGGTGTGGTTTTTCTTTTTAATTTGTGGACTACAGCCTCCCGAAGTCTGCAAGAACTCCCCCATTGAGTCCTCTGGGGCCTTTCTTTGGGAAAATGAAAGTCTCGTCAGGTGTGCTTAAGCTAATTAATTCAGACTTCAGCTGGCATTTCTATCCTGTGGAGAAGGCAGGGGAAATGAATGGGTGGTCAGGGCTGAGGTTGCTGGGAGCTACAAGCGACTATGGGTTTTGGTGGTCTTTTAGGAGAGACTTTTTTGAGAGCTGAACGGACAGATGCTACACCCATAATCCCTTGCAACTGCCACAGCACTTAGCCCTGCTCGTTCATTTACCCTGTCTTGGCCACATGACAAGAATAGCAGCCAAAATCTGAATGCATTCACTCAAGAACTTGAAAACACTGGTCAAGACTTAAATTTCTTGTTCAAGGAGCCCAGATGTCTGGCTGGAGGAATTCCTTCAAACCTTTAGAAGTGGGAAATCACAAATTTCCCCCCAAAAAACATACCTGGGCATAAACAAGCCTTACTGAAGATCGACTTTCTGAAATCCGAGGGGCTGGATGTGTGGGAAAGATATGGGGTGAGAGGACCTTACCTTGTTCCACTTTACGGAATCCAGCCCGTTCACAACAGGGGATCAAAGAAGACTTTGGAAGTATCTCATCTAACCAAGCATGTTCCAAACTGATAACAAATTAACACTGTTAGAACTGCAGAGCTGAACGGGGTCTAACGGACCATCAGGTCCCCCCCCCCCGCCAAGGAGGCACAGCAGGGAATCGAACTCCTAAATATTGCTTTTAGCTCTGTTTTCTGTATCCTGAAACTAAACGCTCTCTTCCAGACAGGACTTTGGGAAGGACTGCCATTGGCCTTGATAGAAGAAAACACTCTGCCAGTTCAAGTACAGTGGTACCCCAACTTAAGAGCAGCTTGACTTAAGAGGAATTCGACTTAAGAGCAGAAAACTCTTAGCATTTTAACTGCCGCCTTGCAAATTTAAGATATGGTCTGCTCGACTTACTTTTTTTTTTCATTTTTAACATTATTTATTTATTTTTTAGATAGGTGCCCTGACTTGAGAGTAGTTCGATTTAAGAGCATGCATTTGGAATGGATTAAATTCGTAAGTCGAGGTACCACTGTATAATGTTGCAGTCCAGGGCCCTGGACTTCAGTTCCTTCAGTTTCTCATTATAAGCAAGGAACATCCAGAGCGAAGTCTCGGGTTGTACAAGACATGGTTTAGCTGCCTGACCTCTGTAAGAGGCTTTGTCCCTTTGCCACATGTACAGTGTAACATCATTTCCTTTCTCGCTTTATCTCCTTCTGGTGCCCATATGTCATTCTGGGTGGGGGGGAGCCTCATCCCGCCTTGACTCAGTATGGACTCATCTATTTTTATTGCACATACATAACTTATGGATTCCAGTTCTGCTCAATCTAAAAAGCAAATATTACATCAAACTGGAACTCCATTAGGACCGTCCAGGCAGAGGAGCAAAAAAGTATAGCTGTGCTTCAGCCCGAAACCTAGCAACAAGGTAAACAAATTATGGTGATCTATTTTTAATTGAGCTGCCTCAATTAACTGGACATCCTTAGGATGCTGTTAACCGCCAAACTGGGTACACTTCAATCCCCCACGTTGCAAGGTTTATATTCGCCGAGTTCCATCACAATATTGTGCCCCTATTTGGCAGGACATGAAAAAGACAAGGTTTTTCCATGCTCATATGCTCTCCAACACTCATTCTGAAAGTAATCCCATTTGCAATTTTATCCACCGAAGCCAGAGACAACAATAGATTCCGGGATGCAAAGTGGCAGATCGGGTCCCCACATCTTGGCCTCATTGGTTGGCTTCAGTTCAAACCAAGTTCCTAGTTCATGTTGCATGTGTCTGCACACGGCCATGACATCCTAAATTATCCACACCCTTTGTTTTTTCCATCCAGGTACATTGCCAATCATGTCCATATCAGACCTACCTTGCAATGGCCATGCAACTTTTCTGTCCCCACCCCCACCTCTCTCTCTCTCTCTCTCTCTCTCTCTCTCTCTCTCTCTCTCTCTCTCTCTATCTATCTATCTATCTATCTATCTATCTATACACACACACACACACACACACACACATACATATATCTATATCTATATCTATATCTATCTATCTATCTATCTATCTATCTATCTATCTATCTATCTATCTAT
>JAHTLZ010000213.1:6711589-6722702 GCA_023846285.1 Phrynocephalus versicolor | reverse complement strand
AGAAGAAGAAGAAGAAGAAGAAGAAGAAGAAGAAGAAGAAGAAGAAGAAGAAGAAGAAGAAGAAGAAGAAGAAGAAGAAGAAGAAGAAGAAGAAGAAGAAGAAGAAGAAGAAGAAGCTTTGGGAACAATATTATGGGACTTCACACAGTATTAAAAGCAACTGCAAATCTCCAAAATTACATCACCAGAGCTATGACAATACTGCGAACACATTGCACCAATATTTAACAGATACTTAGCTTTTTGCTTAAAACTTGCATCCCCGTTATATAATCCCAGTCAATGTGTTTTATAATTGTGTTGACTGTTTGATATTTTTGAAATATCATCATCATCATCATCATCATCATCATCATCACCACCACCACCACCATCATCATCATCATCATCTGGTACTGCCTTAAGTGCTATTCACTTATGAAATCTGTTTGATTTGGAGTTGTTTTCCATTTGGGACTAGCCACTTGACTGAACCTTTAGCTATAAACCTTTGCAAATATTCCTAGTGATCAAACTAATAAAATGCAACTAATAATACCATCTCTGTATTTGTTATAGATTGCAGGCAAGGACCGTTGCTTGTCATAAGCCTTGTGATGCCATTAACGGTTACTTGTATTGTAAAATGTTTGTAAAAGCAGAAGAATGCCGTTTTCAGTCAGACAGCTTTCCAGATAATGACTTGACTACAACAATATTAATACCGGTCCCTTTATCTTTAATATAAGTGGGTGTCACTTTAGAGCTCTCGGCCAACGCAACACCAGGTGGCTAATCCCTCATCCCAACAAGATCTTCAAACAGATGTTTAAGAACGTATCAACAAATACATTTCAGAGTAAAACCTAAGCCGTGAAATAGAACCCTTAAGAGCAACCAAAACAAACCTAGCTTGAGAAAACAACTTAAAAAACGAAGGAGAAAAAAAAACAGTTTTAAGCTATAGAATAAAGAGTGTTTACATTTCTTAACGCTTTGGGAGTACACAGACAGCATTATGGCAGCATGGTGTGGGTTTGATTTCCCAAGCCTTGCCAGGACAAGATACAACTGTGCTTCTTGACATTTTTGCAGTTGGGTATACTTTGCAGCAGGAAAACACACACACACACACACACACACACACACACACACACACACACACACGTAACAAAAATGCACATTTCACATTGAACTATAAAAGATGCCTTTTATATTGGGATATGAAATAAAACAACAACAACAAAAATCACACTGAAATATAAAATGCCCATTTTATATTTCAAAGGGAATTCTTTTTAGTCCCTTCCATCTGGGTCCAGACTTACCCATCTGTGGAACAGACATCTTTACGTAAGCAGGCGGTGTTGAACTGCTGTCTAGTTTGGTGGCTTAGGCATCTGGAGTGATGCTGCTCTTCGCTGTAGCTGGTGGGGCAGAAGACAAAATGGTGGACAACAGTAGAGAGATGAATACTCCTACTAAATTGTTCCTACTTCCTTCCTACCTCTTGGCCTTCTTAGATGCTCATGCAGGGCATCAGACTGAGACTTGTGTACCCAAGCCTCTATTCCCAGTAAAGAGGCAGGCAGGAATGGTATGGCTGAGTATAGTTGGAGCCTGAAATGAAGGGAGTCTGTCTCACTTGTCCTATGGGATCTGATTCCGCTGGTCTTAATTCAGGAGTAATCCTAAATGAATGATCCCAAACTCTGTCTCTCTGAGAGTGGTTATGAATCAGATAGGAAGAACGAGGTGCTTCTCCTTGAGCTTCTGCGAGAAAGATAGGAAGAGTTTCCACAGAAATAATCATGTGGTTCTTGTTGTGATAATAACAACATTGCCATCACCAGTCCTTCCATTGGGTCACTATTGGAAGTGACCGAAATGTAGACGGATGAATGCAACAAATAGCTAGTTTTCCATTACCTCCAAGGTCAAGCAGAAAGGCAGTTGCAAAAGTTGCCTTCTGGCTGTGACAAGGTTCCCCAGTATGGGTTGTGGTGATGGCATCTGGCCTGGATGCCTTCAAAAGGGGATTGGACAGATTCCTGGAGGGAAAGTCCATCGTAGGTTACAAACCATGATGGAGATGTGTAATCTCCAGGTTTAAAACTGGGGTACTTCAAGGGCCAGATGCAGGGGAGTGGTATCAGGAGACAGATATCTAGTGGGGCCACTGTGAGATCTGGTGGGGCCACTGTGAGATACAGAAAGCTGGACTAGATGGGCCTTTGGCCTGATCCAGCATGGCTCTTCTTATGTTCTTATGTTCAGTACCTGCCTGTTCTTGCAGATGGCAAGGTCATTTGCAACCCACGGTCATATGACAGGAAGCTACAGAAGGAAAAGTAGACTCTTACGAAATTTCTTTGCATTCTGCGGTTTGGAAGGACACTGGGCATTACATTCCAAGGTGTTTGTGGGGGACAGGGAACCAACAACAGGATGGGATGTTTTCCTTACCGCTGCCACATTTTGTCCTTCTAAGCAGGCTGGTTTTCTCTCCCCTGCTACAACTCAGGCATCCATATAAACAGAGGGATTAGCACGCTGATTAAATACTTGATCCTGTCGGTGAAAGACAAGAGGCAAAACCCAACAATCGTGGAAGACGAGGGGCTGGAGGACATCCTGTTGAAATGGATTTCCAAACTAAATAAGTCATGCCAGCCCAGAAAAGGGAGTGTTTTTAACACCATTAGCTGCCAACACAATAGCCTTCCACAAGTCTTTCCTCTGACCTGCGCAGCTACTGCTAGCTACCATGAGTATCCAAAACAGAAAGTAAAAACAGAATTTGGAAAGCACTCAATAGTTTCCGAGTTAGGAACAAAGGATGCCTTGTGATGAATTGGTCCATTGGTCTCTCCAGGTTGATATTGTTCACACCTGAGTTGCGTCTCACCTAAGATGTTACTATTATGCCACTACTAGCCCTAAGCACCCTAGCTAATGATTATGTATGACAACAGCAGTATTTTGGTAGGAAGTTGAGTGCTTCCTGCAATAAGGTATGGACTTACTATACCCCATTCTGGACATTTTAAATTCAAACCTTGTCATTCTTGATCATTGGCCTTGCCATTTAGGACTCAGGGCTGCTGAAGTCAAAACCACCCTAAAGGCCCCAAACTACTTACTCCTTACCCCGCCCTGTCCTGTTTACAATGACCAGCCGCTGTTCTGTTAGACTTTAAATGTGAGTTATTTCCCAACTAGAAGGACAAGAAGTTGGGCCTGAAATTTTCTTCATGTGCTACAAGAGGTTGACCCCTGAAGTATGATCGTCTTTGGAGATCTCTACATAGCCACCTAGCAGATATCCTATGATTTGTATTCTTGCCTTGAGCAGGGGTTGGACTTGATGGCCATGTAGGCCACTTCCAAATTGACAGTTCCAAAATTTATATAAGTTCATTCACTGCAACAGAATCCCACCACAGTTCATAATAGAGCACAGATGGTCTAACCCTAGAAGGAAGCTTCTGAGATCAGCAAAACAAGATATAATTGAGGAAGAACATTAACTAGACACTTGCTGGTGAAAGAGTCTAAGGCAGGGTGCTCAAACATCAGCCCTCCAGATGTTTTTGAACACCACTCCCAGAATTCCAAGCTTACATTGCCAATGGCAAAGGACTGTGGGAGTTGTGGCTCAAAACATCTGGAGGGCCAACGTTTGGACACCGCTGGCAAGGAAATCAGCATCCAACAATCAGGCTATACATTTAGTGCAACAGAGGAAATCCATTTGTTTGCTTCAGTTGGAGTAGACCCATTGAAGCAAATTAATGACACACAAACACTTATGAAAATCCCACTGATTTAGTGGGTCTGCTGTAGCAGAGACTACCAGTTGATGCAAGCCAGTGTGTTAGGTGGGCTGCTCCTCTACTTTTTGGATCATTATACAGAAGGTAAAAAGGAGTTGAGCCATGTGGCCATCACAATTTGCAATTTGCAATTTGCATGTGTGTATTATACAGAAGGTATGTCCATGCCTTGCAATTTGCAATTTGCAATTTGCAATTGTGTTTTATACAGAAGGTATGTCCATGCCTTGCAATTTGCAATTTGCAATTTGCAATTGTGTTTTATACAGAAGGTATGTCCATGCCTTGTGAAGGTTACACAGAAGGGATTTTAATTTATGTTTTTGGGTACATGCATTTGTTCTTCCAATATTTAGAGAGAAGTCAAATTAATACTCTCGTCAGAATGATCTTTTGATCTAAACATATACTAGTTATGAAAAAATGACTATTTTTAAGAGTGAATCTATTTTGACTTCTCTCTAAATATTGTCTGGACTCTTTAGATCTTTAAGGCTGCTCTGCAACTGGATTCAGTTTGTATCCTTTTTCCTTTCACATGCCAAACGGGAACTCTAAGATCACATAATACCTTCCCAATGCTGAACAGTTGTTAACAGGCATCTGTCTAAAGTCTCTACATGGCCCATGAAAAATGGGAAGTACAGTGAGACAAAACTCGATAGGCGGGGTGTAAGCCCAGCTCAACCATCACACGGTGCTCAAACCAAGTTCTTTTATCCCATTAATTTTGCCCATAAATCCCTCTGGGTCCTTCGAACCGTCTTCCAACAAGAGCTCATTAAAGGCCCCATCCTACGTTTCAGCATGTTGTTTCACAGAAGGCACCAAATGCTTAAAATGTAATTAAACTGAAAAGAAACAAACCATCCCCCCTTGCCCTTCCTTACCCCTGTTTGCCCACTCCTTAACGAGAAGAAATGGAATGAATTAAAGAAAGGGCAGGCCCTCTTTAGAAGGGTTGGTTTGGGGAGAAAACATTACATTTCAAGCACTTTCAGAGACGACTTTGCAAACTGTTCTCACAGCAGGCAATTAGAAGACTAAATACTTGGGGTATTTCAGCCTGCAGATCTTGCTCAAACAATAACGCCACAAGACGCGCTGTCCAATGAAGTGTCTTATTGAAATATCCCAGGCTGTTTCACTTGTCACAGCTGTCGTCTCAGCCGTTTGCACTTCGACTGTGTTGCTTTCATTACAAAAATAGAAATTTGTGTCCTGAGTCCTGTTATATTACTAATGCTAAATATTTAATTCCCCCGGGTGCTAATTATGGTTGTGCACTGGCAACAGTGATTCTACTTTTTAATAACAACTGTAAAAGTAATTTGAGCCCTTTTTTTTTCAATTAATTAAACACATAGTCTACCCGTAACCTCTTGTCATTTTGCCCTCCAGGACCTGCGCTAATTTGTGTGGAATAAAAATGTTTTGAAAAATTAACAGATATGCTAGTCTGCTCCCTGATAGTCTATTAAATTAAAAGGGCTGTTGAATCAACACGATAACCTAATAGTTACAGGCTTAGTCCATTTGGCAATCTTTGGGAAAAACAGAGAGATGTGACGGGAGTGATGTTCAAATACCACAAATGTTTACGAGAACCTAATTAGCAAAGAAGAGGGTGTTAGGGGAATTTGTGGGAAGGAAGTATCAGCCTGCAGTGACATGCTGAAATACTGTCAATGTCACCATTCAGGATTTAGTGGTCTTCATGAAATAATGGCCTAAACCCAGTTATTCAGTCACAAACTACAGGAAACCCATTGGATCCGCAAGTAACTTGGTAAATCAACACAATAAATTGGCAGGAATTGCAAAAAACAACAAAGACACCAACCCCCCCCCCAAAAAAAATTTAAACATTTAAAAAACCAAAGACAAATCATTATGATTCACAGTTCATCCTGGTCTGATGAATTGGATTCTCTCCTGTCCTCTTTTGAAGGCATCCAGGCCAGATGCCATCACCACCTCCTGTGGCAGAGAGTTCCACAGACTAACAACACACTGAGTTAAAAAAAATTGTCTGTTCTCACTCTCCCAACGATCAGTTTGAGTGGATGTCCCCTAGTTCTAGTATTTTGTGTGTGAGAGAAGAGTGTCCCTCTATCCACTTTAGGTTCAGAACTCTAGGCAGTAACTACATTTTACCCAGCGTGTTGTTAGTCTGTGGAACTCCCTGCCACAAGATGAGGTGATGGCATCTAGCCTGGATGCCTTCAAAAGGGGATTGGGCAGATTCCTGGAGGAAAAGTCCATCACAGGTTACAAACCATGATGGAGATGTGTCATATCCAGGCTTAAAGCCAGGGTCCTTCAAGGGCCAGATGCAGGGGAGTGGTATCAGGAAACAGATATCTAGTCTCATGCGCTCCCGGAGGCATTTTGTGAGGCCACTGTGAGATCCAGGAAGCTGGATTAGATGGGCCTTTGGCCTGATCCAGCATGGCTCTTCTTATGTTCTTATGTACATGGGACCTCAAAGAACCAGAAATAGCGTGCTCCTCCATGCAAAATGAAGGAACACAGAGGTCACATTCCCTTTTAAGATGCATGATACCCATCCACTGGCTTTCTCAAAGAAATAATAGATTTGCTCTGGTCCACAAATGGCAGCCTTATTCAGCTGTTTTGCAGCCGAAAACAGCTCAAGGGTACCTGCTTGGAAAAGCCAGCCCTACAACAAAAAGAAGAGTAGTACCTACCTATGAATTGCCCACATCCTTAAATCCGTCATGGTTTGTGTACCCCAAGCCTGAATTAGAATTGTGCCGAAATGGAATTTATAGTGGTGGTTGCAAAGGTAAATTGTGGGTTGCAGCCAAACATAGATACTTTAGAAACACAACCAAGCAGAAAATGCTTGGGATCTCGAAATATTCACAGAGCATACAGCAATCATTGTAGAGTCAGGAAGTCTGGTGGAAACCAACCTATTATTTGCAGTATTTATATAGAAAGAATGGATTCTGTCTCCGTTTATATTTTGTTTTCTATCTTGAGTGCTGAATAAACAGCATTGCAGTCATAAGTGCTAATGCCTTGTTATTACCGCATTCAAAGGGGTGATTTGAGCTGCTGACCTAATGTAGTTCTTGTCTCTGCTATATATGAAATGTATAAGCTTGGTGTTGTCCGGGTTTAATTAGGGATAACTACATGGTATATGTCTCATTGTGGCACACAAGGAAGATTAAGTAGCAGGGAGCAAAACCTTTTAAAACATTGTTTTCGGGAAGGACTGGGATTAAAATAACCAGTGTTTGTCCCAGCGGGAGACCCAATTCTTGAGAGATGTCACATTTTTGGTTAAGGGGAAGAGACGATAAGAGACAATATGTTGTTCCTGTTCATACTAAGGTATGGTGGTGGGAATAAAATAATAATCTTAATGGCAAATTAGAGTCATAATCCCAAGAGATACATAACCCAATAGGTCTTTGCCTAGGAAAACTGTATTTGCAAGTGACTTCAAATATTACAAAGTTCATTTCTTTTCCAGGCCATAGTCTTTATTGAAGAAAAAGAAGCAGTCAAAGAAAAAGGAAGAAGAGTCTAATTTTGGTCCATAAAACTAACCATAACATAACTGTAAAACCATAAAATCCTGCTGTGTGAATTATATGAGGTGGGGGGAAAACACTCGGCTGTGACAACCATAAGTTTTTGGCATTGAAATAATCAGCTTTTCAAATGAAGGGTGGATTCCGTAAATTCCAGTCGGGTCCTCCCGCACCTTAGTTCAAACTGAAATATAAGTAGCTAAATCAGGGAAGATAGCCAAAGTCTCCTGACAGATGAATTGCTCTCTCTCTCTCTCTCTCTCTTATGACGGGTGGCCTCTTAACTTGGTGTCACTCTTTCAGGTTCTTGTTGGCATTGAACAGTGCCAGGAGTAGGAAAAACAGCTTTGGACCGTGAAGGAGAGTGGCCGTAATGCCAGTAAAGGTCTAAATCTGTCCTAGGTTTTATCCTGTAGTTTGCAGAATTAATCAAAGGTGGTGTTGAAACTCACTCCCCAAATCCTTTCAGCACCTGGGACAGTTCTTGTGATGTTCAGATGAAGCCTGGAGTGGATTTATCCCTTCGCTAACATGGGGACCTCCATCGTCCTGGGAGCTAATAACTTGTTTCATTCATCCCCTGCAAGTCCCACCAGTACCATAGACTTGGTGTGTGCTTAAGAACTGGATTCAGGTAAACAGATTTCCATGGCCAATGCCTGGGGAACTCTGAGTGTTCAAAAAGAGGCGATTGGCTGGCTGCCTTTTCTCAGGAATAATTTACTTCCTCTCTCCCTCCGAGCAAGGTAACAAAGGAAAGTGGCATATGGTCCTTCTAAAGGATACCAAGATAAAATATGACAGGTCAAAGCAGCGATAAGATCAAATGAAGGCAAGCTGAACTGCACGGGAAAATGAAATGTGTGCACACGGTAAATAAGAAGGGGAAAGGTGCCCATGGTTTTTGAAATATGGACACGGGCTCCATCTCCAGCTGTTGCCATCAGGCCAAAGACGTCAGCGGAGTTGCAAGAGAGAAATAAACAGAATTTGTTTAAGAAAAAAAGACAAAGAGAGAAAGCATGAGAATAAGAATGAATGGCATAACTAAAAGAAGGGGAGAAAATCAAGCAGGTATCATTTCCTTTCTAACATTTTGAGAGTAAAGGAAGGGAGGTACACAGGAGCCTTTAAAATCAATTAAATTAAATAAGAGAGAGGGAAAGAGTAGAAAAGTGCTGGGGTAACTCTTAATATGGGTGGTGGTGGATGGAATTCAGGTTTAATAAACACTTGGGCATATATACAGGATGTCCACCTTGGCACCTTTCAGGGAGGGAGAAAGAAAGAAAGAAAGAAAGAGAGAGAGAAAGAAAGAAAGAAAGAAAGAAAGAAAGAAAGAAAGAAAGAAAGAAAGAAAGAAAGAAAGAAAGAAAGAAAGAAAGAAAGAAAGAAAGAAACCATGAAATGAGAAATTTGCTATCAAAAATACATCATTAGAACAATATTGAACTTGTACTGGTTCTCACCAGAGGTGGTCATCTTGAGTTGCCTCTCAACAACAACAACAACAACAACAACAACAACAACAACAACAACCTTGTACAAGCAGAAGACATCCTATGTATCTTCAAGTCCATCCCCTATCAAGGTGACACTGTGGGGAACTGAATTCCCAGCCTCTGGCTCTGCACCCAGATGTCTAAACCATTGTGCTACCCACTCCAGCCATCCTTGGTCTTCTCTCTCTCTCTCTTCCTTCGTTTCATGCGTCCACCTAGTAATCTGGTCATTTCTTTCCTGGCCAAGAGTCAGCCAGCTGTGATCCAAAGCATCTAGAGGAGGGTTAACTCAGTTTCTTCCAATCAGAAGCAAAGGAGTTCCTTTAGGCTGCGTCAGGCCATTAATTCATCAAGGCCTCTACCGACAACAGGTAGAGTAGCAACAAGTCAGCAACAGTTCAGGACAGATCCTTCCCTTGCCCTGCTGAGAGATCCGAAAGACTGAGAATGAAGTTTTCTGAATGGAAAGCAAGCGGTCCACTTCTGAATTGTAAAGACTTCTATCAAGGTGGTCCAGGAACCCTCACATCATAGACTTTTTTTCATACCGATACGACACACCCTTAAATCTCTCTGTCACATTTTTAAAGACAAGGATTTGACTCTTGGGAGCCCTCCAAAATACACGATCCACAGCAATTACCAGCTTTGAGAATTTCCTAGGATTCCCTCCATTGTTTAAGGGCGCCTCGTTCATAAGGTTGCATATTTTCAACTGCCAGCTATAAAAGATGAAAACATGTTTTTTATTCCTTCATTTTTTTTGCTACAAGCTAGGGTGTGGGGAGGCTCCCCCCCCCCGTGCCTTCCCTTTGAAGAGCTCATTTTCACATTACTCAGGCTTCATTATGCCGAATCAATATTCGTTTAGTCACTGAGGTTATTGACATATTTTAAAATAAAAGTATACCCTTCAGCTACTGCAGTCATTACAGGTAATTTGTCTTGTCAGGGACCCAAGGAATATTATCCCCCGTCTTTCAGAAGTTGACAGCCCATGGAAATATATCCCCATGGTTACAACTGTAAATAATTTTAAGGTAAAAATATTGAAAAATCAATGGCTGTTTCCTGCAATGTGTCAAAAACAAATCCATCATCCTCCGCCCAGGCAGCAAAGGAAAGGATCAGAAGCAGAAGGTAGAGCAGGTGGAATTCTTGGCTGGAGGCTCACATTTCAGAACTCACTTCCCATAAGGGTGTCATCATTTAAATACTTAGCAGCCATGGTCACTCACAATTTCCCCAGTTGGGTGTAAGAATAAAATCAGGAATAGAGACAATAAGCTCTCATCTCCAGCCACAAGCAAACATCCCATTTCAAAGGTTCAGTGTATTAAGTGAATTCCGGTCCATCGGAAAAGCCGTCTCTTGACTGTGTCCACAAGCTAGGAGTTAATCAATGCTGGTTCTTCCTCATAAAGATTCCCTATAAATTCGCCTCTGAAGATGGATTATGCTCTAAAGTGTAATCAAGCTTGCAACTGAGATATAGACACACAGATGTGCATGCCAACTTGGCTACACACCATTGACTGACTCTGCCATTCTTGCATCCTGCTTGTCGCCTGCAATGCGCTTCTCACTCCCAAGCAAACCAAATGAAAAACGTGCTTGAAGTCTCCAAAGAGATACAAGGCAGAAGAAGGATAATGGCGATCAATGGACTCAAATGTAGGTGGCATACCACCTAGATGTTAGATTTTCCTTATAAGTTTTCATCCACCTAACTATGTCAGACCACAGGTGAGAGGGACTGAGGCCCATAAGGAAGACACGGGCATGGGTCTACAAGAGTTGAGTAGGTCTGTTGAAGGCAGGGAATGTTGGAAATTGCTCCATCAGGTAGGAAATGATTTGATGGCATACAGCTGCCAATGGCTACTGCAGACTGCAGGAAATAAATAATACCGTCCCTGGCTTCTTAAACACCTAGCGAGACACTATCTTTCTTTTTCCGCATATCTTTAAGTTGTTTTTGGTGGTGGTGGTGGTGCAATTACTTGGTTATTTCCGTTTTTATTTTAGTTTATTGCTGTTGATTTGTTCGGTTATGATTTGTTTCATTATGTTGTATGTATTCTGGTTATTTAACTCTGTTGTTACTGTTATGTTGAGATTTTATGTGGTAAACTGCCCAGAGCAGCCCTAGGTCTAGATGGGCCGTATAAAAGTCAAATTAGATAGATAGATAGATAGATAGATAGATAGATAGATAGATAGATAG
>JAHTLZ010000213.1:6682252-6692407 GCA_023846285.1 Phrynocephalus versicolor | reverse complement strand
CACACACACACACACACACACACACACACACACACACACACACACACTTCACTCCCTGCTCTCCACATTCCTAAAACAGAAAATGGTGACGGAAATAAAGGTGTAAGGGAAAAAACAGCACGGTGTATTTATCAATAACAACAAAATTACTGATAATGAGGGGGTATTTTTTTTCCAGATGGCACCTTTTTTGTTTGGGTGAGAGCGCTGTTTTTGTTTGTTTTGTTTTTCTCAGGCCACTAATTCCAAAACTCGGGTTTCCAAGCGGTGTTTGTGAAAAAGGCACTTTCCTTCCTAGCGTCAACTTCTTAACATTATTATCAGGATTCTGTCGAAACAAACCCCTCCACAGTCTGGGTCGGGTTTTCCTTTGATGTGGACCTTTCCTGAGGGTATGAATCCATTTTTTTGGGGGGGGGGGAGGTTTCCACTCGCCAAGGCTTTAAAAGGAACTATTTTGGAAGTTGTGTCTCTCCCCAGAAGTGTCATCTTAAATGAGGACCTAACTCGTGTTCCGGAGGTTTCTTATTTTAACCTTTTTTTTCCCCAAGGCGACAAAAATAATCTTTATTGGGCGATAATTACTGTTCTGCAGCAACGCCATAGACACTTTTACACCTTTCTTTTGAATATCTTTTTTTTGTCCCCTCCTAAAGTGTTAAAGTTTAAGCGCCTTTGCCCCACAGAGAGAAAGGGAGAGACGATCTATGCGCACACTTTTTGAAGCAGTTGTAAAATATTTATTGATGCCGTTCGGTCCAAAGCAAACTTCTAAGCATCTTCAAGTGGAAAAACCTGAGTCGGTTCCCATCCTCCTTAAAAAAAGGCAAATTGACCTCGGGATTTATTTATTTATTTATTTATTTATTTATTTACCCATCAACCACTCGGCAGCAAAGGCGGTTTTATAATCGCTAACATACTGTCCGAAAGCAAGGCCGGTAACGCTTTTCCACAGGTGAATACGGATCACCTCTTGAATGAGACCAGCAGGGGCTGTGGATTCCGAAGCCTCGTCTAACTTCCCTAAAACGAATATAGGAATAATAATAATAATATATCAAGGGCCTTTCATTCATCTCCTTCGTTGACGTCTGCAGTTTTGACGCCCTGGGTTGCCCATCTTCGTGCTCTATCGCTTTCTGGATTTTTAACCACAGATCGCCCCATTACGGTCGACAGGCAGGCGGTCAATCTGTGTCGGTCCAGCCGGGGTTTTGCATCAAGACGACTGCAGAGTAACTATTTTGAAAAGAGGGCTGGGTGGGTGGGTGGGAATAACGAAGCGGGATATTCCGGCAGGAGTAACTCTACCCCTAACCCTTAAACCGACGTCGTTAATTTCATTCTAGTTTCACGGGCGTTTTAAAAACGTCAGCGAGAAAATGCCCTGAACGGTGTTAAGTCTTGTTTGGGAGACTGCTCCTTAGACGATCTTCTCTCTGCCTATTCCACCAACCCGCTTTTCTTTGGACATATCGCTCGTTCTTTTTTCACATCTCTTCTTGCTGCACGTTACCACAGTCCCTTTGGGGGAGGGTCGTTGTAACTAACGGGAACGCTAAAGAAGAAGAACGAGCTGTAAGAAATGGAATTGAAAGGGGCCTCCAGTTGACCTCGCTAAAGAGTAGCCCACTTGCACACGACAAATGCACCAAGTGTTTGTGTGTGTTTCTGTCGATAGACAAAAAAGAGGAAAAAGGGAATTTTAACCTGCTGTATTTTAGATAGATCTGCATATAGATATAGAGGGTTGGGATCCCTCCCTGTGATTTTTAACCAGAGTTGATTTCAAAAATAAAGGATCCGAGAGGGTTAGGGGGTAGCCTTTTACAGCAGGAAAGCATATTTTAGTGCCTAGAGAGAGGAAAAGTATCCCCAAATTTCTCAGATTGAGGAGGGTGTAACTCAGGGTTTGCTCAGCTGTGCCATTGAACTGAATGGAGCTCCCTCTCCAGTTGAGCGCATTGTGTTTGAAGAAAGGATTGGGGACCGAAATCCATGAACCTCCAGTTTAGGGTGAATTGGGATGACAAGGTTGCCCCTAAAAAACACCTTGGAGTAAAGAGCTTAGAGGAGAATGTTGAGTTAGGTTGGGTGTTGGCTACAGAAAAATGACCTTGTAGGGTTTTCTTGGGATGTGCTTTAGAAAGAGCAGGTTAGTGGGTGTCTAAAGGAGATAGTGTATGTGTCTAGACAGGTCTCCTCTTGAAACAAGGGAGCTAGGCTAGGGTGCTTAGGTTGACATCCAAAAGTAATCCTATTGGGAATAACAGGGTTTCCAGGTCTATCTAGCCCAGGTTAGGGTGCCCAATGTATTCCTTGAAAGGAGCCCCTTTAGCTGTACCATTTAGGGTCATGATCCTGTCTGCCTGTGCATCATCAAAAGCTGCTGCCATCCTAGCCACTTGGAAGGAACCCCCATGGAATGCAGTAGGAACTTAACTGAAGTCGGCTGAAGGAGTAGAAGGACATCCTTCTTGGTCAGCCATGGTCAGGAAACACTTTTAGTGCAAGCCCTACTCTGGCTGAACTTCACTGAGGATCAAGGCGGAGGTCTCATTTTTTAGAAAAAGCCTGAGATATTCCAATACTATTCATCCTTCCGGGAGATCCCAGCCACTAAAACACAGAGCACGGGGCCATTCCACAAAGAGTTAGGGTCAGCCATGAAAGAGGAAAAGAAGTAGCTTTCCCACCTGTTCCCTTCAGAGTGGTCCAGCCCTGGCACCCTGAAGATGGCCTTGGTTCCTAGGCAACGGTTATTCAAAGATAAATCACCTATAGACTCCTGTCCAGTTCTGAAGTTCTAAAGGGATGACAATTTCTCTCCCAATGCATGTCTTTAATTACTTTTTTCCCTGGCCTTCTGTCTCTCATTTTCAGATTTATTTTTAGCTTTAGATTTTTGGGGAAAGTAGTAGAAAGAGGGAGCAGAGAAGGTATATCCCTACCCAGGTACCCATTCTTGTCTGTTTTGGGAAAAGCAGTCCAGGAAACAGGTCCCTTTGTGACTGGAAGCTACTCCTTTTTGTGGTGAGTTTTTTCATGTGCAAGGCAGTTCAGAGGGCAGTTGGAGGTTGGAGTCAATAAACTAAGGAGATGGGCTTTTCTGCTTTCCAATGCAGGCAATTAAAAACAGATCGGACCCCACCTCCTTCCTTGCAAAGGTGGAGGCTTATATTAAAAAGCCAAGTGATGAAGGCAAGAAGAGGAAGAATGGCATGGAAAGAGCACAAAACCAACTTGAACCAACTTTCACTTTCCAGCAAGATCCACTTTTTCTTTCATAGTTCAGCCCTGACATTTAACTTCCAGAAAGTCCGTGCATTCTGCCTTGGCCTGTAGGGGAGAAGGTGTTTTTTTGGGGGGGGTGTCCCTAAACAATCTTTGCATGAATTGGGGGGGGGGTTCCTTATGCTAATTAAGCAGGAATTCTCAAACCACTTAATTCGCAAGCTTGCATTGAGAAGGAAGCAGCAGGCTCCTTCCCCATCTGAAAGCAAGACGGGTTGGTTTAAACCAAACCAACTTAAACCACCCAAGACGGGTTGGTTGGTGTATAAGGTAGGCTCTCTGTATTCTGCCGCTTAGAGGGAAGCA
Organism: Phrynocephalus versicolor; assembly: GCA_023846285.1. Classification (NCBI taxonomy): domain Eukaryota; kingdom Metazoa; phylum Chordata; class Lepidosauria; order Squamata; family Agamidae; genus Phrynocephalus; species Phrynocephalus versicolor. The sequence continues at coordinate 6,688,804 of JAHTLZ010000213.1, read as the reverse complement.
GCTTTCTTTGTGTTCAGATGGTTTTACTCTCTAGTAAGTTGGGGATCAGTTTTGCAGCTTCACTGAGGATCTGTTCACAAACTGTGCGCTAATCACACTTGCCAAGAATCAAATCTCCCCTGGGTGCTATGATCCCTTTTCTGAGTGCAATGATCTCTTCTCTGCCAAGGAAAAAGGCCTAGAATTCCAGTGTCAGGACCAGAGCTTTGGCAGGCAGAATTAGTCAGGGAACTGGATTGGGGGGGGGGGGGGGACTCCCACAGCTGGTAACAGGCTCCATCCATTTAATCCCAGCCTTGTTGGGCCTGCTTAGAAGCAGTGGGGCAGCGCCCGCTTTAGGCCTCAAGCTAAACAGAACCACCGACTGAACTGATCTTAACTAGGTGTGTTTTGAGTTTATTGGACGCTGTGAGGATGGGGGTTAGTGTTGTGTGTGTGTGGGGTGCCCAGCAAGTGTCTTCAACCAACACCCCCAGCTTTATCAGTGGCTGGATATCAGTGGCTGGATCATAGGTCTCCCACAATCATCAATTATTTCTTTTAAAAAAACGCTTTCTTCCTCAGAGTCAAGTGGGATACTGTGTGTGTTTTGTCATTACAGTCCTGACCGCCCCTTTGTGACTCCACGTCCATGGAGTTTTCTTGGCAGAAATACTGGAGTGGTTTGCCAGTTCCTCCTCCAGGCACCTACAGCACCTGGTGTTCTCTGGTGGTCTCCCATCCAAGTACTAACCAGGGCCGACCCTGCTTAGCTTCCAAAATCGGGCGAGATCAGATGTGCTTAGGGCATCTAGGCAGCTCCTACTCCAGTTGAAAAAAGGGCCTCAGTTTGAGATGGCGCTAGCAAGTGTGTGTGTGGGGGGAAACACTCTAGATATTCAGAGGCATTATAAATTAATGTTGTTATTGTTCATAGAAAGCCAGGTGATGGGGGGGGGAGAATAGAAGGCTGTCCTTTCCCAAAAGCACAGGTTTCTTGAAAGCTGCCTCCCTGGTCACAAGGAAGCACTGCTCTGGGGAGGGGGGGGGGACAGAGGCTGGGGGAATTAAGGCAGGGAGTACATTAATGCCAAATCTTGGCTCCTGCTCAAGGAAGGATTTCAGAAGGAGAAGGTGCTTTATGTTTTCCCGAAGACAGATGGCAGAACTCCAGGTAGCCTCTGAAGCCTTCCGTTCTGTATTCAAGTTTTCTCCCCCCCCCCCAGGAGGAAATCCCTTTGTACGCGCACAGAGGCATACTCAGCAAGGATCTGGGCAGCAACGCCAGTTCAGGATTTGATCTCCTTTTTTTGTTTCACTGAACAACAGGGAAGCCCAAAAGAAAAAAAAATTAAAAATTAAAGAAGACAAACATGATGTGGCACCTTAAAGATTAACTTCTATTTTAACACGAGCTTTCTTGGGAAAAGTCCATTTTCTTAGGTCCGCAGAAGCTCGCAGAAACCCTCAGCACCTGGTCTTTAAAGTGCAGAGATGTTTGCGTCTTCCTCATTTTAATTTTTTTTTGGATGTTTACTGCTTTTGCCTAGCATGGCATAGCCCCCTCTTCTAAAACTGGGCCTAGACTCCACGATCCAGCTTCCAGCCGGGCAGATTATTATTTAATTGCTTTCAAGTGTACAGCCTTCCTGACTCCACCCTTTGGCCTGGGAAGGCGAGAGGCAAGCTAATTAGCAAGGAAGGGGAAAGCCGAGGATAGATTTTCTACCTGTTTGCTTGCTTCCAAGCATGTTTACTTAGAAGAGGATCTCCTGATGACTTTAAAGCAGGGCATACTTCCTGCTGAGGCCAGATGGATTTTATAGACCCCCACAGAAACACATTTGAATGCCTATTCCAAGCGCCCTAACACTTTTAAAGAAACAGGTGAGTGAGTCAGATGTGAGTTGGGGGGGGGAGAGAAAGGCTAATAATTCCAGTCCACTATCAAAATAGGGGGATTCCCCTGTTTCCCAGAACACTGTATGTTAAAATATTGGAAGGGGAAGCTCATATTTTGTTATGCAGACGGACCCCCGTATCCACTGATTCATTATCCACTGATTCAGTTATTCACGGTTGGCAGAGGAAAAAAATTAAATAATTCAGCAGCCACAAAGCAAGCTATTGTCACAAACAGCAGCTGTAAAGCAAGCTATTTTCACAAATAGCATATTTAAAGCAAGTATCTGTCACAAACAGTGGCCATAAAGGTGTTCTGCTTATATACCACCCCATAAAGCAAGCTACCGTCTAAAACAGCAGTCATAAAGCAATCTACTGTCAGGAAACAGCAGTTTGGGGGTGGGCGGGCAGGTGTTCTCTCTTATTCACAGTTTTCATTATCCACGGGAAGGCCTGGAACCAATCCCCAGCAGATACCAGGGTCCTACCGTAATCTACAGGAGAACTTTGTCAGTGCATTAAGCACCTGTAGCCTTTTATTTTCTTGCAAACCCATGGATTCCCAGGGTGTCTTTCTTTTGTGGGGTCTGATTAAAAGACTTTTTGCTGCACCTCCCTGGTGTGGCCTTCAGGTACCACAGTCACTGCAGAAAAAAAGTCAGTCCCAGCTGGCCACAAAAAGAGAAGAACAGAACATTTCTGAGTTTTTGTTTGCAAGGGAAAGGGGGGGATATTTTTCTCCAGAGAGGCTGGGAAAGCGGGGAGACCTTCCCTGTCAAATTATTTTTGCTTTACCACCTCTGAAATGGATGGGGGCACTCCTTAAAAATATTTAAATTCCGTAGATTGAAACACTATTTAAAAGCCAAAAGGAACATGTTGTTCCCAGAGTCATCCCGTGTGTTGCTTCTAGAAATCAATGCCTAGGATTGCATCCATCGGATGGGACTTCCTTAAACTTCTACCCTAGAGATTCATCCATTTTTAATTCATGCTGTTTCATTTCATTTCTGTACTGCTTTTCTCCTAGTATGGAGACTCAGGGTGGCTCACCTACAGTTAAGTTATCCTGTGCCTTATTTATTTGTCCTGTTGGTGTTTCTTAACTGACATGGTGATATCATTCCTCTATTTATTTATTTATAAAAGTCTAGGGCAGTGTTGGCAAACCTATGGCACGGGGGCCAAAGGTGGCACTCGGAGCCCTTTCTGTGGCCCTTTCTATTAGTGTCACGTAGATTTAGCCATGACTGAAAGGTGAGTGAGGTCCATCAGTCTCTTGTGCCAACACTCTGCTGCCAGAGTTCGTTAGGGAAAGAAAGGATCCCAGCCTGAAATCATTTTTGAAAAGAAGAAAAGAAGACCTTTGTTTATCATATACGAAAGCTAGGTGATAATAACTACCAGAAAAGCCACCTGGCCCCTGGAGGATGTCAGGTCCTTCACAGTGATTTGGGAATCAGGGGCCATTCAGGTAGGCCAATTCCGAAAATAAATCAGAATCTCAAACTGCTCCAGGCTGTAAATCTGAGTTCGCCTGGGGGAATGGACAGATCCTGCTAGTTTAATCCCAAGTGGGGTTTGGCTGTAAGAGTTTAAAGATCAGGGGCTCCTTGGGAAGGTGTTTTCGGATGCACTTTGTTGCTTCAGCTCTGGTATGTAATCTTGGTTCTGAGCAGGCTTGGTGTTGTCCTGAAAGATAGTATGATTTTTAAAAAATTAAAAACAAACCTCTTTCTACCTTGTTTAATCCACATCCACACATTACTTTTGTGGTCATCCACCCTTACCTTTGGAGGGGAATGACCTGATTTAGGCCCAGGTGTTATGCACCTCCGTGGAGTAAGTGTGTGCATGGCTTCAGAGATGGGGAGCCAGCCATGCTGCATATAGGGGTGTGTGTGTGTGTGTGTGTGTGTGTGTGTGTGTGTGTGTTCTGCACCAGAATACGGGTTGTGAGTTTCTGTCCTCTTCACTTCTGAGCAGGATACTAACTCTGCCCTCGAGTGATCCGGAGGGTGGCTGGGGAAAGCCCCTGTAATCCGGAATCTTCAGGAAGGAGCCCTACCTCGAAGGGCTGTTGTGAGATCCGTGACAACAAAAACGACTTCAAACTTTGCATCCATGATCTCTACAAAGGGAGAGGCAGGTGCATCAACCGTTTCCAAGCATAAGAATGTATGTATCTCAACACCTACACCTACACTCAAGATTAGTATTTACAGTATTTCCTGCCGGGTTAGTATTTATGTTTGCAGGATCCGGCCTGGTCTCGTTCTTATTTTTAAATAAGAGTGGGCAGTGCAATTTTCGCTTCGGAGTCCCCTGACTTCAGGAGAAGATGGCAGGTCCAAGGGCGATCGGAAATCCAGTAGTTTAAATGGAAGAGAAGCCAGCACTGATCTTGTGCCTTTTAGCCATAACATGCATTGGTAGGTAGGGAATCTTAGCCCACCTGGGTTTCCTGATCTTGTCCCAATCCGGCTTCTCTGGCTTGTACGAACACGACAAGGAACCGCCTCCTGTCCGATTCGAAGGTAAATAAAGCTGAATACCCGGCTGGCATTTGTATCCTTTACGGCCTCAACCCGGAATTTGTTTTGCAAAGAACGGGGAGGATTAGGCGCGGAAGCTACGAATTAAGCGCCTTCCCTCCGGATCTTTGGAACCCGGCAGCCCCAGCCCTGTCTGAACGCTCCGATACCGAGACAACTTGTTCCAAAGCATCTATTCTACACGGATCGGAAGGACTTCTCCCAAACATGAATGGGTGTCAATGAAGGGCCCCCACCCCCTCCCAGCTACGTTTACAACAAAGAGAAGTAGAAGATTCGTATCTGCTAATCCGAAGTAAAGCCCGACATTTCAACGGAGAATAAATTACTGTTTTTAAAAAACTACCACCACTATTTTCTTCTGACACTCCCTTTATAGAATTAGTGTGCAACGTCCCCAGTCATTTCAGGATTCTTAGAATCCCGATTCCCAAGTGACTAATTCGGATTGGAAGATGATTGGGGCAGTGCTGCATAGTTTATCTGGGAGGAAACAGACAGAAACCCAAAGGATATGCAAAATTGTAGCGCTTGTAATGTTTTCCCCCAGATAATTTCCCCTGAACCTGAACAAAACCCTCCCTCTTTCGAATGAGAATTTGCCCTTCTCCCTGGCTAATTCGGATTGGCTCCAGTGGGTGTTCTGGAGTGTTCCGATGATGGAGGCGGTGGGACTATAACACTCCATGGGGGCCTCTGTAAGCGTAAAGAATCTTGTATGGCACTTTAAGCTTGTTATGGCGGTATGGTTTTAATTGCTGTGAGCCGCCTTGGGTCCCCTAGGGGAGGAAAGGCGGCATATTAAATATTGACCAAAATGGCACCGATGAAAATACGACATTAGATGGAGTGTGTAATGCGAATTAAATTGGGACGTATGGAAATGAAACCAGGATCGCGGCAGTTTTTTGGGGGGAGGGGGAGCTGAGTAACCCTCCTCCCCTTACACCAAAATTAAGGACAAACAAGGCGGAACTTTCTGGCTCCCCAAACAGAGGCGGGTGAAGGATTCCTTGTTTGTTTCCGTTATTTTATGAGCAAACTTGATCGCCACCCGGAGCCAGCCGTCAGTTGCGGTTTGTTCCCGGCAGCCAGCGGAGGCGAAAGGAGCCGGTCCGGTCCGGATCCGAATTAATACCCGACCAGGGCAAGACGCTCCGGCTCCAACGCCAATCGCGGCTGGAGCTGAGGCTTCCCAGAACTGAACCGAACCGAATCCGGATTGTAAGGGGGGGGGGGGGGGGTAGGGAGAAATCTCACGACGCCTTGCCTCAAATCCTCTTTAAACCTTCTCTTTAGATTAAGTTCGCAAAGGAGCCGGAGAGATACTTCTGTTCTTCTGTTCTTCCCCCGGCTCCCTCAAATGACCAACATGTGAATTCTTGACAGAATAAAGCGCCTTTTCTCTCTCTACACCCCACCTCCCCCGGTAAAATCTCGGCACACATGCTTGGGGGAAACCGTCTCTCCTTAGGAGCGAGTGGCTGGTCTGGTTTTACTTTCTAAATGGGTGTTTCTGAATTCTCTCTGGAAACAGCAAATCTTCCGGAGAGCGAGCGAGCGAGAGAGAGAGATCGGCCCTCTTTATAGAGTTCCCTGCCTTAAAAAAAATAAAAAATAAAAGCCTAAAATTAAAAAGAAAGCAAAGCCTTTGGCTGCCTTCACAAAGGGAGAAGAGGCGAGGCGAGGCTGGGTTTTATTGAATCATCAAATCTCGACGAAAGGGAGTCCTTAATTAATTTTCGGGTGCTGGAAGCAACGGGGGGCCCAGCTGTGTCAGCCGCGAAAGGGAAAGTCGGTCAGGAAAAAAGGGGTTCCCGCCTCCTCCCCTCCTGCCCGGCTAAGCGTGTGTGTGTGTGTTGGGGGGGGGACGCTCCCCTCCCCCTTTCTCCAAATTAAAGAAAAGAAAAGTAACTTGTAGCTGACAGATGGTTGATTGTCTACACCGCGCCCTCCCTCCCTCCCACCGCCTCCCTCCGCATTCCTGGGGGCGTCTCCTTACCTCTCGGCGTGAGCGAGGCGGCGGCGGGTGGGGTTGGGGGAAGGGGAGGCGACAATAAATAAATAAATAAATAAATAAATAAATAAATAAATAAATAAATAAATAAATAAA
>JAHTLZ010000213.1:6650959-6676022 GCA_023846285.1 Phrynocephalus versicolor | reverse complement strand
GTTTCTGACCTTCTCCATTAGCTCTCAGTGTTCCCGTCCTTGATTGGACCCACCCACTAGTCAAGTGCCATCATCAAGAGCTATAGACCAGTGGTTCTCAACCTGTGGGTCCCCAGATGTTCCTGGACTGCAAGTCCCAGAAGCCTTCATCACTAGCTGAGCTGTCCAGGATTTATGGGAGTTGCAGTCCAGGAACATCTGGGGACCCACAGGTTGAGAACTACTGCTATAGATCTTTTGCCTTCGCACCATCCTTAGAAGTCAAGAGTGAATTCTTTCATGCCTCTCCTCCTCAACCTCCACTCCCCCCCCCACCGTCTCCTCCTCTGTTTTCCCGCAGTCCTGTCTTTACAAAGAAAGGTTTTGCTTGGCAATAAAGTCCCCACCTCTGTGCTTCAGATCATCCTCTTTGGTCTTTTTCCAGCCAAAATAAAATCAAATTTGAAAAAAAAAAATCCGGCCGGCAAATCTATGTGAAGTCATTGTTCGCCCTAAGCTGTTCTCTGGTTCCGAAAAGACCTGATTTATTAGCTTGTCAAGGGGAGCATTGTTGAGGAAGGCAATCAGAAAGCACTTACTTCGGGGAAACTAAAATTACTGCCTTTTCACAGGCTAATTTGTATAACTCCCATGGAGGAACTTGGGAAGTGTTTGATGAGCCATAAAATGATGATTAATGAATTTATTGGCCCGTTGCTCATCAAATAGAGGTAGTATATCTTTCCTCTATTTGGGCGTCGGTTCCAGTGGCTACGTGCAAGGCCAAGACGATATCTCTGTACGTGCGTGTCTGTTTCTTTCTCCCCCCCCCCTTTCCTTTCTTTTTTTTCTCCTGGAGTCTCCCTCTGTTTAACCTAGCTGACCTGAAGAATACCTTCCAAGTAACAGAGGCAACAGGAGGGGGAACGTGGAAGACAAAAGGCCCATTTGATGCGGTGGTAAATGAGAAATGTGCAGAAAAGTGGCTGGAGGGGGACAGAGCCATCTCCCACTCAGTTTTCAATCACTTTGACTACTGAAGAGGAGAAGAATGTGGAAACCAGATAAGGTGTGAGGCGGGAGGGAGAAGGGGAGGTGGAGCAGAAGGGAGGGGGGCGGTGGAAAACGAGAAACGGGTTTTAAAGTTTCATAAAGGAGCCGGTTATTTCTTTTAAAAGCAAAACACAGAGCGCACACACAAGCACACACACACACCCCAAAACTCAACAGGTTGCCTCTGGAATGAAAGAGGGAGAGAAACAAATGGGATTGGTTGCCAGCATCTCTCTTTTCACAGAGCTTTTCTTCTTGTGATGTTACAAAACCCTGTCCAGTTCTGACTCAAATACGGAGACAATGAAGGTGAGGATCAGGATGTGAAGGAGCCCCTGAAAGGGGGTGGGCTTCCTGGTTCTCCCATGGGTGCCTCTGCCCTTGTAGGGATCACTGACCCTATGCTTTCCCCTTATTTCTGCCTGTAGCAGCCACCAAAGGCAACAGGGCAACAACAACAACAACGATGATGACGATGACAATAACAACAGCAGCAGCAGCAGGGGCAGCAGCAGCAACAACAACAACAACAACAAACCTTGTGCCATCTAGTCAATTCTGAATAGAGAGGGCGATGAGCAAAAATAAAAGTGGGATATTTCACGAATATCGCTGATTCGCTTAATATTTATTTATTTATTTATTTATTTATTTATTTATTTATTTATTTATTTATTTATATAGCTTGTATGCCACCCACTACCCAAAGGTCTCTGGGCGGCTCACAATCAAAATAGTCATCCCTTCACATTTGTTGAGTCCAGAGATGCTGAAAAGGTGTTTCGATCATGCAGAAAAAGACCAGTAACTTCTTGAGGGAAAGAAATAGTGTACACCCAAAACAGTAGGGCCAAATGTGAAATATTGACCTAACCCATAAACGGTACCGGTAAGAAAACGAGAAGCAGTCTGGTGGTCTGGAATGCAGTTTCCAGAATATCATGGTCACCGGGGTGAGTGGATATGCTGGCTCAGGAGGACATGGCTCTTAGACATGCTGACGGAAAGAGGCCAAATCGATGGGTGTTGATCATCAGTCAACAAATACAATTTGTCAAACTGTTCTTTCGTCTTTACCAGCTCTTTTACATCAATCCAGTTCCAGCAGCCAACCCCTGGAGATAGCTCCACATGTTTCTAAAGCATCCTCAGAAGGCAGTCAACCTAGGTCTGGATGATTTAGAATACAGGCCTGCTCTCTGTGCAAAACAATTCTCCCCATGAAAAGCAATGCCATAGAAGGGTTTTTAGACTGCATTTGTTTCCTGCCGGTCCCAAATGCATTAGAATCTGAACTTTGTTGTTGTATGGTTAAACCATCCATTTAACATCTTGGTGAGTATCAGAAGCTTGGTGTTGCAATCTTTGTACAGTACGTATGTCCATAAATCAGAGAGTCCTGGAGAGGTAAACATGCCCTAGAGGGCTGTTTGACGTATAGAGCTCCCTAATGCCCTTGGTGTGGTCACTATTCATCTGGCATTATTTAGAGTCATGGTTTCTAACATTGTGCCTGAAGTGAGGTTGAAGATCTACCAGCAGATGTCCTAGTAAGACAGGAGTTGCAGATACACTTCCTTGATAGACCCTCCATCTCACTAGCAGTTCAATGGGCTTAAACGGAAGAAGGGAGACAGCTTGTTTTGCATCAGCCCAGTCATTATGAGGGTTGTGGCATTTTATTCATCCACATTCCTATTTTATTCTTGATCCTCAACCCTTGATACCCGTGAACTATTGCCATGAGTTGAGCGGACAGATCCTCCACCGTTGTATGGCTCCTGGTGGTCTCAGGTGGGTGTGGGTGGCTTGTTAAGGTTGACAAGAGCTTCTTTTTGAATTTGGAGGCAAAGAACACACTAATGGAGTAAAGGTGTGGCACTTTATTAAGGGGACTCATCCACAGAAAGCATCAGCCTTCAAGTAGCAAAGTTGATACAGACCTCACACCCTTGGTGCTTGCCTGAAGAACAATGCTATGTTCCTGGACCACAATTCCTAGAAATCCTGGCCAGCCCAGCTAGCGGTGAAGGCTTCTGGGAGTTGTAGTCCAAGACCGTTTCCTAACCCAAGGTTGGGAACCACTCCTTTAGCATATACTCCATTTTGCTCTGGGACAATGTTGGCCCCCATCCCGTTTAATTTGTGTCCTGGATCCAAATTGAGCCATAGATTTTTAAAGTCCAGGCACTGGAAAGGCAAAACCACTGGACATTTTCCAGGCTTTGGACCACAGTCCATGGCATTTGGGGATCATAGAATCACAGAATAGCGAAGATGAGATGGGCCTGGAACTGAATCTGTTCACGCCATTTCAGTCCCGACCTCAGGTGAATCAGTGTGACTAAGTCCCGTTTGATTCAGAATAATGGATAGGTCTGAATGTGGAACACAGCCAGGGTATCTCGTCATGAATCGCATAGAATCGGGAGGAGGAGGAGCTGCTGACTCGTTGAACAACAGAAGAAAGATGGCATCAAAGCAAAGAAGAGCCGCCTTGAGAGTTGACTTGGTCATCGCCTCCCTCCCAAATGTTGGAGAATAGTCCGGACTGTGGACTTATTTTGAACAAGATGGCATCAGCCATGTTTGCCAGCTATGCGATCTGAAGTCACAAAGGCAGGTATTTATTCTTGATGAGGTATGTGCTTTTTTGCTCTCTCAGTCTTCCCCTTCCCTTTCATGGTTGTGGTCTTGACGTGGTCACTTTTCATGTGAAAGCGGCCACAACCCTATTTGCATAATTCCAGCCATATTTTAGGCATTTAGTGCTCTCACCGCTACTGGCTGACTTACGATTCTCCCTGTATTACTAAAAGTTACCAAGATGTATTAAAGTATATGGTGTGTGCCGCATTAGACAATGACAGTTTTGGGGTATAATTGCTTTAATGTGGGCAATTAAGACTAAGTGCATGCAATTTTAGCGGCTGCCCTACATTCCACTGAATGATTACTGTGATCAATACACATGATTTGTCAGTCGCTTCCTATTGATCGAATGGTAAAATGTTTGACCTTCCTTTGAGGAAGTAATTTGCTAAATTATGACACTGCGTAAAGTCTTTCTCAGTTCAGAGGTGAGGAGTAACGGCTCATAGGAACTGCTGTGTGTGGGTGTGTGGGTGTTAGTGGCATAACAGGGTGGGATGGGGGATGTACACTTTGTGCCCTTTCCTTGGAAGTAGGTGCGTGTGTGACAATCAGGCAAATTTGTCAACCTTTCCCAAGCTAATGGTTGACCTTCATTCCGGATGAGAACACATAGTACAACAACCTTTGCCTGGGCACCTCACTTTCTTTATCCTCCTCCTCCTCCTCCTCCTCCTCATCATCATCATCACACAGCAAACAAGATAACTATGCTGCATTTTGTATTACAAATCACTATTTATTTATTTATTTATTTATTTATTTATTTATTTATTTATTTATTTATTTATTTATTATTAGATTTATACCCCGCCCATCTTCCCGTAGGAACTAGCTGAACGCTTCCTAAGCGTTTAGGACTATGTGATGTATCGGCAAATTATGCGAGCAAATCCCAGTAAGGTGGCTTTCTGCAGCTGACTGATGGTGACTTTGTTAACTCCAATTTTGTCTAAATACTTGGTTATCTCTTTAGGCCCCCCACCCAGCATGCTGATTACCACTGGGACCACTTGAACTGGTTTATGCCAGAGTCTCTGAAGTTCAGTTTTCAGATCCTGATATCGGGTAATTTTTTCAAGTTGTTTCTCGGTGACTCTACTATCACGTGGTATAGCAACATCAGTGATCCACACTTTTTTCTTCTCCACAATCATAATACCTGGAACATTATGCTCCAAAAGCCTGTCTGTCTGACTTCGGAAGTCCCAAAGTAATTTTGCATGCTCATTTTCAATCACAATTGAAAATAACAATACTAAAAGTCTAGTTTTAAAGAAACATTCCAGCTTTCACTCTTGGGTCTTAAATGTCTGAGTTTGAATATAATCAACCTAAGTGGTGCATCATCATCATCATCATCATCATCATTCACATTTCACAAAGCTGTTGTGCTACTTGCCCCAACTTATTTGTGTTTTGGCAGGCAGGTGATAAGAGGCCACATTGCCACTACAATGACTTCTAAAACAGATTTGGAATGATTGACACCCGTACTCCAGGTGTCAGCTAGACCCAGCTCTCCTTTACAAAAGCAGTGATGCTGGCAAAGCTGAAGGCAACAGGAAAAGAAGAAGATCAACTAGAAGATGAATTGACTCCATAAGGGAAGCCACAATATTGAGTTTGCAAGAGTGGATTAGGGCTATCAATAATGTGACATTGAAGAGGACACACGTTCATAGGTGGCTATAAATGGGAGGTGACCTTATTGTACATAACACAAATTAGCCCAGAAAGAGAAAACACTCCTTGGGTCACCTGAAATAACACACACCATTGTTGTGCAAAGATATCATGTAAAATCACACCCCAAGCTGCTCTGCTTTTGGTTTCACTTGGCTCAAAATACATAATGCTCATATTTATTTGTTCGCAAATCACTTTGTTTTCCCCCAGCTTATTAAGTGCATCGCTTTGATGACGGTCTACGTTGATGAGCCTGTGTGCCTTTTAAGTAAACAGTTATCACTTCTTTGCAAGGCTTTTTGAATTGTTTCTAAAAGTTTAAGTGACGGGGAGCAGCCATTCATCTCTCTCTCTCTCTCTCTCTCTCTTTCTCTCTCTCTCTCACTCACTCACTCACTCAAAGTTTTGATATGGGATTAAAAATAATAATATAAACAACAATGACATTTGAAGTTAAGGCCAGAACAAATTGCTTGGAGTAGAGACAACATTTTCCTTTTCATGCTTCTCCACTCTTGAGTGGATTCCTGCTCCTCCTCCTCCTCCAGCTCACTTGTAGAAGCTAGCGCTTAAAACAGGAGGAGTAAAATTCATCAGCATGGATATGTTGTCAACACCTCTGGAACTTTCAATGATCAGCAGAGTTCACTGGAGGATCGACTACTGCAATGCCCTGTACGTGGGGTTGCCCTTGACCCTTGTCCGGAGGCTCCAGTGGGTGCAGAATGTGGTGGCTAGACTGGTGGTGGGTGCTCGTAGATTCGAGCACATCACCCCAGCTCTGGCTCGCCTGTATTGGCTACCCATTGTCCTCCGGATAAGGTTCAAGGTCCTGGTTTTGATGATGATGATGATGATGATGATGATGATGATGATGATGATGATGATGATGATGATGATGATGATGCATCAATTGGGTTGATTACATTCAGACATTTAAGACCCAATAGTGAAAGCTGGAATGTTTCTTTAAAACTAGACGTTCCTAGTATTGATATTTAAGTGATTGGTTTGCTAATCCGTTTGTCTTTCCGGTGCTTATTAACTGCATCCATTTGTCTCAGTTTTTCTGTTTATATTTTTCTATTTGAAACAGGGAGAAATTTGCCAATTTGTGGAGCAAGTGGACACCAAGTTTCTCTCCCCTTCCAAAGTGCTAGGCCCTCGACAGAGCAAGCCTCATCTTTACCCTGCTCCTTTTAATGGTCTCCCCCTCTTCTCCGATAAACGTTTCCGGAATGACTGATGGATCTCACCAGCAGCGTGTTTCAAAAAAGAGCCATGGCACTATTTCATCTCTCCCCAACTGACATCCCGTGAGTTGATCAAACTGTTGTCAGCTTGTTCTCGGCCCCGATGGCTCTCAAACAACCCTTCCGCGGCGAAGTGACGACACTGGCTAGCCACCCTCTAGCTATTCATAAAGAGGGATCATGTCGGTGAAAGAAACCAGGCTGAACATTACATGCTCTTGAGAGCTAAATGGCTCTTTGAAGAGTCCGCAGTATTTTGCAGGGTGAGAGGTGGGGTTTTTTCCTCCTCCCGGCTCTGTCAATCCCCTCTCCTGCCCCACACGTACACACTTGAAGGCCAGGGGCAAAATACCTTGCCATTATCTCCCTTAGAACATGCACCAACCTACCATTCTTTCTTTCTGTAGGGCTGAGTTATTCCTGTTGTTGGAAGCATGTCTGGGGGGACGATGACTGGGGAATATCAGAGGGGAAGGTGCCTCTCTTGTCAAAAAGCTTCTGAGTAATCAACAGAGCTTAAGTCAAGTCTACGATTAGGACTTTCTTTCATCTTTCTCTCTTTCCTTTCTCCCCTCCACCCCCCAACCCCCTGGCTGCTGGTGGTGATCAACTCTGCCGTTGTTGTTTTTTCCTGCTCTGTTCCTGGACCTATTCATTACAGTGGACCGTCATATAACAAATGGTTTTTATAACATAAAATCTGTACAACATAAAAAAAAATTCCGGAGATAGGGGAAATTTGCTGAACAGAATTGCCTATGGGGCGAATCCGTACAACATAAACATGGTCCCAATTAGGGATTACTCCGTTTTCAGTGCATTCCTATGGGGGAATTTGTATAAAGGAAAAATTGCTGAACATAATTTCATTTGGAACAAATGAATTCCTTTATACAAGGTGCCACTGTATTTGAAAGGCAATCGTAGAATCATAGAATCATAGAGTTGTCATGGATTGTGTGACTTGAAACGGGTGCACTTTTCTGTTGAAAAAGAACACACATCAACAAATAAAACAAGCACAGAGAGACGGATTGGTTGATCAATGAAATGAAAGCAAGCCATCTGATGGTTCTATTTCTCCTCAGTCCCTGAAACCAAGTAGCAGCTCTTGTAGGTTTGGACTACAGTGATCACCCACCTATCGCTGGGGTTAGGGACCTGACCCGACCCGTGATAACTGAAAATCCGCGATATGCGGATTCAGGTCAGGTCGGGTGTGGGGGCCCTAACTGGGGGCTCTTGTACTTACCCCCAGCCTGGCGCTGCCTCGAATGGGACTGCGAGGGCCTTCCCAGGCCTTCTGGAGGCCCCTGGGAAGGCCCCCGCAGGCCCATTCGGGGTAGCACCAGTCCTGGGGTAAGTATGGGAGGCCAGAAACAGCCTTTGCCCCTTACCCAAGGGGGGCTTTTTCATATAATATGGTCCCGCAATATAGCGGGTGCACAGTATATGAACCACAATAGGGCGGGGGAACACTGTATTTTTGTTATTTGTGCAACAATAACAAAAATAATTCATGCAAATGGAAACACTCATGAACCCAAGAAATAATGGCTTGTTGCTTTGCGGGCAAAGAGACCACGCCGACAGTTTCTTGGGCACTGCATGTCTATCCCTACGTGTAAGGAGTTATTTATAAGGGGGTCATGATTTTGCTTTTTCTAGTAAAGTCTGGAAGTGCTGCTGGATTCCCCCCACCCCCAGGGGAAAAAACATCAAGGGTAACATTTGTGTGTTTACTTTTCCTCTTTACATTTGGGAAAATTCTATCTTGGGGTATTTTGAGGCAACTTTACCTCGAAGATTGACTAATTTTTAAAAGATGGTTTTTGTTTCCAGAAAATAAGAGGAGGGGAAGAAAAGCCAGGTTAGGGAATACATGAACAGCACCCCCCCCACACACACACGACTTTAGAAAGAAACATTTCACAAAAGGAGAGATGGAGACACACTTGACTTCCAAAGTGCTTGTCTAACAAAATGAACTGCTTTTGAAAATTTACTTTTCAGGTTTTCTGGTATCCAGTTATTTCCTCACCAGGTGGTTTCTATAGAAGAATGGGGGTGGGGGGCAGTATGCCATCTTGTCACTCACTTTGGGCAGTATAACATCTTGAATCAGCCTTGCACCAGTGATGGCAGCTAGGTCAGCCCAGCAGCTCATCCTTCTTCTGTTCACTGGCGCTGGCTTCCTGTTGGCCTCCCAGACACCTCCTTAATTCTTCGTTATCACACAGCTCACCTGATAACAACTTCCTTGCCCCTTACAAGTGCTTTGAAGATTTATTGAGGATGGTTTAGATAGGGCTTTGGAAGCAGGAAGTCCTTGACACAAACTCAGGGAAAGAGCTTGTAATGTGAAGAAGGAACCTCTACAAATGGAAAGCCAACTTTCTTAATATTAATGTCAAAGCTAACTAACTAACTAACTAACTAACTAACTAACTAACTAACTAACTAACTAACTAACTAACTAACTAACTAACTAACTAACTAACTAACTAAGGGTGCTTTTACACGACCCCTAAAATCCAAGGCAAAGGGCTCCCACATCCAGAGCTTAAAAATGTTTTCCCACCAGCTCCGGACTTTAAAAAAAAATTAAGTATGACCACACCTACCTAAGCGAGTCCCAGCGCACTTTTCAAGTACCTGGCCTCCAGGAGGTAAAAAATCTTCTGATGCGCATTGTAAAGTTGTGAATGCCAGGCTTCCTCGCTTTCTGTTTGTTTTTTTGTCCCCGCCGCACCTTTAAGAGACAGGAATCACTACAGGGCAGCTTGGGACTGCTTCCACTGGCAGAAGAGGTGAGCCTGCATTTTTTCTCCCTTTTTTCTTCTCCCTCCCCTCACACAGACAGGAACAATGGAGTGAGGAGGGGTGGGAACACAGGAAGAGCGACAAGTCCCCACAATCTCTGGTCCGAATTTAAGTTGCCTCCAGATTTTAGGGGTTGTGTAAAAGTGCCCTAACTAACTAACTAAATCCTGCCTTGTTCTTCCACTGGTCCACTTCACTATCAGCTCAATCTCAGGCTGGATTTTGGGAAGCCAAAGTGTGAACCACAACCCAAACTTTGTTCAAGGGCTCTTAAAGAAGGCTTACTAACAGGAAAGCCTGGGGTGTGATGGCTCAATGGACTAAGGCTTCCAAAAACCGTCGGTTGCAAAGGCGGCAGCTCTGCGGTTCGAATCCCGGGTGCCACTCAACGGAGCGAGCTCCTGCTGATAACCCCAGCTCCTGCCAACCTAGCAGTTCGAAAGCATGTCAATGCAAGTAGATAAATAGGTACCACCTTAAAAAGCGGGAAGGTAAAACGGTGTTTCCTTGCAGCCATGCCGGCCACGTGGCCATGGATTTGCACAACATTGACTCTTTGGCTTGAATACAGAGATGAGCACCACCCCTTGTCAGACACGAACAGCAGGCATGTGCGCGGGGGGTGGGGGGTGGGGCGGAATTTACCTTTACTATTCAGGAGGGAGTATCTATTTTCTTACACTCCCAGTTTCAGTGTTAAGGAGCAATGCATCACTCAATGGGGCTATAAAACTGAGGGGGGGGGAATGCCATATGATACAACTAACCAAAGTGAAAACAAAGGAAAGTGTTCTGCTTATATGCTGCCCCATAGCATTTAAACCGATCAGTTTAGAGTTATGGAGACCACATCTTGACTCCCCCATGCCCACCCTTGAGAGCTGGGTACTCAGTTTACCAACCACAGAAAGATGGGAAGCTTAGGGAACCTCGAGCTTGATACCTGGGGTTGAACCCAGGTCACGAGCAGAGCTTGGGCTGCAGTGCTGCAGTTTAATCATGGTGCCATGAGGCTGCAAATTAGGCGTTTTCCTACCTCAAGGTCAGACTTACATAAGAACATAAGAACATAAGAAGAGCCCTGTTGGATCAGGCCAAAGGCCCATCTAGTCCAGCTTCCTGGATCTCACAGGGGCCCCACCAGATGCGTCTAGGAGCTCACAAGACTAGATCTCTGTCTCCTGATACCACCCCCCTGCATCTGGCCCTTGAAGTCCCTTGGTTTTAAGCCTGGAGATGACATGTCTCCATCATGGTTTGTTACCTGTGATGGACTTTTCCTCCAGGAATCTGTCCAATCCCCTTTTGAAGACATCCAGGCCAGATGCCATCACCACATCCTGTGGCAGGGAGTTCCATAGACAAACACCACACTGGGTGAAAAAAAATATTTTCTTTTGTCTTTTCTCACTCTCCCAACCCACAGTTTGAGTGGATGTCCCCTAGTTCTGGTATTTTGTGAGAGGGAGAAGAGTGTCCCTCTATCCACTTGACTCATGCCCTGCATTATTTTGTACATCTCAACCATAGTTTGATTTCTCTCTCAATCTCTGCTTTCACTGAAAACCACATCACTGGCAGTTCAAAGCTTGTTCCCTCAATCTCGAACCGGGATAGAAAATCTTAGAATTAATTATCTTTGCCTGAATGCTAAATCTGTCCATTTCTATTGGACTGTTGCTCCGTGCCACAGCAAGAACAGTGTGGAGAACAGGAAGTGATCTGAAAGAGACATAAACCTACTCCTGGAGTAATCCGTGTTCATGTTGAAATTACATGTTATATTCTTAGGTGTTCTTTATTTACCTTTTGGGAAAAGCCACAGTCCCAAGCCTTTCATGTTGCTGAAATAGACATGATTGCCTCTATATTTAACCTGTCCAAAATGGAAAGAAGACTCCGACCGAGGCTGAGAGAAGTTATAATTTATATGGAGCAGAGAAGAAACCTGTATTTCATGTCACTCTTGGGTGATGGACTTCATAGTGGCCACCACAGCAGCTGCTCCTTAAGGCAGGGATATGGGCGTCAGAAAAGAAATACATCTAGTACGCCTTTTTCCAGTCTTATTTCAGCTGAGTCTTCCATCCTGCTTGGGGAAAATGACATTTCCTCCTTTATTCTGAAATATACAAGAAATATTGGCAGTTAAGGGTCATTCACACATGCTACACCTAGTTTCCTACCTTTTGATTACTCAAAGGGCAGCAGTGAGAATGGATTCTCTTGAAGATTATTGTGTAAGTGGTAGAACTTAGAAAACTTACTATATGGATTCAGAACCCACAGCCAGAATGGTTACTGTTCACATGGTCTAGGGCAGTGTTGGCAAACCTATGGCACGGGTGCCAAAGGTGGCACTCAGAGCCCTTTCTGTGGGCACCCAACATTGCCCCTTCGCAGCCACCTGTATTCAGGTTAAATGGCTGTATTGACACTTTGCAAAAAATCAGTGGGTTTAGAGAATCACAGTTTGGGCACACAGTCTCTACAAGGTTCACCATCACTGCTCTAGGGTTTCAAGAAAGCTTCATTCTTCAACCAGCCTGGAGAACTCAATATTGCCTGGTGGTTTCCCATCCAAGTACCAAACAGTCTCCTTGACTCTGCTTAACTTTCAGAGTCAGGCAACACAGAGTGCATTCAGCGAAGGAGGGTGCAATACTCCTGATGAGAGATGGGTATAAACCACCCATGTGCTGGTTTCAGGCTGGTTCATTGATCAGCTGGACAGGTATTTGGTGCTTCCAAGTCTCACCCTGTCTGATGGGTGCCCACTTAGAGGCAGCGCTCAGCGGAGGCAGAACAGGAAAGCTGAGACACTGTCTCTGACTGGACATCAGCACCAGCCATCAAAGCATGCTCCTTTCTTGTCATGACTCTCAAAGCTGTCATAGCACTCCCCCCCAATGGATGAAACATGGGGCATCTATATTCCCCAAAACCAGGCATGTCCAAAGTCAGGCCCTGGGG
The DNA here is from genome assembly GCA_023846285.1 of Phrynocephalus versicolor. Taxonomy (NCBI): domain Eukaryota; kingdom Metazoa; phylum Chordata; class Lepidosauria; order Squamata; family Agamidae; genus Phrynocephalus; species Phrynocephalus versicolor. The sequence goes on along the minus strand of JAHTLZ010000213.1, from coordinate 6,663,600 downwards.
CCAAATGCAGCCCGTTTTCAAATTTTGAGTGGCCCGTGGCCTCTTCTGACCACCGGCTCAGCCTGTCACACATCCCCAATAGCTGGCCCCTCCCCATACTGGATAGAGACGTCAGCTTGCAGTTTTACGGTTTGCCTGCCCTCCCTGCCACCTGCCTAGCCCCCCGTTGCTGCAGCATCCTCCCCGCCTCCTTGCATGTTATAGAGACTTGTCCAAAGTCTGGCCCGGAGGCCAAATGTGGCTGAATGGTCATCCCCCACACATTTTCACCTCACCAAATCTGGACCTACTTGCAAAAAGTTTGGACACCCCTGCCCTAAACATCTAGTTTGACTATCTGGTTCAGTGCTATTTAGCAATGGGTAAATTTCCTATATGGGGCGCACTAGATTTAGAAGGTTTGTACCAACAACTTTTCGGAGGGCAAATCTCAGCAAAACAGCAAAATTATTCCATCCCCCTCTCTCTGTGTTAGAGAGAGAGAGAGAGAGAGAGAGAGAGAGACAGACAGACAGACAGACAGACAGAGAGACAGAGAGACAGAGAGACAGAGAGACAGAGAAAGAACAGTTCTGAGCTTCCATACAAAACCTTTGTGCTCCATGCTTCCACTGTGAAAATGCAAGGAACATTTGTTGCTTATTATACACAGAGATGCTCAAGGAGCAAAGTAGGGATTCTGGGATATTTCACAGATAATATCCACCCATTATTTTTTTTAAAAAGAAACCTTTCTCTGATCTGTTAATCATGCATCCCAAATGGGTCTGGAAATTGTCTGCATCGATATTAGACGGAGGCACTCGGTGCACTATTTTTTTAAAAAAAATATTTTAATGGCAAACACACTTCAGGATGGTTTGGCAGGGGCTTTGAAAAAGCAAACATTATTTTACTTGGAAAATATTAATAACCTTTATGACACCTGCCTTTTGATCTTAAGAGAATCATTAGACAGCTTCCATCACTGAGGTCTTCGCAGTGCCTCTGGAGCAACAAAAGAGATTAATAGATGATCAGAGAGTTTCCTCAGCTCATCTAGCTGAACAGCCGGCGGGATGGAGAAGCTTTCTTGGACTGTATGTGGATCAGGGACATTCAATGTGCCAGTGGAATTTCTTTCTTCTTTTGTCCACACACGGTGGAATTAGCTTTGGTTCTGCAGACATCAGGACCACTGATCTGCTACTAAGCTACAGGAGGGCTGTTCCAGCTCTCCAGGCAGGTGCACCCCGCCTGATTTCTTCCTGTGTCTTGACACCTGGTGTGACATGGTCTTGTTGCCGCACACAAAACAGGAGGAATCACTCTGGGAATTGGACAGAAGCCACATGTTAAATTGCTTGTTCGGCTCCTGTTATTGGAGCACTGGGCCTTGCTTTTCCAATGTGATGGGAATATCTTAATCTAATCAGGCATCTTCGCAGTGATGGCAATTTCAATTGAACCCAAGAAGAAGAAGAAGAAGAAGATGAAGAAGAAGAGGAGGAGGAGGAGGAGGAGGAGGAAGAAGAAGAAGAAGAAGAAGAAGAAGAAGAAGAAGAAGAAGAAGAAGAAGAAGAGGAGGAGGAGGAGGAGGAGGAGAAGGAGGAAGAAGAGGAGGAGGAGGGGGAGAGAAATTGCATATACTTCTTCCATTTTGTTGTGTTCTTCCTTCTCATCTTCACTGTCCTCGGTATACTGTCTGTCCATTGGATTACCAGTAAGTAGACCATGTTATTCAAACCAATGAATTGCTGCAAGTCAGGCTTGCTATATACATGTCTCAAAATGGTCTTGCCTGAAGTTTCTATCTTCACACATTTCCTAAGAGCAAAGCTAGTTCTAAGGCTTATGTGTCCATACGTGTGCAACTACTCTTTTGTTTTCTCACATAAACCTCCTGAAATGCCTTCACAAAGGGCGTTTTTGTTTGCAAATACATTCATCAATTGTTGTTTCCTTTCCTTTCCTTTCCTTTCCTTTCCCCCTTTTTATTTATAGCATTGAATTTCAATTAATCTGAATTAAAATTTTGCTGGCCCCAGGGAATGACATCAACGGACGTGGGTTCACACCAATTGGATTTCGCCCATGGCATCGTCCTGATAATGCACAGTAAATAAAAAACTGAAACTGCTTCACTGTCTTTATTTTTTGCGAAACTGGAGATCCCAAACTGTATTTTCAACAACACAACGAGAAGGATCAGAACTTTAATAAAGTGCAGAGGGGAAAAGAGATAGCAAACCAGGCCCAGAGTCAAATACCACTTTAAGCTTTCATTTTTCGTTTTTCATTTCTTTTTCGTTTCTTTTTTAGCATGGAATGAGGTCCGTTGGTGGCTCTCTCATCCTCAGTTGAGGGAAAATGAGAGCAGCAGGCGAGATCTATGGGCCGCTTCATGTGTCTATCAATATTTCATACTCTTATTGTCTAGGCCTCCACTTAGCTCCCTCGTTATCTTGAACAACGAGGAAGGCAGGGAGTTGCAATATGATCCCTCAGTGGGAGAGTCCGAAGTGGAGTTCCAGGAGCAGGGCTGTAGCTCTTCTGATGCCAGGAAACCTTTCAACCTTGACCTCCTTTAAGTGTGTGTGTGGCCTCTGAGTTGTATAATTAGAATATATAGATCTCCCTCTCGCTGGCAAGTGAGCTGGGGAAGGCTGACGGTTTGAAAAAAGCAGCTGACATCTGAACGCACCACCCAAAAGGCACAAAGTGGGTTGGAGAGGACAGAAACCAGAACTATCTAAACACATTCCAGAGATGTACAACAAGCTCAGCCAGTGGCTCATGGGGTGCAAGCACCACCTCTCAGGGAGGACTCTCTGGTCCAGACCCAGCAGCCTGCTTTGGCATCCGGCCTCAGCAGAACTGAGTTTTAATTCTCCATCTCACTCCTGAGTCTTTTCATCTCATCCACCCAAAAACATCAAACCAGAGACTAGAAACCTGGGTTCTTCCTCTTTGTGTTTTGGAGATTTTGTAAAAATTGTGATTTCCAGATGTCTCCTGAGTCCTCACCCATTGTGGCTTGCAAGATGGAATGGGGTCCAGAATTTTGACCCAAGCCCTCTGAAACTACCCAGCCCTACATTTGGTTGTTAGTTTCCTACAAGATGACAAATATGGCCATTTCTCACTCTTTCTCTTTTTAAAAGTCTTGTGAGTATCAGAGGTAACTCACAGCAATCCATACCATATTATGGATAGGAGACAGAGATCTAGTCTCGTGCGCTCCTGGACACATTTGTTGGGGCCACTGTGAGATACAGGAAGCTGGACTAGATGGGCCTTTGGTCTGATCCATCACTGTTCTTCTCAGGTTCTTATGTTCTTATACTACCCAAAAATCAAGTAAAACTGACTTAAAAGTCCACAAACATAGTTGGTGTATGGAAACATTACTTGGATGGACTCCCACTGTGCATCCCAGCTGATATGGCCCCGAGCACCCCCAGAATAAGTGAACAGTAGACCACTCCTGAGTATTCTCTACCTGGAAAACCCTGAGAAGACATGCCATATGCCAGAATTGACTTGATGGCAATCAACCAACCAACCAATTCAAGTAAGCACCAGTACCTTGGTGCTTAATTGAATTGGTTGGATGGTTGGTTGGTTGGTTGCTTGACTTATATCCCACTAAGCTCGTAGCTATGTTGCAACTTTAGGCAGCTAACAAAAAGACACACATTCATAAACAATGATGATAGTAATAATAGAAACAATAATACAACAGTGAAAATGAATGGCAGGCTGTTGGCAGAAGGCATGGATTAGATTACTTAATTAGGGGCAAACTATTGAAAGGCTTGGAAGAAACAATGAGGGTTTTGGTTGCCAATCACATTTCTGGCGGCAGAAAGTTCCAAACTAAAGGGGCCACCACAGAGAAGGCCTGGTTTCAAGTGACTGAGCTCTGGGTGCCTCTCATGGTGGCCGCTTGAAGCTTCCAACATGGGAGACATGAATGGGATGGGCGGACATTTTGAGGGAAAGGCACTCAGACAGCAAGGCCCTGTCAGTTCTGTAAAGTTTGTAAAGCTAGTGGGTGTTGAATGCCGAGACAGGGATAGCTGGGAAGAATTCATCCTGGGGAGTAAAAATCCATCCTGCCTAGTCTTCTTCTACCTATGGTGAGTAGAGATGGGCACAAAACAAAAAAATGGCATTTCAGTTTTTCGTTTGTTGTTGAGAGGCCTGTTTCGGTTCGGTTTCCATTTGTCGTGAAATTTTTGAAAAAATTCGTTACTGTTTTTTGTTTTTTTGCTTGTCGTTTCTACCCACTTTTTGTGCGATTTTAAAACATTTCCATGCACAGGCATCCCCCAACGCCCCAGACCAAAGGAAAACACTAAAAAAAATGGATGCTGGCAGAGACACAGTATAGACTAGGTACGCAGGGAGGCTGCAAAGGCAGTGGCGGGCGTTGCCCAGGGTGCAAGACAGCCGCAGAGTGACTGCACTGCGAGGCAAGGGAGGGTACTCACCGAGAGGGCAGCACGCACGCACACAGGGAGGCTGCAGGGCTGAAGCTAGAGTCACAGAGACAGCAATCCCACCCTAACTCCCACCAGAGACTGCAAGGAAGACAGGGGCTGCCAGGACTTTTTATGTCCTCTGTGGCTGCCAGACCTGCCTGCCCAGTCTGCAACCTGGGCATGCTATTGGTTGAACATGATCCCACATCACATGGCTTGCCTCCATTTTGTGGCTGGTGGCGACGTCCATTTTAAAGGGAAAAGAAAAATACATCGTGATGGGAGAAGACAAAAACCAACGTTTTAAGGACCCCAACCCCCCTGGTAGGTATTATCAGACAATATAAATAATTATTGCTGCGTTTTTACGGATGTCCGGGGCGTTTTTTTAACATTTAAAACAGCTCATTTCATTGCGCGTCACCATTAACGGAAACGAAACATAACGACCACAATTTTCGCGGTTCTGTTCGTTTTGTTTCATTTTCACCACAGTTTTCGTTTGTCGTTTTGTGACGTAACGGAAACGACAAACGGTAATGGAAACGGAAAAAATGTTCGTTCCGTGCTCATCTCTCATGGTGAGGGCTGCAGTTAAGCTGAAAGGAAACAGAAGTCTGATGGAGATGGGAGATGAGATCACCCTTGTGGTTAATCAAAAACTCCCATGAGTTCTGGCTCAAATACATCACTGGTTCCTTGATAAACAAATTACATGCCATACTTGATCACGCACACTTGCTGCTCCTTTGATAGCATCTTCCTTTTCAGTTTTGGAGGGACAGGCAAACATATTTCCTGCTCATGTGAGTACAGTATCTGTCTAAAGGAGCCTCGTGGTGCAGTGGCTAAATGCCTGTACTGCAGGTAAAACTGTGCTCGCGACCTGGGGTTCAATCCCAGGTAGCAGGCTCAAGGTTCACTCAGCCTTCCAGCCTTCCGAGGTAGGTAAAATGAGTACCCAGCTTGCTGGGGGGGGGGGCAATGTGTAGCCTGCACACTGTAATTAAATTTGTAAAACCGCCCAGAGACTACTTAAAGTGGTATGGGGCGGTATATAAGCAGAACACTTTGCTTTGCTTTGCTAACTGTGTCCTAAAAGATATTTCAGCTGAACCTGAGGTACCATCGGTCATCCTGAACAACAGAGAAAGGTGTGCTAGAAATGGTTTTTGGGTAACAGAGTTCAAAATTACAGTCTGGAGATGCTTCAGTACTCTTGAGATGGACCATGGACTGGGGGACCTTGGAAACCAGTGTAGTTGGTTCCACCTTGGGAAACGTTGGTGAGCCAAACAAAACTTTCAGATCTTTTACTGAAAGAGAAGTTTTAGTGGCCCTATACCACTTCAAGTAGTATAATTTAAGATTCACCCCAGTTAAAATTTATCATGTTTACATTAAAAGCCCATTAAAAGGTTTCAGTAGCAGTGACTATCAGCATAGTAATAAGACTTTCCAACTGGGCATAACCAGGAGATGATTGACCCAACCTGTAAATCAATGCCCTTGACTTTACCTCTGTATGTCAATCAATTATAGTCGTCAATCAAGCTCAAGTACTGCCTGCCTCAGCAGGTCTTACTGCTTAATCATACCACTGTTGAGCTAATACTGTTCATATTTTCTGGCCTTAAAATACTCCTCTAGGAATTCTCATCCATTATTGCATCAAAATTAACGAGATCTTAAAGTGTGCACTATATCATTTGCAGCATAATACTCTGCTAAATGGAAAACATCAAAATTGAGCATCATTTATTGCTATTTACATTTGCTTGTTCATTAGTAGTTCTCAGGAATGATCAAGTAATTGAGAACAAAGATTTTCCGGCCAGGTTCATGGGTGGGGAGGGAGGGGGCAGATGCTGGGGTGTGGAAGGGATTCATCAGTGCCTCTTCAAAGTGAAACAAAGTGTTTAGGTTTTCAATGCAATTTTAAATGAACTCAATTGCTGAGATACAGAAATTAATTTGCATTTTTAACTTCTTTTTTGAAATCTGGGAACAGTATTCCTGAATACTGTTATGGTGTTTAATGACAGCATGGTGAAGAACTGGGGAGAGACCTGAAATGAAATCCCCCCACTGGGTATTTATTCTGCTGAAACTGTTTGCCTCACAGGATTGTTGTGAGGAAAAACTGGCCTGATTTTCTTAAAAGAATAGTGGATGTTAATACTATCTTTTTTTTTAAAAAAAAATCACTTCCATGGGTCGTTGGTTCTTGAAATTTGCAGAAGAAATAATGTCTGTACCATACTGGTTGGTCAGCGCATGTGAAATCATGAACCCCTCTGCTTGTAGTAGTTTGAGATTTAAAAATGCTGCGGCAAAGAGATCTCAGACTGCACAAAGAAATGAGCCTTGTGATGTCAGTGGCTTTTGAAAAAAGGAACAGCATGAAACCATTCATTTGCTATCATGTACAAACAATGGCTTGAAGAAGACCTAATGGACCTGCCAAGCATAGGGAGACAGGGCAAGACAGAGAGATGAAAGACTTAAGGAATAATAAGCATGGCAAGCAAATTTATCCTCCAGACAGACATTCTTATGTGTCAAAATAGCACTAACTGTTCACAAGAGATGCTATACTTGCTCTAAGAGAAGAAGGCTCCCAACTCCCAATTAAAAAGAATTTAAACTCAACACAATAAGGTCTGTGCATTCACATTTGTTACGAGTTGCTCACTGTCAGGGAAAGCCAGGGGTTAGGGATTAGATTAGCATATATAGATATATAGATATTTCTTCTATTTTGCTTTGCCTTCATATCAGTACAGCTATTTCATTCATATATCTCACCTTTTGTTTTCATATTATCATTATTGTTTTTAGTTGCATTGTTCTTATTTATTGCTTGATCAAGGCATTCTTAAACCAAGGTACCACTCTGTATCATTAACAGCTGGCTAAATAGTGCTTTTCTTGGGGGGACCTGCTTTAGGGGAGTCTCTAACTTGAGCATCCCAAATCCAAACTTGTCCAAACTTGGAGCAGGTAGGGAGGAGAGTCTGCCTCAGACCCAGCGCCATTCCAAACTACAAAACAGCCCGATTTGTGGGGTGCCTTTGTTTCTCTTCGTGATCCATCTCAGGCCCATCTCTCGTTGTGCTCTGTGTGGTCTTCTTCTTTTTCCTTTGTGTTCCAGCTAAATTCTTTTTGTAGCTGAGAAGCAGGGCTTCTTTCCTCCTTGCTCCAGAAGGCAAAACTTCTTTTGAAAGGAAGAGCAAACATGGGATTTATTTTCTCTCCCCTCACCAACACTCATGCACACACACACATACACACACACACACACAAAAATCCTGCACACTTTCATGCCGTAGGGTGTACCTGGCTAATTGAGGCATGCCGTAACAGCTCACGTTTCTCTGTTTTGTCTGTTAGCATTGCAGGCTGTGTTTCCATGCCGATTGTAGTTGAAGGTTTAAATGGAGAGAGAGAGAGAGAGAGAGAGAGAGAGAGAGAGAGACTCAAATATGAGCTTCTACACCATGCCAGATTTTGTTAAGCACATGAGAGGATCTCAGTGCCAATTTATTACTAAGTGTCCCTCCTGGCTGTGTCTGTTAGTCTCTTTGCAACAACCAACAACTTAACAGATCACTGTAACCGTTAATCTTCTTATACTTTCAGGTATCAGGTTCTCTTTGATCTTACCCAGAGCATGTTGACTCCTATTTTGGTTGCGTGTGCAATCCAGACATAGTTATCATTAATAATGTTGTGTCTACATTGTTTTCACAGAGCTGCTAACAATGTAGGCTCTGCTTCCTGGAATCTTACTTCACAGGTTTTTTTCACGAAGTCATGGGGATAGTTTTTAATCCTCCACCTTCTATTTAAGATGAGATATGAACATTGTACATTTTGTTCCAGAGTTTGGAAAAATCCCTGTGATTCCCCATGTTGGCTATGGGATTCTGAGATATATAGTCCCAAAACAATGAATTAGACTGGCTCTGGGTGTTTTTTTCTTCCTGAGTGGAGATTCTTAGTCTGTTTTAGGCAACAATCCTATACAAAGGTAATTTATGGAGATGCACACCCAAATAAACTCTAGTCTGAATAAAATTTGCTAGTCACAGAAGGTTCATGCAGGTTCTTCACAACCTTGGGCACCCAGAGTTCTTGGAGTACAACTCCCAGAAACCTTCACCTTTAGTTGTGATGGCCAGGAATTCTGGGAGTTGTAGTCTTAAGAGTTTCTGGAAACTCAATATTGGGTTTAAGAGGGGCTTAAATTGTCCTAAAGGAGACGACCACAAAAGCTAGGAGAATCTCAAAGCCGACAAAAGCATTGCTGAATAAATTTGGCTAGGAAAAAAACCCACATAATTTAATGTTAGCAAGACTCAGGGGTTTTCTGAGCAACATGAGTGAGCAGAGGTAAACAGAGGTACATCAAGGATTACAATGAGCAGTAGGGCATTGCATTAAAAGAAGAAGATCAGACAGCATAGAGGAGTGGTTCTCAACCTGTGTGGGTCCCTAGATGTTCCTGGACCGCAACTCCCAGAAATCCTGACCAGCTCAGCTAGTGATGAAGACTTCTGGGAGTTGCAGTCCAGGAACATCTGGGGACCCACAGGTTGAGAACCAGTGGCCTAGAGTGCCATCCGATGAAGGTAGATTAAAAAGTACTCATACAGAACTGCAATTAAGCTTGATGTCTTGAAAGATCAATTTTTTTTTGCAGTCTTTTCACAGATTGCTTACACTGGTATCATCCTAGGAGAGAAACAGTTTCCCCTCTGTAGATATGCAAAGGAGCGGTGTAACAGTGCACTGCAATTCTCAACAGCAGGAATGTGTATAAATTTACATAGCAGGATTTCACAGCGAGAGCTTATCGCTTGCTTTGGTGTACACCTGAACAAGAGCAGGTTTGGGCTTCTGAGATTACACACTGATTGAAGACAACTGGCATGCCTTTAGATCTGATTTGTTGACAATGGCTCCAAGTAACTGGAAAAACACAATATCGGTTTCCCTTGCCCCTCCTTGACAAAGCATGATTTATCTCTACTTTTTCTTTTTAAAAAATCACAAGCGTAGAGTAAGTGCGCTCCCACAAATTGCTACTGACTCTCTTTGGCAACTCCAAAATAATAATAAAAAAAGAATTGTAACCTTGCTCGAGACGCAGCTGCTGGAAATTACCATTCTCCTCGAATATAATTGGCAATTAGTTAAACAACACTCATTAAACTCTTTTCTCCTGGCTCTAGCTGGTACCAAGTCAATCTTCCAACATCTCAATGAAAGGAAACTTTGTGCAAACTTGCCCCCGTATCTCTCTCCACCTGAAACAATGTGCTCAGAAGAATGCAATTTGCATTCTCCTTGAAGGCAACAGTGATGGCACAGGAATGAAGATCAGCAGCAATACTTCCTAGGCCAAGCTAGGAGAGGAACTGTTCAGAGATGCAACCACAGTAAAGAGAGATAAGAAACAGGGCTTTCATATGTTACCATTATAATAAGTTGTCATCGTTAATTGATCTTCTCCGTGTCCTTCCAAACTAGACTGATGTTTTGCAAGTTTCCTATCCTCAGGGAATCATTTCATATCAGCTTATCTACCATGGGAGTCTTGTGCATGGCTGACGAAGTGGAGGCATGTTTGTGGTTTGAGGTTTAGGTCCCCATCCATGACTGTCTATCAAGCCAACTTGAAAATGGCTTCTTGAGCTCATAAAATACTCTTTCAGTCTTCAACAGTCATCAATGTCTTTATTTTACCTATCACGTTCTGCCAAGGGTGGGCCTCTTGGTCTTCTTCAGATCTTCTGGACTTGAGTATCCAACATCCCTGACCGTTGCTGTTGAGAGCCATCTCTACCTTTGAGGAGAGTGCCTAGGATCTGGAGAAATACAAACACACACACACACACACACACACACACACACACACGCACACACTTTAGGGAAGTACACCTCCCCCTAAGGGGGGCACTCCCCCCCCAGTTCAGCTCAATGGGGACTGAGCATGCTTAGTTATATCATTGAATGCTGACGGGTCATTGGTGAAGGGGAACATCTCGAAAAATATGATGCTGGATCTCTGAACAAAAGCTCTCTTCACTGAAATGCTATTTTAAGAGTCCCAATGCTCTTGTATCTATGATGGGAAATTCATTAATTGATTTATTGATTCATTGATTGATTGACTGACTGACTGACTGATTCATTTACACCACCTTGCTCCCCAGAGTGACAGCTCCCAAAAATCATAATCATGCAATAAGGACAAGTTTAAAATGTCATACAAAACTATACATTAAAAACAATCAAACAATGGTCAAGATTGAAAACATTAAAAACATTTTAAAATCTCTTCATTCCCAATAAAACAGAGTATTTCTGAGACCCCTAGTTATTGATTGAAAGACTTAAGAAAGAGAGAGTTCTTTGCCTGATGACAGAAGGGGGCAAGAGCAATTGGGCCAACCCGCCTTCCTGTTCCAATGTCTGGGAGCAGCCAATGAGAAGGCCCTGTGGCTATCTACATATCCCCACCATGCTTCATCTTTAGCTATGGGGATGGGGTTGGGGGAAGTCACCGCTCCACAACATGGGGAGGGCCACTTGTTTCCCGTGCACCTCTTAGATATCACCAATAGAGATGGGCACGACATAGCGAAATTTTCGTTTCTGTTTTCGTTTTCGTTACGTAACGAAACGAAAAACGAAAAACGGTTCAAAAATGGAACGAAAACGGAAACGAAACGACTAATTTTGAGCCAATTTTCGTTTTTTGTTACTGGAAAAGCACTTAATGGAGCTAAATGGGAAGAAACGAAAAAAATTTTCGTTTTCGTTTTCGTTTTTCGTTTTCGTTACGTAACGAAACGAAAATGAAAAATTTTGAAAATTAGCTCACGAAAACGGAAACGAGCTGAAACGGACCCCTAGACGAAAATGAAAACGAAAACGAATTTTTTTTTCTGAGTCGTGCCCATCTCTAATCACCAACATCAAATAGCTCAGGGAATGCAAGAAGATGTAAGCTCTGTGCCCCTGACTCACCTGCCCACACATAACTACTATACAGACATATCTCCCCACCCCATCCTACTCCATGTACAGTATCATAGGCAGGCTATACCTCACATTTCAGTAATCCTATTCCATTTAGGGCTTTTCTTGGCTGTCCTGATGAGTGGAGGATGGACCGATGGACCAAAAACCTTTCCATAAGCACCCCACTGTTTGTGCCTGAACCAGCATCTCATGGTGGGGGTAGTTTCATAGCTCAAGGAAGCCTTTGTAGCACTCATCTTTTTCTGATACCCATGAAAGGCATCTGTTCAGCAGATCACATGAATTCACTTTCCCATAGAGCTTGCATTTCACACTCTTTGATTTGTGTTGTGTGTTGTGTCATTACAGTCATGACCGACTCTTCGTGACCCCATGTCCATGGAGTTTTCTTGGCAGGAATACTGGAGTGGCTTGCCAGTTCCTACTCCAGGCACCTACAGCATCTGGTATTTGTGATTGGTCAATAGAAGGTAAATGTGAAGGCAACTGATTTCAGGGCCGAGCCTCTGATATGTTTCTGGACTAGCTAAGAGTATTTATTGCAAGGAGAGACACAATAGGATCTCAACAGACTGAATCTATTGAATTATACGAGTTCCCATAATAAGTCTGAACATACAATCCTGAGAGGCCATATCCCACCATTGTCTGAGACTATCTGCAGCTAAAAATATGCACAACATTTGATTTGGAACAGAATAAATCAGCCTGGTCCTCCAACTTAAGCTTGCTGAACTGGCTGAAGTCTCCCTCTGCTGGTTAACCAACACCATTTTTCAGCTAGGTTAATTGTGCCTAGTTAACGCTGGAACTTCAACAGCAGATGAAACATCACTTCCCTTCCCCCCCCCCATCTCTCCTTTTAAAAACAGCAACAACAGTTACAAAGCTTGGGGTTCCTCGTATTCAGGTGATCTGTCAGGGGGACAAGAAGGTAAGATGCATCTACACTACATGGTCAAAAACACAAATAGGTGATACCTAGTTAAAGGTAGGAACAAAAAAGTTACATGGACCACAGGTTGAATGTATGAAAGCAGCCAAATGAACTCAGAAGAACTGCTTGGATAGCTCACTATCTATCTATCTATCTATCTATCTATCTATCTATCTATCTATCTA
>JAHTLZ010000213.1:6618999-6637712 GCA_023846285.1 Phrynocephalus versicolor | reverse complement strand
TTTCTTTCTTTCTTTCTTTCTTTCTTTCTTTCTTTCTTTCTTTCTTTCTTTCTTTCTTTCTTTCTTTCTTCCTTCCTTCCTTTCTTTCTTTCTTTCTTTCTTTCTCCCCTCCCCCCGTAAAAATTGTTGTGCCTTCAACAGCTGCTTTCCAGTAGAAAGATCAAGTCACCTCTGTTTATTCTTTGTTGATGTAAATTACATATGGGTGGGAAATGCTTTGTAGCCCTTGGCTCAATTCTTATGCACGGCATCACAGGCTATGGAGCAATGGTTCTCAACCTATGGGTCCTCAGATGTTCCTGGACTGCAATTCCCAGAAGTCTTCATCACTAGCTGAGCTGGCCAGGATTTCTGGGAGTTGCAGTCCAAGAACATCTGGGGACCCACAGATTGAGAACCACTGCTATGGAGGATGGCCTGTGTGATGTATGGGGCAACTGGCTGGCTGGGTGGGTAGGTAGAAGGAAATCCACGGTACTGATATGCTACAGATAGAAATTGGGCCAAAGAACTACAAAGCACTTCATGCCCACCTCTATTGCAAATCCATGGTGCACCTGCTGATTTTTGTTTGTTTGTTGATCCTCCATTGTTAAAGACACAGAACAGTGTTTTCCAACCTTGGTTTCACACATTTTCTTGGACTACAATTTCCAGAATTCCTGTCCAGCACAGCTAGTGGTGAAGCAGTCTTTGTTATTCGCAGAACAGGGACTGGTCAAAGCACTTTAAAAGGGCATGGGAAGCAAAATGGAAACAGAATGACCTTTTGAAACTTCTTTTTATGTTAAAAGTCGGCCTCTTTCAGATTAATCTGTCAGGTATTACAGTGCATTTTTAATTCGACCTAACAAAGGATTAAGATTGGTGCAAGATGGACACCAGGTCAAAGTTCTCCATTCACATTGTCAGTACTACACCTGAAGAGGAAGCATAATTACAGTCCTTGTGTAGCTGTAACTTTGAATTAAAGCTCCCCCAGACACATTGATGGTGATGACTTTGATGAGTCCTATATTCTAAGAGACAGTTAAGAAGGCCACAGGATTTATGGCTCATTGATCATGCACTCAACCAACCGGTGGTCAAGATTTAGTGCAGGCAGATTCATAACTTTCCCGTGGTTTCTTAAAACAATCGCCTACATGGCACCCAAAGTGGTTTGAGCCATTTTATGATCTTGGAGAGCACTTATGGAAGGCTTGAGGAGAAGTGAGGGGGGAAGTGTGAGTAGGGGAGTCTTAGGTCCACCCAGTAACCTTGAGGCATCAATTAGACTACAGCAGTGACACACCATCAGCAGAAACTTTTTACTGCAAAAGGAAGAGCTGGTGGTGCTGCAGCCAGAGAAAAGTTACTTTTGGGGGCTACAACTGCAGGAATCCTGCCCCCCCGCCAGCATGGCTAGTGCCAGCTGAGGGACTATGGACATTTTGCTGCAGTTCTGTGTGGCCCTGTTGCTTCTGAGTTATATGGTGTGCCTTCTAGGGAATGGATGAGGCACCTTGGTCTCAAGATCCCCAATGGAGAAATAGATGTTTGCTGACATGCCAGTAAGCTGGCTCGAGATCTCACTGAGTTATTTGGCTGTGAAGCCACAGGGAGAGTTTCTGAGAGTCTTCTGTTCCTCTTAAGAGAAAAGCCAGCCTTTGGAGCCTTGGGCAAGCTGCAATGCACCAGAACACCTTCAGAAGAAGGGAATGGTCAACCACTGCTGAGTATCTCTAACTACAAAACCCTAAAAACCTTGTTGTAAGTCAGAATTGAATCCAGTTAGCAAAATAGTAACATTTTTTTTCAAAAATATCAAACACAGTCAATCAGAAACAATAAAAACATTGACTGGTATAACAGGTACAAGTTTTATTAATGGAAAACCTAAGGATCGGTCAAATATTGATGCAGCATACATATTGTTCCTAATATTTCAAGTTGTTGAGGGTTTATTTTAAGTTTTGATAGTGTTGTTTTTAAGATCTGCAGCTCGTTACAATACTGTGTGAAATTGTGTGGTATTGTTTGCAAAGCCCCTATGACAATGGGGTTGACCAAATGTAGTAGTAGTAGTAGTAGTAATAGTAGTAGTAGTAGTAGTAGTTGTTGTTGTTGTTGATGATGATGCTCTGGAAGAACAGAAACAAGAAGAGCATAAGAGCTGGAATCCACCACCCCATCCTTTGTTCAAGGAGAAATGGGAAAGCAGAGGTGTTTTGCATGCATTCCGAAAGATAATATAAAGTCCAGATCAAAATAAACAGCAATAGCACCTGAAGGCAAGTAGAAGGATTTGCTTCTCATTTCTAAGGATCAGCAGGGAGTGACTTCATAGCACTGATTAAATAGCTCAATAGACATTGAGTCACTCACCAGACACCACCATGTTTAGCCCCTGCTGTCTGTCAACAATTGATGGGCTGGCGCGTGTTTTGCCACGATATTGAAAGACCTTGATATTTTTGTAGGGCATCTAGTCCAAGCAAACTAGGGGTGCGTATTTGCACTTTCCTCTTTGCATTGTAGGTAGATCTCACCTGCAAGAACATTTTTGCTTTTTGCACAAAAATGCAGAACTGGAGTTAACTCGGATAGCTGCTGGCTAGTTGCAAGGATTTTTTTTAAATAAAACATACAAACCTGGAAGAATCAGTGTGGGTGTTCACCGCTTTTGATAAATCAGCTGTTCCTCTCCTCACCGGATGGGCTTTGCCTTGCCAAGAGGAAGGAGGCGAATTGTGTGCAAAGGGATTTCGCTCAAAACATGGGACCTTCCACACTGAGAAAGCACTTGGAGTCCCTGGCCGAGGCTGAATGGGGGAGCTTGTGTATGGGACTGTGAGGGGACGGCCACAGGTGCTTTGGACATGGGAAACCTGTCCCAGGGCGTAGCTCCCATGACCCTATTAGGCAAAGGGGAAAGATGACAGGTGTCAGCAAGGGAGCTAGCTGATGAGGGCCCCCGGTGAAGCAGAGGTCTGGAGAAAAGGTCTGAGGTGCTTCCTTCAGGGACACAAAGGCAGAGACGGAGACTTTTCTCGGAAGAAACATCGGGACTGGCCATCAAGGCTTGGGACCCCATTTCCATGCATGTAGGCAAGCATGTTTGGCTCTTGCCTGTTGTCAAATATTGCAATGCAGTCTTGGTCTCAAAACATGAAACAGAAATGTGTGCAATAGATATATACAGTATTGATTCTCAAACTGTCATATGTGAGATAAGGCAATAGTGGGAATGACAGACAAAGGCTCTGACTTATAGGAAAGTCTTCTGCCTTATCGCATGCCGGAAGATGTGCTTCTCAAATTCAGAGGTGGGCCACGTTCAGCCAGCAGGCCCCACATGACTCCCCATTGCTTCTGTTGCCCTCAAAGTCCCCACCGGGTCTTCAGCCCCCAAATATTTTGCAATACAACCTACTAGAGATGGGCACAAAAGGAACAATTTTTCATTTCTGTTTTCATCTTTTCATTTCGTTACGCAATGAAACGACAAACGAATTTTGTCTCCAAAATGAAATGAAACGAACAGAAACACCGGAAATTTTGTCGTGTGTTTGGTTTTCGTTACTGCAATACAGTGAACTGCTTTAAATGCTTAAAAATCACAAAAACTGAAATAAATGGTAACAAAATGGTAACAAAATGAATGAAAACAAAAACGTTTTTTTGCAAAAATTCTCAAAAAACGGAAACGAACCGAAACGGACCCTCCAAATGACAAACGACAAACAAAACGTCATTTTTTTATTCGTGCCCATCTCTACAACCTACCATATTTTCCCACAAGCTCCTCTTATATAAGTGCTGTACCTGGAAGCTGAGTCATGGCAACTGGTGTTCTTTTTTTGTGAGATCGAAACGTTTTACTACTCATCGATGTGGCTTCGCCAGTCTGACGTCAGCCTGACTGATGTCCCTCAGACTGATGAAGCTGCTTGGATGAGCAGCAAAGCGTTTCGATCTCACAAGAAAAGAAGTCCAGTTGCCATGACTCAGCTTCCAGATAACCTCACCTGGATGACTGAGAATCTTCACATACTTAAGTATGTATTGTGTGCCATCAAGTCGATTCTGGCTCATGGTGACACATTTCAGGTAGAGGATACTCAGAAGCAATTTACTATTCCCTTCTTCCGGGACTGTGTAGCTTGCCCAAAGCCCCACAGGGTGGCTGTTCTCCCATGAGGTACCAGTGTGGAACTGAATTCACAACCTCCAGCTATGTAGCCTGGTACCTACACCACAAAGATGCAAGTTGAGCTAAGCTCATCTCTCTGTGTTGTGTTGCTACAGTCGTGACTGAGTCTTCGTGACTCCACATCCATGGAGTTTTCTTGGCAGGAATACTGGAGGGGTTTGCCCATTCCCACTCCAGGCACCTATAGTGCCTGGTATTTCCTGGTGGTCTCTCAGCCAAGTACTAACCAGGGCCAACCCTGATTAGCTTCCAAATCAGGCGAGATCAG
Organism: Phrynocephalus versicolor; assembly: GCA_023846285.1. Classification (NCBI taxonomy): domain Eukaryota; kingdom Metazoa; phylum Chordata; class Lepidosauria; order Squamata; family Agamidae; genus Phrynocephalus; species Phrynocephalus versicolor. Next base: position 6,633,249 of record JAHTLZ010000213.1, on the reverse strand, counting down.
ATGTGCTTAGGGCATCTAGGCATCTAAGCTCATTTAACAGTTTGCTAAAACCCAACAGAATAGTGAATGCGACAAAGCATCTTGAGACAGAATCCTCTATTGTTTGTTGTTTTTCTGTCTTGTTCTTTCCTCGGCTTCTCTGGTGACCTTTGGAAGTGGAGTGCCAGCAAGCAAAATCCACAACTGCAAAGTGTTGAAACGGGGACTGACCCAACTCTATGACCTTTGGGATGACGGTGACCATTCCGAAATGCCACATGATAGAAGAGAGCTTCTGAGTCTAAAAATAGCTGTTTAGAAGGATTTTTCCTTTCCAAACAAAGAAGCCTGGAAAACATCACTTCTCCTTAAAAGCCAGGAGCGAGAAAAAAAAAGTTGGGTGGCTGCAATGCTTAAAATGTCCTCAGCATTGTTTAGGGCTTATTTATTTACAGTCACAGCTGGCTAGCACAAACATACAAGCTGGAAATGTTTCTTTTTATAAAGACATAGCCATGAATTTAGTATTTTTGGCTAGGGCCAGCTAGGTGGGTTGTTTCAGAAACCTCAATTCCAAGACTAGACAGAGGGGCATTTAGGGTGTTTTTCAGGCAGCACTCTCAAACATGCTTATTAGAGAGTTACTTCCAGGCAACTCAGAATGACCTTCTCCTGAGTAGATGATGTGCCCAGGAAGGTTTGTGAACAACTACAGCTGGTGTCAAGTTCAGAAAGTAGAGTCAGTGAGAAGTTCCCCACTAGGAATATCTTGGCTCGTGGTGCTTCAACATTTGAGGCCTGACACTATGACTTCGTTTGTTTGCTTGTTTGCTACATTTCTGTCCCATCCATCTAGTGACTGGGCACAACTCTGGGCAGCTTGAAACAAGAGGAAACCACCAACCAGCCACCATTGGCAAGCACATAAATGCTAAGACCCAACAATAACAGCAGCAGCAGCAATAAAAAAAAAGGAAATAAACCCACAATGAATTAAAGTTAACACTGAACACATGGATCCATGAGGATGTCAAACCGGAAGAATATTCCTAAAAGTCTCTTCAAACAACACAGATATAACATCCTGAAGGTCACAAGGAAGGGAATCTGGAAGTAGAATTATGGCAACTGGACTTCTTTTCTTGAGAGACTGAAATGTTTCACTGCTCATCCAAACAGCTTCATCAGTTTGAGGAAAACTAGTGCGTCCTCCATTTTATAGCTCACTTTGACCTCATGTCACTCTAGTCTGAAACAGGCTCATAAGATGAACAATGGCCTGAATGGGCTCATTAGGTGGACAATAGTCTCAATAGGCTTGTTAGGTGGACAATGGCCCATCTTTACAACGTTCCCAACACCCATAAATTATGAGTCATGTCACCATAAAGGGTAATATGAGGTCAAAGTGAGCTATAAAATGGAGGACTCACAACTAGCTTTCATCAAACTGATGAAGCTGTTTGGATGAGCAACAAAACATTTCAGTCCAGTTGCCTTGACTCAACTGCCAGATAAACTCACCCAAATGACTGAGAATCTTCACAGACGTAAGGAAGGGAGTCTGGCTTTCATCAGTTGACAACACATTCCAACACATTGTGGCCACCACTAAGAAGGCATGGCCCTGGTAGCAGTTTTCTGTTCAACTTGGCTAGCCCAGGTAGCTGACCTTAAGGAGAGATGCTCCATCAGGTAATGAGATCCCAAAATGTTAGAGGCCTTCTAGGTTGGTGGCAGCACCTTGAATCTGTCATGGAAGCGAACAGGAAGCCAATTCAAGCATGCTAGGATTGGGGAGATATGACCATAACTCCCTCAACCTCAGTTCTGGTTCACTTTTGGCACTGGTTCCTGATTCAGTCCATGCTTATTGGCTCTTGAGTCACCCTGTCCACTGCCCACATGTAGCATCACACGTATCATCCTCATAAGTCAGACTTCGTGCTCCGAGTATAACCTGGAGAGACGTTCCATGCTGCTTTGAATTATCCACCTCTTGACAGAAGGAGCTTTCTTATGACTTCTGACCTGGCATGGAACCACAGTCCCTCAAGGAGAGTATATTTCTCAAAGTGAGCAATTAGTTAACTGCCATTATGTACCACGACTGGGCTGTGCTTGTTCTTGCCCTTAATGGCAAGCCTTTTAGGAGATAGCAGGGTCAAAAGTGTTAGCAATTCATTTATGCCAGCTTGGTTTAAAAGGATCGTTTGCAATGGAGCAAGATCTGGGCTGTTACATGCCTCTCCTGCCACGCATTCATCATCAGAAAGATTCCCTGAATACTTATTTATAAGATCAGTAGAAGGGAGAGTGCCAGGACTGCTCAGATGGAAGACTCCCTGAACATATGACATCATTCTTGCTCAAAAACGGCCCTCTCTAATATTTTGGTGGGTTCCGAAGAAATTCCCCATCTCTCCGATGCATCTGTGAGGAATTTCAACATCATGTACCAGTTTTAAGTCCCTCTTTTCCACCCCTCTCCACAAATAAAGATATGAGGTTAAGGAATAATTCATGGGGTTGTGAGATTGTTAGCATCCAGTCCAGGTCACACCTGGTGAGTACAGCAACATTTTCTAGACAGGACATAATGTCAGGGGGGTTAAAAAATGGCTTCCAGGAGCATAGAGGATGGAGACCTCTTGCTTATATGCTGATTGAAGGCAGGGGTGAGTGACATTTATTTCATAAATTAGATTTATAATCCACGCTAACCCAAGTTATCAAGGGGGCTAATCATACTTTATCTGCCCGATAACCTTATATGGAGGAGTGCTTGTAAGCGACACTTCATGAACGGAGGAAAGACAGCCATAGATGGACTCAAAAAAGAACAGGGGATCAGGTTGTCACCTGGGTGGGGAGGTGAGATACATTTCAAGTAGGAACCTCTTCTACTATGAAATGGAGGACAGGGGAATGGCAAAATTTGAGTGTGACAAAGTCTCATTAATTTTCTCTTGCACACTAATTCTCCCAAGTGAATATGGTAGGATTCTAACTGGCTGTCCCAGCTCAAGGAGACTTACTGTTATCAACGGGGTTCACAAGTCTTAATTAGTCATTCAGCAGTTGAGTCAATGGATCGATTCTAACGGAGACAAACCATTAGAATTAGGTCCTTGCGTTCATTGAAAGGGTGTTCCGACTCAAAACCAGTGTTTTCCCCTTAGTGAAGCCACTGTGTGTGTGTGTGTGTGTGTGTGTGTGTGTATGTGTGTGTGTGTGTGCATGTTTGTATGCATGCATGCATGCATGCAAGTTCATATTCAAGAAGGTAGGCTACACTTCGGTAGACTGGACAATCATTATTCTCACTCTTCTGTCCCCTGGCAGGCACTCCTACTTGGCCTGAAGGCCAACGGTCATTGGCCTTCCTTGACTTTCTGTAGGTGCACCTATGGATCAATGCTTCCCAAATGCAGTGCCTCCCCTTCTCTGGCTGGTGTCAGGCCTCTGTCAGACAACTCTTGTAACAAGGATGGCCATGCCATTCCCAGAGTCCTTCTATTAATGATGGGGCACACAACCCCCACACCCACACACCAGTGTCCTGGAATGGAGACATCAGAAGGCCAAAGCCCAGCTCAAAGGCTCAGGTACACATGCATGTGCCCACTCAGAACAAATGAAGAAGGATTGACTGGTTCATTAAAAAGATGCAAGCAACCAATTCAATGCTTTGTCATTGTTGTTGTTTTTTTAAATTGACCAGTAGTGATCACCTCATAAATAGATCTTGCATCTGTACAGATTGAAAGAAGCAAAAACCTCAACACCTTATGGGTTAGGAGAAACATTTCCAACATTTTTCATGCTCTAGTTCGGGCATGAGACATGAGATGATTTTCTGTGCCTGTTAGCCAGAAAAAGCTAGCAGCATGCTTCGTATTGACCAGAGTTCTCCCTGACATCTCCTAGCAATTCTGCTGTCTTGCAAAGCTCTCCAATGGCTTTCAGAGCATGAGGCATTGGAGGAAGAGAGAAGGGTTTGACCATCAATTTGCCAGTGGTGATAGTTAAAATATCTTGCCTCCCTCCGCCTCACCCAACACTGGGTGGTGTTTTTTTTTTGGCACTGAGCAGAAATGGCTAGTCCAAAAGGGACATGCCACAAGTGTTGTGTGTGCCCTGAAGTCACAAATGCATTCATGACTCTAGTATCATCTGATAAGCTCCCTAAAATAGCTTCTCTAACTTATGCCCCCCCAGCAGTGTTTAGTTTAACTTCCAGACTTTGTCGCCTCTAGCTATTGTTGCCTGGGAGTCATTCAAAACATTGGATAGTGATCACATACAGTATGTCTCCTCTCGGTATGTCCAAGCCTGTAGTCACACTTGGAGTGTGTGTGTGTGTGTGTGTGTGTGTGTGTGTGTGTGTGCGTGCGTGCTGCGTCGTTACAGTCGTGACCGACTCTTTGTGACCCCATGTCCATAGAGTTTTCTTGGCAGGAATATTGCAGTAGGTTTGCCAGTTCCTACTGCAGGCACCTACAGCACCTGGTATTCCCTGGTGGTCGCCCATCCAAGTACTCACCAGGGCCGACTCTGCTTAGCTTCCGAAATCAGGCGAGATCAGATGTGCTTAGGGGATCTAGGCAGCCCACACTTGGAGTAGATCCGTTTAATTCAACAAGGCTCAATTCAGGGAAGATAGCCACGGAAACTATGACAGATTTTTGTGTAGCTTGGCTCCATCATCAATCCAAAGAGAGACGACAGCCATGAAATCAAGAGACCCAAAACCAGGAAGGACAGCAAGGAAGGAATTAGAAGAGTTCATCAAGTGTAATGATGTGTCATTGGAGACGAAGGACAGGATCTTCCAAAGTCTGCAAGCAGTGACTGAGAAGGTCCTCTTCTCTGTCCTCACCAAATTCACCTGTGAGATACATAAAGAAATAAATCTACGAACTACTGCAATAAGGCATGCCATCATTGCCTCAAAATATCAGGAAAGAAAAACACCCCAGCAGCGGCCATTATGCACAACCATGTTAAACAGGCTTCTTCAGGGCACAGTTAAAAATCAATGGCAAATTTACACTTATTAAGATGTCGTTTCCAGTTCAATGATATTCTTTTCCATTTGGATGAGGATCACAAAAAGCAGTGTTCTATAGAGACGTTACAATTCTCTCCATTTTTTTTGCTGCCAGGCAGATTGCCTCCCTCGACTCTGAGTAAACTAGTAGTAGCCATGTACGTCTTTAATTCTATATTTTTCCAAGACTCCAAAATAAAGGTTTTTAATGTATTATTAAAATCCTCGCTCAGAGGCAGCTGCCAGCACACCTACTATCATTTTAATTGTAGGTTCCCCATTTTGTGTGTGTTTTGCTTTGCATGATATTATGACAGAATACAAAGTTGTAATGAATACCTCAGTGTATTTTTTTCCGGCGTTACAGCAACAGCTTTTGTTGCATGGGGGTAATGAAGTGGTTGCGGCACAGCAGGGTATTTTTAGTTTTATAGAAGAGGTTTGGGAAGCGGTTGTGCCAAATAAAACAGATGTGCTTACTAAGATGCAAACAACTGGAAATTAAATTAGAAGTTGTGGAGAGCAGACGCAGGCACCGAAACTGGGAGCTGACCCTTGCGTCGAAGAGGTGATGCTGAAACCCTTGGTTGCACGTGGCCCATCTGGTGCTCAGAAAGTTACCCTTAAGAGTAATTAGTTATCTCTTAACATAGTCCATGGGATCCTATAATAAGTTCAAAGGGGCCCATCTACTCCAAACTCCTGCTCAGTGCTAGTTTCCGAATCAAAGCAGACGGTTGTCCAGTTTTCTCTTGGCCTCCAGTTTTGGACTACTAAACATCTCTCAAGGAAAAAGCTTCCACTGTTGTACTCCTCTAATGTTATGATGTTTCCCTGATATTCAGGCAAACTGTGGCTTCCTGTAGTTCAGGCATGTCCAAACTTCAGCCCTCCAGATGTTTTGGACCACAACTCCCACAGTCCTTTGTCACTGGCCATCTAAGCTTAGAGTTCTGGGAGTTCTGGTCCAAAACATCTGGAGGGCTGAAGTTTGGACATACCTGTTGTAGTTGGTGCCCATTCATATGTCTCACACTTTGTCACGACTGAGATCAAATCTTTCCCCTCTTCTTTATGACCAGCTTTCAATTATTTGAAAAGTGCTCTCCTCTCTCCTTTCAGACTGCTTTTCTCAAGGCTAAATATGCCTAGTTCTTTCTGCCTTTCCTTGTTAATTGCTGTTATAATTTTGTTCTTAAATCTACAATCTTTATTTTTAAAAAGTGGTTGAAACCACAACTAGCACTTGAGTGGTACATCGTGTTGGCTTTCAGAGGAAATGCAATATTATCCCATATACCTCATCAGCACCGCAGGATCTCAACACTCAAAAGTAGAGATGGGCAGGAAATGAATTTTTTTTAATGTCATTTTTCTTTTTTTTTGTTTTGTTTTGTAACAAAATGAAAACTCAACTGATTTAAAAAAAATGAAATGAAACAAAATGAAATGTTCATTTCAAATGGTTTCATTTTTCATTTCCCCAATTGGGCGCATTGGAGGGAAGAAGCGTGGGGTTTTAAAACTTTTTTTGCCACCAAAACAAGCGGCAGTCGCGGCTAGAGATGGGCACGACTCAGAAAAATTGTTCATTTTCGTTTTCGTTTTTGTCTAGGGGTCCATTTCGGCTCGTTTCCGTTTTCGTGAGCTAATTTTCAAATTTTTTCGTTTTTGTTTCCTTGCGTAACGAAAACGACAAACGAAAATGAAAACGAAAATTTTTTCGTTTCTTCCCATTTAGCTCCATTAAGTGCTTTTCCAGTAACGAAAAACGAAAAATGGCTCGAAATTAGTTGTTTCGTTCCCGTTTTCGTTCCAGTTTTGAGCCGTTTTTCGTTTTTCGTTTCGTTACGTAACGGAAACGAAAAACGAAAACGGAAACGAAAATTCCGCTAAGTCGTGCCCATCTCTAGTCGCGGCCATCGACACTTGCTTCGGTGGGTTAAAAATAGTTTTTAGACCCTGTGCCATTTCCCCCAATGTGCCCAACTGGGTGGAGGGAGCGCAGGGTTTTGGAAAAAAAAAATTAAGCCACCAAAGCAACCAGCGGCCATAGCCATTGGCGCTTGCTTCGCTGGCTAAAATAATGTTTTAAAACCCTGCGCCTTGCCTCCCCCCCCCAATACGCCCGATTAGGGGGAAAAGAGCAGGTTTTTAAAGCTTTTTTTAAGCCACTGAAGCAGGTGGTGGCGTGGCCATCACCACTTGCTTCGGTGGCTAAAAAAAGTTTTAAAACCCCATGCCAGAAACAGTTAAAAACCACATAAATCACGTAAACAAATAGTTAGACACATAAAACACATAAAAACACAATGAAAAATGAAACAAAACAAAAAATGAAACAATTTTTAAATTTTTTTTAAAAAAAATTGTTTCAAATGGAACAGAAAATAAAATAAAAATGGAATGAAAATGAAATGAAACACCATTTTAGCATTTTGTGCCCATCTCTACTCACAAGAGATCATCAAATATCAGCAAGTGTCCCACAATACTACACAAGGACCATGTAATTGTCCTTCTTCCTCCCCTACTGAGACTACACCACTGAAAGCATTAAAAGTATGATTAAAATCATTGCTAGACTGCAGGGGAGGTTATTTTACTTTACAGGAAGAATGCAATGTAAACCTGCCTTAGTTATTGCAAAGGCGAATTAATTGTTTCCAGGGGCTGAAGTTGACCGCTGCATTTGGGTAAAGAGAAAGCCCTGTCTAAGCATTCTTTAGAGAAGAAACTCATGATAATAGGAATTGGATTCTTTTCACCCACCATTGTTGCTTCCTTCACACAGACATCAAGGGTGTGAGCAGGAGACCCTGGGTCAGCTGGTGACAGGATCCGAAGAACAGTGAGTCATCTTTGTATTTTTGTCTGTTCTTGGGAGCTACTCAAGGTGAACAGATTCAGCACCTTAAACAGCTCTTGTAAAGTCCAGAGGGACACCCAAAGCACGCCAATCCAGCTCGGATTCACCAACTACTCTGGGAACAGCTTCTTCTAATCACAGCTCTCTATTACATTTGATTTCCCCCCATACAACTGTTGAGGCTCTAACAGGGCCACTACTGAAGAAGGTATATGGACAGATGTATATGAAAGGATGACAGTTCTTAGCTGCCATCTTCATGTCTGATATCCTTGTAAACATTGTATCATTTTGCAATATTGAGGGCGGAAATGGCCTTCTTTGATAGGCATCACACATTTTACCCCTTCCTAGAGATAAGGCCTTCAATTTCCTTTCAAAACATCTCAGGACAGCTCAGCTTCCAGGACACTGAAATAGGAAAAGATGAAAGCTGTGGGTGCCATCATTACTAAAGAGAACCAGGAACTGCCACTTTCTCAACTGTTTTTGAGCCATGAAGATGGATAGGAACCTTACCACATGAGTAAAAAAATGAGGGTCACTGAGAGACCATCAGAGAATTCTGCTACAAAAAGGGGGAAGTTGTCCAAAGTAAAGTTACCGAAAGCTTCATTCCTCCTTAAATTAGTTTCAATTGCTGTTGGACTTGCTGATTATCCAGACTCAATGGACAAAGTATTTTCAGTACTGCGTTTGTATGAAATAAATATCCTTTAGACAGAAATGGTGCTGCTTTGTTAACATGCCATTTTTCCTAAGTGGCTGTTTCTAATTTCAGCCACTTTAAATTTATGCATAGTTCACCTAGTCTCTCTCTCTCTCTCTCTCTCTCTCTCTCTCTCTCTCTCTCTCTCTCTGTGTGTGTGTGTGTGTGTGTGTGTGTGTGTTTAGGAACTAATGTTACTGGAAGAACAGCAAAAACAGAATAACGTAGAAATGAAAGGAAGCTAGATTTTAAAATATCTTGGGTGAAAATACAGTGGACCCTTGTATAACAAACAGTTTGTATAACATAAAATCTGTACAACTTAAAAAATTCCAGAGATAGGGGAAATTTGCTTAACAGAATCGCCTATGGGGAGAATCCGTACAACATAAAATGTTTTCAATGCATTCCTATGGGAAATTTGTATAAAGGAAAATTTGCTCAACGTATTTTCATTTGGAACGAATTAATTCCTTTATACAAGGTACCACAGAAATTAGTTAATTAAAAAAAATACTGATTGTGGAAAACGTTGAGTTGGAATGAAGGAGTTCCATCACACAACTTCCATTTTTGGTGGTGATGAAAGGACATCAACTCCAAACTCATCCCCTGCTCCCCCCCCCATTCCATTTGTCAAGGTGAACTCATAGCTTCTTCTTCCTGGATGTACCTTTAGAAAAAGCCTCCAATTTAGAGTCTCAGGAAATGAAGCCACAGCTGGCCGAGTGCTGGAGGAGAAACCTTCTTCACATCTCCAATGCAAATTAGGCATTAGTTTACAATACATTATTTTCGTAGCAGAGACTGAGTCCTAGGACTCTGATGAGTGTTTATGTGCATTGTTTTATCAAATGGGAAGATGAAAACTCTTAGGAAATAGTTTTCTCTGAAAGCAAAGCAAAGCAAAGTGTTCTGCTTATATACCACCCCATACCACTTCAAGTAGTCTCTGGGTGGTTTACAGTTTTTAATTACGGCATACAGGCTACACATTGCCCCCCAAGGAAGCTGGGTACTCATTTTATTGACCTCGGAAGGATGGAAGGCTGAGTCAACCATGAGCTGGCTACCTGGGATTGAACCCCAGGTCGTGAGCACAGTTTTACCTGCAGTGCAGGCATTTAACCACTGCGCCACGAGGCTCCATGAACCTCTACAAACTTTTTTCACTCCTCTAAGGAAATGTCACTCTATCACTTCAGCTGGTTTGATATCAGCTCCTGCCACTTGCAGACAGAGTTCATCCATCAGTAAAACAAGTGGCTTCAAAATAATGTTCCGGGTTCCTCACCATCTCTTAGCGGCTCCTATTTTGGTCACCATCAGCAAAGCATTCTGGGACTTTTCTGCTTTGTTTAACGCCAAAGGGAAAACATCGGTTGACACCGATGTTACGAGTCTGGGGAGGGCGGGGGGGGATGCCGACATGAGCGATCAACAAACATGTCTTTGTTTTAATCCCAGTGAATGGCTTTTTCCTAGTTAATTATAGGAATTTACAGCCATTTATGTAAACTCGAGAAAGCAGAAAACATTAATTTGTCGTCAGGCTAAGTGCAGGGTGGAGGCAGCCCCGATGCATAGAGATGAAGGACGCGTCTGCAGTGTGTTTGCTTTGTTACACACAACTTTGCTATGTAAATTTGAACTCAGTTGAGTCCCTGCTTGGCATGACAGAATACATAATTAGAAACACACACAAGCCCACCCCCCCAACCCACCCCCAGTAGAGCGTGCTTTAACATTATTTCTTTGTCACATATCAGTTAAATATAAGGACTACGAAGAAGACATCCTTTAATCTCTTGCAGACACTAGGTCTCACTTCAGTGGGGCACTTGCAGTCATGCAAATACGGTGCGACACCCATCCTCGTACACTCCTTTCTTGTTGTGTTTTAATCTGCATTTTCATGAAGAATTCAAAACAAACTGGGCTCCAAATCTTTCGACTCCGTCGCAAACCTCGGAGGAGCCGAGCGAGCATACAGAGGCACGTTAACTAACAGAAAGCAACTCAAACGAAAACACCAGCCCCCAAAGACATCAATGGAAATGCATATGTGGGGGGGGGGACAAAAACAAAACAAAGGCCAATAATTGCCGCCATTGTGTGCATTTCGCAATTATCTCGCATAATGAAATGAGACGGGGTGGGAGGAAGCTGGGAAACAGGGCTGCCCTCTTTTTGGAAAAGCTGTGTGTGAACCCACCCTGCCCAACAGAAGCTGCAGCCTTTTTCACTAACACACATTTCACCATGTGCTGAGCGTTGGCAGAGACGCCCACAAATACCCCTTGAATGAAGCAACGATCGAAAGACTTGTCACATTTAAGGGCTGGGGAAAGAAGCAAGGACAGGCCATTCCCTGTATGTTTCCTTCTTGATCCTGCCCTGAACTACAATCTGGGAAGACACACTTGCTGTTGGCCAAAGGGTACCCCTTGGCGGTGGTGGGGGACACACCAAATATACCAGTACAAGATGGAGGATAATTGGCTGTCTTCTGCAAGAGAGAAGGCTCTTGGAATTGTGGTAGACAACAAACAGACTATGAGCCAAAAGAGTGATGTGGCTAGAAAAAGGTCAAATATGATTAAGATATATTAACAGTCTCCCAATCCTTTGAGGTACTTGTTCCCCTCTGTTTGGTATGGGTTAGGCCTCATCTAGAGGACTGTGACCAGTTCTGCACATCACACTTTAAGAAGGATGCCAACAAACTGGAGCAAATTCAGAGGAGGCCAACAAGGACGATCGGGAGATTGGAAACTAAGCCCTAGGAGAATATATTGAAAGAACTGGGCACGTTTAGTCTTGAGAAAAGAAGACTGAAGGAAGACAGGTACATTTTTTCACATACTTGAAAGGTAGTCATATAGGAAAAGTTTGGGATCCATTCTCAATTATCCCAGAGAGCAGGGGACATAATACTGGGCTCAAGTGACAGGAACCCAGATTTAGGCTGAGCAGCTAAACAATGGAACCAATTAATTTGACATGGGTTGAGCGTTCCAGCACTGGAGGCTTTCAAGATAATATTGGACAACCATCTATAAGATTTGCTTTGTTCTGGATTCATACATTGAGTAGGGATGCGATCACCTTATAGGTCCCTTCCAACTCAGTTATTCAATGATTCTTCCATCTCCCATCCTAAGTATGAAAACACTGAACTAGCCATTGAATCGTTTCTTCCAGCCCGCCATGGAATCTTCCACTGCACTTGAAGGGAGCAGAGTAGTTTAGGGGGCATAGGTAACATGGCAGGACACACATCTAACACATCCTAGGCTCCATCGCTTGAAATGACATTGTATCTCATGCTTGGACAAAATCCATCTAGAGATGGACAACCATTCATTGGCTGCATGCTTTTGGTTTTAATGGTCTGGAGATCTCCAGCCAGGTTATATGACTCACATGATGAGAGAGTGTGCGTGTCAAAGAGGTCACCTTTGAACTCTATGGCAGAGGATTGGTTTGAACCCAGATCTCTCAAGACTTTTCATCCAGTACTTGGACTACAGCAGGATGGCAACGTCTCCCATTCCTTTGTTTGTTTATGTTTGTTGGCTTTTCGACTGCCTCTCTCGCTCCGTTAATCCACTCTTCTCAGGCTGGGGTGTGGAGGGATGAGAGGACCCCAACCGGATGTCATGGTAGTAACTGTTCCAAGGACAGGTTGAAAGGCAAACAGAATGCAAACAGAGCAATTACTGTTGACATAAACCAAGTCAGGGAGCGATTCCTGGGTGGAAGTGGAAGTGATCACGGGCATGCAACCTCGGCAAAAATATATGCAATTTTTTTTACTGTCTTCTCCCCTCTGCAGCTCTTGTAATGAAGAAGCCAGGCATGAGCCCCTGAAGGTTTCCTGGTGTAGCTTTTTAAACTGCTTATTATCTTCATGCCTTATGTCGTGTATACAGATTGTAAGACAGCAAAAACTTGCTGCTTATGCATTGTGGAAGGAAAAGGACAGCGATTCCTTTGGGCCATGTTTTCTTTCTTTTCTAATTTGTGCAAGTTTATTTCCTTTTTTCGTTTTTCAAAGAAAAAAGTGTTCTATTCCCAGAGTGAAGGGCAGAATTTCTGAATTCCTTGTGAAGTCATCTATCAAGAGCTGAACTTGTCATTAGTCACAAACCACTCAGGGGTGGTTACCAAAAGAGGCCTCAGCACACAAGAAACCAGGAAAAGGGTAACCACAAAGGTCTCCAAATTAGAGCAAAATGACACAGGGGAGTGTCTTGCCCCCAGAAAAGATGAGGAACTGCATGAGAGACAATGAGACGGGTTATAAACAGCGCCACTGATTGCATCTGTTTGGATGGAGAACATTTATGAGGTGAAACAAAGCAGGGTGTGAGTGCTACCTTCAATTTATGCTGTCAAAATAGGACAAAGCCAAACCAAAGAAGGGAAATACATATGAGGCCTGAAAAATATGGTCAAGATCTTTTTTTTTTAAAAAAATGCAACATTTTGATTTTTTTTCCTAACTAGGAATGGAGACATAACCTGAGGTTGGTTATAGGGGCTAGAGTAGTGGCCTCACAGGGGGAAATATCTTAGGTGGTTACTTCATGTCCGTTTCATCTATGTTAGTGTTGCGCTTAGGAGCGGTACAAAAAAAGTTACCTCACGTCCGTCGCACAACTACTGAAATTTGTCTCAATCACGCCGCCAGAACGAGTGCTAAGCATGACAATACTGTACCTGGTGCTTGGGTAGAGTTTCCCCTTGTCACTCTTTGTTCCCGCTTTCTGTTGTGAGACAAGACACTGTGTAGTAACAACTGTCATGCAACAAAACATTCGTTTCTCTCAGAAAACTGTGTCTGGGTTTGTTTGTTTTTGACTTTTCAGAAACGAAATATCAAGAAAAGATTTTTTAAGCCTATAAAAAAAAGGAAAAAGGAAGCTAAACAAATTCAGTGTTTGTCACAGTACAAGACCGTGAGGTAACACTTGTCACGAGACAAGTTATCACGACCATGGCAACACTGAAAGAGGGACAAAACCACGTGATCGCGACCAACGCTGTCAGGGTACAAAACTAGTTGCAGAACAAAGAAGGACATGAAGTAACCACCTTACTCTTCCAATCTACTTTCACCCTTTTATGTTTCTAAGAGCCTTTTCACATGACCCCTAAGATCCGCTGGCCACTTAAATTCGGACCAGAGATCTTGGGGGTTCGTTGCTCTTCCTGCGTCCCCACCCCTCCACACTTCCTTGCTCCTGTCTGCGTGAGGGAAGGGAGAAAAAAAGAGAGGAAAAAATCCAGGCTCACCTCCGAAGCCGCCCAGACCCCCGTCGTCGTCCTGATTCCTTCTCATAAAGGGGCGGGAGGCAAAAAACAACAACAAACAGACGTGAGGAGAGCCCGGCACTCACTCCCTTAAATCCGCATCAGGGATTTTTCACCACCGGAGAGCAGGTACATGAAAAGTGCGCTGGGACACGCTTAGGTGGGCATGGTCGCACTTAATTTTCTGCAAACTCCAGAGCTGGTGGGGAAACAATTGTAAGCTCCGGAGCTGGCAGCCATTTGCGGCGGAGTTTAGGGGTCGTGTACAAATACACTATCTATCTATCTATCTATCTATCTATCTATCTATCTATCTATCTA
>JAHTLZ010000213.1:6564205-6618989 GCA_023846285.1 Phrynocephalus versicolor | reverse complement strand
TATCTATCTATCTATCTATCTATCTATCTATCTATCTATCTATCTATTTGATGCATATACTGCACCATCTAACAACAAGGCCAGTCTGGGTGGTTTAAAGACCTTTCTCCCCCTCCTTTCACCTTACCGGATGTTTTAAACCTACTCTCCAGGAATAGTTTGAATTTGAGAGGGTGTTGAAAGACTCGATTATCCAATGGGTCCCTTCCACCACTCTATGGTCCTAAATTTTGCACACACACACACACACACACACACACAAACACACACACACACACACAGAGAGAGAGAGAGAGAGAGAGAGACTGGAGTTATCTGTGCATGTTTGCACATGCATGGCAAATATTATAATTCTTTGGGGCAATATTTCTAGGTTTCCATGACTCTTTTTAAAACAGGCTCAAATATCACGGCACTCCCTATGACCTCTCTCAGTCTTTCCTTCCTTATCCTAATCTCTCGCAATCACCTAGGAAATGAAATCCTGGACGTTGCCTTTTTCTTTTTCTTTTTACAGCTGCCCAATGCTTTCCTTTATCACCCTTCACCCAATTCATAACGATGATGCTTTCTTTTTTTTTTCAACTAGCTCCTCCCACCCTCATGTGTCCAGGTGGATGGAGACCGTTTTCTCCGTCTGGTGGTCGCCGTGTCCCCCAGGGCAAAGCATCCTTCCTGTTCCTGTGGAGCCCTTTCCTTCACAATAACTCGCTATTCAGCACATCCTGGCTACACTTCAAAAAGCTGGAAGAGGAGCCCAGCATGATGGCTGAACCGGCAAGTTACAGAAGACGTACTGAATATATTATACATTTTAGTCCTCTGTGTTTATATATATATATTAAAAAGCACTGTGGATCAGATATCTTTGTGATAGCTGGTACGTAGGCCTTTTGTACACCGTGGATACGTCCAGCCTAAATTTTTAATCTCATTCGTTTTCTTTCTCTTTGGTGATGGCTGGAATATGTAGATAGACAGATACACGATTCCATCTTTGACACCGTAGGAGACTGCTCACTGTGGCTGCACAGGAAGGAAATCGCTTTTGAATAATCTGAATTTCTAGTAGTATTTCGCTACTTTATTCAGCCTCTCCACATCAAAACAGATGGGGGGAGGCCTTTCCTTCGACATGCACATGGGTTCTGTCTGTCTGCAAACCATTTTAGATGCGTATTACATCTGATGGTTTCCACGTTTAATATTTTCCCTCAAAGGGCTATGATGAAGTTTGCAAACATTACTTTCTTTTAAAATAAAGACATAAGACAGGAGCCAAAAAAGAAATTTAACATTTTTAAATGCTTCCCCCCCCTTTTTTTGAAAAACCCTATGGCTTATGATAGAATTTGCAAATGTTAATGCTTTCCTTAAATAAACAAACAACCAAACAAATAAATGCAATGAGCTACAGAAAACATGTATATGGTGTATGTGTGTTAGAGATGGGCACGAATAAAAAAAATGGCTTTTTGTTTGTCGTTTGTCGTTTGGAGGGTCCATTTCGGTTCATTTCCGTTTTTTGTGAATTTTTGCAAAAAATTCATTTTCGTTTTCATTCATTATGTTACCATTTCGTTACCATTTATTTCATTTTTTGTGATTTTTTTTTTAGGATTTTAAGCAATTCACTCATATTGCAGTAACGGAAACGAAACGCACGAGAAAATTTCCGGTGTTTCTATTCGTTTCGTTTCATTTTAGAGACAAAATTCGTTTGTTGTTTCGTTACGTAATGAAATGAAAAAATGAAAATGGAAACGAAAAATTGTTCATGTTGTGCCCATCTCTAGTGTGTGTGTGTGTGTGTGTGTGTGTGTGAGAGAGAGAGAGAGAGAGAGAGAAACAGACAGACAGACACACACACACACACACAGAAAGGGGTATCTTCCATTTTGCCTTTTTGAAGCCCTTCCTTGTTGCTAACGGTCAACTGGAAATCAGACAGAAACCTCTGGTGTCATAAGTGTCACCTAGACATGCACTAGAGAGGTTATCTAGCCCGCAGCTTCAAAGTTCAAACAGACACTTGAAATACCCGGCCATCTTTGCTGGGGTCAAGGCAGAGGTGGAGGTGCTGATGAGTCGGATCTCTCTGCCACTCATCAACCAAAGGCAAGTTAATTTTCTAACAAGGAAGCACATCTCTCTTTCCTTTTCAGTGCTTCACCCTGTCAAATGTGTCCTTAGCACAGGGAGGGTATCACAAGCCTTATCGGGCTCTTCTGCTTGGATTGTTCTCTGCCTCAACAGCTGTTATGTGAAGTGTTTTTTAAAAAAATGGTATAGATAGGTTACTTTCAATCAAAAGACGAGGAGACATGTTTATCCGAAGGTGGTAGCACTGTATTCCATGGAACAACAGATCCTCCAGAACTTGCTTTACTCCTCAACTAACCTAGGGTATTTGTACATGACCCCTAAACTCCACCGCAAATGGCTGCCAGCTCCGGAGTTTACAATTGTTTCCCCACCAGCTCCGGAGTTTGCAGGAAATTAAGTGCGGCCACGCCCACCTAAGTGCGTCCCAGCACACTTTTCATGTACCTGCTCTTGGAGGGTGAAAATCCCCAGATCCGGTTGCAATCTGGTGAGTGCTGGGCTCTCCTCACTTCTGTTTGTTTGTTTTTGCCTCCTGCCCCTTTAAGAGAAGGAATCAGGACGACGACAGGGCTTTCGGAGGTGAGCCTGCATTTTTCCCCTCTCTTTTTTTCTCCCTCCCCTCACGCAGGCAGGAGCAAGGAAGTGCGGAGGGGTGGGGACGCAGGAAGAGCAACGAACCCCCAAGATCTCTGGTCCGAATTTATGTGGCCAGTGGGTCTTAGGGGTCATGTGAAAAGGCTCCTAGAGGGTCCCCTTTGATGGCAATAAATATACGAAACAACCTGGCAGATTTTCCCTCTGCTTAGGAGCCAAAGTAAAAGTGGCTGGTGTCAAAAAGGAAGCAGAGTAGGACCCAAGTCCAGTGTCCACAATAATGGAGGCTAATACACGATAAAATGAAGCTGCCTCAAGTGCTCTGCTGTTGGATGCTGCCAGGTTTAGCAAAAGACAAAAACCTATTTGAGAATTCTCTTTGATGGCTCAGATCAGTATTTATCACTTTGTTATTTCCTTACAATGGGCAGATAATCCCAGGAAGACAGATGGTATGGGACAACCTTCAATTTCCCTGTTGTGGAAAAAAAAGAGCTTTCTGGGAGTTTGGTTCTAGAGAAGAATTATTAAACAGTAAGGAATAGATGCCAAGGGCTCTTGTCTTTTCTTCCATCCCAAGGGGGGAGGGGGAATGTGATTCTCACTTTCTCCATGTGTAACATGCCTTGTTCCTAGCAGGGTGGGGGAGAGATGTGGGCCAGAAGTTCACACTCTAATGGAAAAGCCTTCTGCAGTTGAGTACCTCAGTTACTAGGACTTCATCTGTTTCCCCTCTCCTGCAATATCTTCATGGCTGCACATGAGCTCCTGAAATGAAAGGAAAAGTTGGATAATGGTGATAGATGTTGGGCCTTTAATGGGGACAGCCTCTGGGAGAAAGAATAATTATTTATTTTAGTATTTACTGGGCCTATGCAATTATACAAGTAATGGAACAGTGGACTGTGGGAAAATGTAAGATTCCTGTTTGTTTGTTTGTTTGTTTGTTTGTTTGTTTGTTTGTTTGTTTGTTTGTTTGTTTGTTTGTTTGTTTGTTTGTTTGTTTGTTTGATCAATCGATTGATTGATTGATTGATTGATTGATTGATTGATTGATTGATTGATTGATTGATTGATTGAACACACCCATCTAGCAAAAAATCTACTGTGGGTGGTTTACAAACATATACAAAATACAAAAACTGATTAAACAACTTAAAGTGGTAAATAAAAAACTAATCAGTGAGACCAAAGAATCAAATCATCATAGTAAAAAGAACAAATAAGCAAATAATCACAAATACAATAAATCAAAGTGACTTAACAATTCAAAATAAGAACAGAGGGGGAAATAAAGAACTAATAGAATATTATTAGAAAGCAGGGGCAAGTAACAGTGTCCTATTTATATAAGTTGGTTGAAACAGAATGATCAGGAAGGCCAACCTATGAAGCCAAGTTTCTCCCCTACATTTGTAAAATTATCGTCACCTTCTATCTATCCAGTTCAGCACAAATTCCAAATTAGAGGGTAGTAAATATTACGTTTTTTAGGTGTGATAGTAAGTTCTCTGAAGCACTATAATAATAATAATTGAGTACCATTAATTTAATTCCGACATACGGCTCCCTTCACTGAATTTTCTAAGGTGAGAGGATTGAGAGGTGCTCTACCATTCTCCCCTTCTAAGGGTGCTACAGCTTGGATTTTCCCAGTGGGGAATTGAACTCTCAACCAAATACAGTGGTACCTTGTATAAAGGAATTAATTCGCTCCAAATTAAATTCTGTTAAGCAAATTCTCCTTTATACAAATTTCCCATAGGAATGCATTGAAAACAGAGTAATCCCTCATTGCGACCATTTTTATGTTGTGTGGATTCACCCCATATAGACGATTCTGTTCAGCAAATTTCCCCCCTCTCTGGAATTTTTTTATGTTGTACAGATTTTATGTTATACAAACTGTTTGTTATATGAGGGTCCACTGTACACACATGTGTACAAAACTCTCTCTCTCTCTCTCTCTCTCTCACACACACACACACACACACACACACACACAAAGCTGGATTGACACTTATACTCCGAAGCATTTTCAGAGCTTTGCAGTGATTTGAGGAAATCAATAGAGACCCGCAGAAGGGGCTGCCGTCTACCGAATCCCCAGCCTTGTCACCGTGGTACGGCCGCTTTCGTGTACCACACGCTTGCTGCGTAGCCATTAGATGAAAGCGCGATCACCTGTCAAACAAACTGCTAGAACTGTGATAAATTAATGATCAAATGGCAGAGGCGGATGTACCGTAGCAGGGCTGAGGTTACTTACCACGGAGGCCTCGTGCTTTAAAAAAATGTAGCTGACATTAAAAAAAACTCCCAGCCATTAAAGAGAAAAAAATGTCACACTCTTTCTTTCTCTTCAGCTCCCCTTTTTAAAAAATAATAGCCACATTCTGTAGATATTTTAAAAAGAGAAGCAAAAGGAATGTTGCAGGAGGAGGTGGGTGAGAACGTGAGATCACATATTTAATATATACCTTTAAAAGCAGTTCTGACTTACCATCTCATATTCCTGCTGGAGATGGTGTTTCATTTCAGAAGGGGACTGGTTCTGAAATGAAACACGCCAGCACAGCTGGTGCCCAGAATCCAATCCCACCCTCTGGAACAAAAACAACCACTGTCTTACCTTGTTGTGCCCGGTGACGGGCAAAATTCCAACCAGGAAGCAGCCTCCAATGAGTCATCTTTCTGTCTCCTTGGCACTGGCCAGTCAGAAGCTGTGCAAGGGCATGTATCATCCCGCCTCCCTGATTGATTGGCCAGCGCTGGGGAGAGGGAAAGGTGATGCATTGGAGGCTGCTTCCTGGTTGGAATTTCGCCCCGTGTGAACTAGAGCAAGGTAAGACATTGCTTGATTTTGTTCTGGAGGGTGAGATTGGGTTCTGAGTGCCAGCTGTGCTGGTGTGTTTCGTTTCAGAACAAGTCCCCTTCTGAAATGAAATGCCCATCTCTAATTCCCACCCTCTCTCCCCTCCCCAACTTTCTATTCCTTTTCTCTTTTATGTATAAATAAAATATCTGTATCTAAATACACTATTCGCAAATGTATATCTTGGGAAAACAGCAGCAATTCAGATGGACAATGTTTTTGTTCTTTTCATTCTTTTTGTTTTGAAGAGCTTACCATTATAGGTAATGGTGTGTGTGGGGGGGGAGGTTGGCAAGGTTTTGGTTCTGACTCCCATGTCTCAAGTCCGTATCCCTATTAAAAACAAGCTGTTTTCCCTAAAAAAAAGAAAAGGAGGAGGGTTGTCACTTCCTATTTGTGAGTTGAGTCCAAGTCACTGAAAAAAAAAAGCCTGGGTTGAGTCCAAGTTGACTCACCTGTGTGACTTAAGTCTGACTTGACAACATACTGTAACTTGAGTCCCCATCCTGAGTGCGTGGAGCATTGAACTACAATTCAGAAGACCTGAGCCATAGGGTTAGGGTTAGGCTCACTGGGGATGTGATGATGGCAAACCACTCCTTAAACATATCACTATATTGGAAAACTTTTGAGGGTCACCATAGTTCAAAAACAACGTGAGGACACGTGACAACCTGGAAGTACAATGGGACATCGAACTCTTCCAGTCAGAAGATGGTTGATAGATCAGCCCCTATTCTCTGCTTCACTGAGTGTTCCGCTTGTTTTGTAACACTGTGCATTTTTGCCTTTTGTTATTTTACACTTATGTGTAATGTACTTTAGAAAAGGACCCTCTGCCTCTTCTAAATCTAAGCAACACAGAAGACGTATTGGCTTGTGAAGCTTCAATCAGCCAGATCTCAGCGCCTAATAATCCACGATGCTTGCTACATTAATATATAAAGTCCTTGTCTCCCCTTTTAGCAAGCTGGAAATACTTTCCTCCTGGTCTTCTCACCAATGATTTCCTGCACTTAATTTATTCTTTTTAATATAAAATCTCATTACCTGAACATGACACGACAGCTTCCACTTTACCTTTGATATCAGAACAGAGAGAAACCAAAATCAAGCCCTTAAAATAAAGTCTATAATCATTCCCTCACTCACTCTTGCTTTTCAGATTGCTAAACAAAATTAAGGGGAAAGATACCTTCCAGGGCCTACTAAAAGGGGTTGAAAAGGGAGAAGAAATATATACATTACAGTACAAAGAGCCTTAATACTTGTCAGAAGGTTTCCGCCAGAAAAATCAGGTCTCCATGTCTCCTTTCTACCCATAGTGTTGAGGGAAGCGTAAGGTCATCTCCTAAAAGGATGTCAATTTTAATGTTCAAACCTCTCAGGTTTCTGTAGATTACCACATCTGAGTCAATTATATCACCATTTCAATTATGTTATTATGAGAAATGGGGATAAATAAATAAAAGGAATTGAGATATGCAACAAATATCACAATTTGTTTAATATTTGTCCCTCCCCCTTTTCATTCTGCCTTTCGTAGGGATGGTAACGGTGGCTTCCTTTTGTCCCAAGTGAAGCCATTGCTACCATCTTTGCAAAGGGCAGCCCAGTTTCCCTGCGACACTAAAGGAAACCAGGTGGCCATCTTTGCAAAGATGGCAGCAGTGATGGAGGCCCAGGCACCAGTGGTGGTGATGGCCTCAAAAGTAGGGAGGTGATGGGGAAGCTTTGGTGGGGTAAGGGGAGCTCTTTTTTTTTTTTTTAAGACAGCCACAGGGTATCTAAAACATGTCACCATGAACTGAGAAAACAATTTATCAGTTTGTTGGTGGTGGTGGAGAATTTGTGCTTTGTGTTTTGTCAACGTTGATGAACTGCAAATCACTATTTTGGTAGTTCATCTCCATCTCTAGTTTTTAATGTTTTTTGACCTATGAAATGTGGGTCTTTACCCATTTCATACCCCACCCAGATTAGTGTGAATTCACTAAGTGGGAAGTATACAAATTAGCCAAATAAACAAATGGTATGATAGAGACACCATTACTTACACAAACTAAATTTAGAAAGCATTCTATTTCTGTCCTGTTTAGAAAAATACTGTAAATCAGTGGTGCCCAAACTTTGGCTCTCCAGATGTTTTGGACCACAACTCCCATAATTCTAAGCCTAGATTGTCAATGACAAAGGACTGTGAGAGTTGTGGTCCAAAACATCTGGAGGGCCAAAGTTTGGAGACCACTGCTGTAAATGGAACAGTGGAAGTAGAGAAGGTGAATATAGATGCAAGATCCAAGTCAGAGAAATAAATCTTGGTCAAATGCCTTTGGCCAACATTGGCATCTAAAAATAACTCAGTATTTGCTGCAGAACTTTGATCAATGTCTACCAGCAGTATATGGAGGGCCAACCTTACCAGGAGGCAGGGTGAGCCAGGTACTTCAGGGGGAAGGTTTGGGGGTATCACAATGAAAAGAACATGAACTGTTTGTGATGCGCTTGTTGTAGCATGCCATTGCTGGCTGGTGGTGTTTGAGCTCTGTCCAGTCACCCATGTTATTAGTTTAATTGAATTTTGCTTTGCTTTCCAAAGAAGAAGCATGGAAACACTTATGAGTTGGTCTTGAGGAAAGATGGTTTTGGTTGAAATTGGGAAGGACAATGCTATTAACATATGAAAGGATTACTCTGTGTCTTAATTGACTGCTGGCAAGGCTGTGATGAAAAGGTTGACTTAAACTCTGGAACTGAGCTTGGTTTGATTGCTTCTTGAGGTCTGTTTTAAGGCTGTACACTGGTAGTTCAACACCAGTGACTGACCACATTTATCTGACAGGGAATGATTTGTATAAAATCTGGATAACCTGGTGAGATTTGGTTCCTAGGAGATTTGGTTCCATTCAGATCATCATCATCATCATCATCAGCAGCAATAACAACAGCCGTTACTATTATTAACCACACAGCTAACTACGCTGGATTTTGTAATACAAATCACTAGTCGAACGCTTCCCAAGCATTTAGGACTGTGTGCTGTATCAGCGAATTATGCGATTAATAATAATAATAATAATAATAATAATAATAATAATAATAATAATAATAATAATAATAATAATAATAATAATAATAAATACAGTTACTTTGCCCTTCACTCCATCTAAAAATATGTAGGCCATAAAGCCACATCCAAATTCATCTAGAGATAGAACATGAAAAATGTGCTGAACATGTGGATATAAAGGAAATGATTCTCCTCACTCTGTGACCACATGAAGACAAAAAGAATTTCCTTCTTCTTCTTCAAAATCTAGAGAGCAAGTCAGAGTAGTTGAGAGTAAAACTGGAAAAGGATAGTGCTGATTTTGCAAGGGAGTGAGAAACCAGTACTCTAAAACTACAATTCAGTTCAGATCCAAGGCACAAATTGAATTGGACTGGACATCCATCACTCCAGGTCGAATCAGGATGTATCCTGAAGCAAAGAATCAGGATGCATTCCGAAGCTCCAGAACAAACCAGAGCACCCAGGAACAGATACCACTATTCTTTTTGAAATCACCAGTTGAAAAGATAGACTCTACACTTACCCATAAGGAAATATTTCATCCTTCTGTAAAGTTCTTGTTGTTAGATGATGGCAGGGAAGTAAAGACTTAACCCTTAACTTCCATTACAGTTGTTGTGAAAAGGTTCTCTAGGCTTGGATCACAAGAGTCCTCATAACTAAGGTCCCAAATAGCATCCCAAAATGTTGACCTATAGTAAGAATCTGATGTCACTCGTTTCCACCACCAAGAGTAGCAAGGATTTTATATAGATAATGGCGAAGCGTCTATTCACATCTGAACTGCCCAAAACAATATGTATTAGAACAAGGGCAGATCCGGATGAGAAGGTATCCTTAAGCACGCCATACTACCAAAAGGCACTCTTGGTTTTAGTCCAAACTACACAAGCTATCTCTAGCTCACAGACCTTTGTTCCCCCCAGATATATTCAGCACATTGGGCAGGTTTTTTAAAAAAATTGGACTGAAACTCAGAGCGTATTCATTGCCCCCAGTGTGGTGAGGGCAACCACCAAGATCAGAAAGGACAGAAAATCTATTGTGGCTGAAGAGATGATTCATATGAATCAAAAAGTCCTCGCGTTTCCATGTGGCAACATCCTGACTTCACAATACAATCACAATAAAATGGGTAGGTGAGAAGAATAATTGATAGCAAGTGAAGTAAATTTAACAATCATAGGCTGGCTCATCAGAGGTGGGCTTTTTTTTCCCTTTCATCTTCTGCAAAAAATACTTAAGTCTCCAAAAGTACATTTTATCTTTGGGGAAAACGTGGGAAACAAAGCCAAATTAATTTGAGCAATACAGGGAAATAGCAAACTGTTAAGAGACATTGCAATCCAGTGATATAGAACAAGAAATCGAGCAATATAGGGAAACAGCAAACTGCAAAGAAACACTGCGATCCAGTGATACAGAACAAGAATTAAGGAGACAGGACTACCATACAGCCGTTGATTTTCTAATTGGATGCATTGATTCATTTCCCATTGGTAACTGTAAAATGTAACAATATCAGTATACTTACCTAGTTCTGGAGTGTGTCGAAAGTCACTTCTAGTACACACAGTTATTCCGGTCGGTTGTGTGATAAACGCCTGGGGCAACGTTTCATCAAAGCTGGTGTCACGCCGAACATGGGTCTTCTAATCTTCATATGGGCGACAACTGTCATTTTAAAAGGGCATGGGAAATGAAGAAGAGAACGAGAGAAGAGAACGAGAGAGACAGGCAAGGCAATGTTTCAGGTCACATTTCCATGTTGGTTTTGAATGGGTCCCAATATGCAATTTGTATGCAATATATATATATGTTCTCTTAACCTTTTTGGTGGGAAGGCACAAACTGATTTTCCTGGAGCATCTTGCCCCTGACTGTTTAGCCAGCTTCCAAGTTCCTTACACTAGGCTTTTGTCACTTCAGAAAGGAGAACTGTCATTCCTGGAAGCCTTTAGAAGTGACTTTCTCTTCTAAAACGAGATCCAGAGTTTGGCTTTTGCATGTGTGTACATGTGTCCGTAGGTGGGGGCTTTCCTGGTTGTCTGTTTCCAAATTCAAGTTCATTTTCAGTCACATCCAGTTTGGAAGAAAAATCGTACAAACACATTTTCAGTTGGGGGTGTAACTCATGGTGGGTCCTGAGGTCACTTTTCAAGTCACCTAAGGTGTCCACCATTACACCAGGGAGACATTTTGCAAAAGTCATACCTTCTCTTTAAAAAAAGTTCTGGCTTCTCTCAACTTTTGCAAAGCCTCTGAATATCTAAAATGGAAACTCTGTCCCAAAATAATTCTTATGCAGTTGTTTTTATACTGTGGTCATTTCTTATTTTTAAGGTTATTGTTCTTATTTTGATTCGTAGGCTGTGATTTGGATTTTCACCTTATTTTGTAAACATATTTGCTTGTTTTGGGTATTATTGCTTGTTGTAAACCTCCCAGAGTGGCCTTGTACCCAGTTGAATGATAGATAAACAAACAAACAAATAAATAATATCTTCAAAACCACATTTGGTAGCAAGTTTAGTGGTGACAAGGTAGAACTAGCATAATGGTGTGAAATTAGTCTGTTTTGGCCAAAAGGGAACAAGGATGTATTGAAAGCAAAAATAATGTAAGAAGTGGCAAGCAAGGTAATTGCAGGGGCATATAAAAAGCAACATTTTCTTATTAAAATTCAAAAGTGCCTTTAAAAAGTATTTTTAGGCATTTTGCATTTGGAGAGGAATTAATCACATTCCATGCCATTTTAAAAACAAATTTTAAAGTGATTGGGTTTAAAAAAATGAAGAACACATGGTTAAAAATATGTTGACATACACAACTAGAATGGCCCTGGAGGGCAGTGCATAGGTCTCTCTGTTCAGTCTGGATGACAGTTTGGGACTTTGGCTTGTAGCATGATTTGGTACAGAATGATTTGTGCCCAATCTGATTCTGTTTGCACTCTGGATAAGAACCGATCTGTAAATCTGATGAAACAAGCATGCTGTGGTTCGTGTGAATTGGGAGTTCTAGAAGGGGTAGAAAGGACCTCACATGAGTTAGAGATGCCAAACTCCCAACAAGTGTTTGATTGACTCTTCCCCTTTACATTTGGCAAATTTTGGACCTGGGATGTGTGAGTTATAGCACCAACTTCACCCCCCCCCCAAGCTGATACCTCTATGAAAATACTACTTTGTAGTTGAAGGCTCACTATATGTTTGGCCCTTTTATCCTGTGTTCCATTCTGGGAAGGCACATTTCCCTGATGCACCCTGAAATAAACTGAAAAACAGCCCAATTTGTAAGTGTTTTGGCTTTGTGGTTCTATTCATGGCTACCTCTACTCACGATAGATCCCAGAAAAGGCAGTAAAGCTGCCAAATATCAGACAGCAGGCAGTGTGCAGAATGACACTTTAAAAACGTATATCTTGAATGAAAAAAAAAATGAGTGAACGCAAGGGATTTATGTTCAAGGTGCTACAATCTGGGCTCCAGATTTAAATCTATTTGTGAATTTGCTTTGCCTCCTTCCCGAATCAAATCTTCTCATTCTTCTTTCATCTATTCCTCATTCAAATTAATTCATGTTAGAGATAGAAATGAATCACAAAAATAGTGATTCATTTTGATATGTGATTCATCAAGTCTGACAAATCACAAATAACAAATTTGTGATTTTTTTCTTACAAATTGATGAATTGACTTGTGGATTTATTTTTTTTCATTTAAAACCCTATAAAATATCCCCACAAGCATCTAGGGACACCAAAATTGTAGGGAAGCATCCATATACTGTCATCTACGAGCCCTGAAATCTTGGTGAAGGTAGGACCCCAAAAAGCCCCCCCTCCAGAAAGTTCTCCTAGGTGCTAGAGATTGGCACGACTCAGGAAAAATGGTTTTTCATTTTTCATTTTTCGTTTAGGGGTCTGTTTCGGCTCGTTTCCGTTTCCGTGAGCTAATTTTCAAAAATTTTCATTTTCGTTTCGTTTTGTAACGAAAACAAAAAACGAAAACGAAAACGAAAATTTTTTCGTTTTTCCCCATTTAGTGCCATTAAATGCTTTTGCCGTAACGAAAAATGAAAATTGGCTCAAAATTAGTCGTTTTGTTTCCGTTTCCGTTCCATTTTGGAGCCAATTTTCATTTTTCGGTTCGTTGTGTAACGAAAATGAAAAATGAAAACGGAAACAAAAATTTTGCTAAGTCGTGCCCATCTCTACTAGGTACCTAGAGACACCAAACTTTGGAAGAAGCTTCTCTCAACTCTGTTCTACAACCTCTCAAAGTTGGGTTAAGTCTGGGCTTCAGAGAGCTGAAGTATATAATCACTAATTGCCCCCCCTTGGGCAATTCTATAGCCCAATGAATCAACACCAGTTCAAAAACTACAACAAAAATTCACTGATTTGCATTTGTCAGGGGTTATCAATTCATACAAATACAAACTGACAAAATAGCAATTTTTGAATATATTTTGGAATCATGTTTAAATTTGTGGCCCTCTCTGGCCCACACCAGGCCAATATGTTTGGATTTGGGGTTTTACTTCCATAGGAGGAACTGCCATTTTTTACTGATGCAAAGAAACATATTCATATACATGATGCTCATGTGCATTATATGCGTGTTTTATCTGTCATCTCGTACAGCTGACTGGCCTGAGTTCTGTGCATACTTACCCCCACTGAAGTCAATATGCCCAAGTGAGTGAAGACAAGATTGTACTGTCTATCATTCTACGCAGTCATTATACCACAAACATGGAAATAAGCCATTTGGTCTTGCGCTATAGCATCCCATCCAAATGGATTTTTTTTAAAAGATAGCTTGATTCCAATTAATGAAAATGAGTGGGTCAGCCTGTCATCTCTCATGCTCTTTTCATGCTGCTCAGACATCGACAGAGCTTATTAAAACCTCCGGCGCTCAACATCAGCTCTGCCTTGGAACCAGTTGCCAGAGGCATCAGGGTTCACACAGAACCTGTCTGCAGGTTTCTGGGTTTTCAGATCTGACATCACTTGAATCTGTCTCATGCATCCTGGCAGTGCACAGACCAGATGAAAAGTCAACGCAACACAGAACATCACTCACCGAACATCACTCGTAAGCAGAAAAAGAGAGAGAGAGAGAGAAGAAGGGGTGAGAAGAAAGCTTGAACAAGAATAAGCATTTCAATTGTTAGTTTTTCTGAAAACACCTTGCTTGCTTATATCTGCTGGGGTTATACAGTACATCATAAAGCCCTGATCTTTGTTATCACTAGAAAAGCACAAGTGTTCTCGCAAAAGTTCACTTACAATTTATGCTAATCTTTGTCCCCTTGGGTTCCCTAAGTTCACTCAGTGCCAATCAAAGCAGTAGAAGGGAAGTCATATGAATTAATTTACTGCCCAACTTCCTCTTGCTCACAAATGGTTCCTGAACAGATACCCAAAATCCTCCCAAAAAATCTCTCTGTTCTGTTTGAAAAGAGCTTGGAAAGTAGAGAGAATGAATGGTGTTATCCTCTTTCCATTGGAACCAGTACTCAGATATGTTTGGGTCAATGTCTCGTAGAAGATTTTGGTGGAAATGAAAATCCAACAGCAACAGTAAAGATAGGACCATGCTTCATTGTAGCACAAGCCACTATTTTAATTGTTGTGAGCCATGTCGGACCCCTGTGGGGAGAAAGGCAGCATATAAATAAAATAAAATAATTAATAAATAATTACACGCACATTTTGTCTGTGGAGATTCTCAGCCACCCAGGTGAGTTGAGTCATGGCAACTGGACTTCTTTTCTTGGGAAATCAAAACATTTCACTACTCCTCCATGCAGCATCTTCCGTCTGAGGAAGGTTGGTGGGAGGCTTCCAATTTATAGTTCACCTTGGTTTGGTTGCAGGTTCTCCAATGACTGGGACTTGACTCTTGTCTCAGAACGCACTTACTCCTCCCTTTATTCTTGGGCTTTGGATCGGAACTTGATACTAAATATTTAGACTCGGACTCGGGTCTTAGTAGCAAAGACTCAGACTCGGACTTGGGACCTGAAACCAAAGACTTCCCAACATCCCCGAGAGAGACTGCTATCTTTTGAGGAATGGTTGCATTTCGAGAGCAGAGCTACAACAGCATAGAGTAGAAGTTATGGCAGCCTAATGACCGAGCAACAAAATGCAGATTTAAACATCAGGCTTTCCCCTTTGCTGGACTTCTGCCCAAACTGGTAAATAGGTTCCCATAAATGCTGTGTGTTTAAAGCTTTGTTGTTCTGCCCAGCGTTAGGAAACAATCACGAACAGCTGCTCCTGAATAGTCCTGGTCATTAATTACATTCAGCATTTACGGTAAGTTGCTGTAGCCTGCTTTCTGAACTGGGCCTGTTAACGGCAGTAGAAGGTACTCGCTTGGCCCAAGTCCATGTTCTGAGCACAGCACGGAGGCTCAAGGGCACCCCAAAGTGGCACCAACACACTTTACCCTTGCCGCCCTTGAATGATAGCTGCACTTCGCCTATTAGAATAACAGCGTTCAGTTCATGCTAAACAGAGAGACTGAGAGGGTGTATAAAAACCTGTCTGGATATCTCCTCCTTTTCAAACATGAGAAAGGTGGGGTACACAAACAGGATCTGTTTCTTTGGTGGCACCCAAGCAGTGGGTTTTTTTAGGGCTTTTATTGGCTTGCTTGCTTTCCTTCATCTGGAACAGTACATCCAATTGGAAGGTGCCTCAAGGGTTTTCAGGTGGAGCAAGAATTACTGCACCCATTGGTGGAATATTACCACTGAAGCCTGGATTGGTTTATTAATGAATAACTAAATTCCAAAATTGGGAAATAGACCTCCCAGATCCTCCAGGAGCTTGTTGCTTTGTGTTGTCAAGCCACCTCTGACTTGGGACAACCCTATGAATGTGAGATGTCCGATGTATTCTCTCCTCGACGATCTTGCTTGACTCAACTCCGTGGCTCCCTTTTGCAAGTCAGTCTATCTCGTATTTGGTCTTCCTCCCCGCCCCCCGCTTCCTTCAACGTTTCCCAACATTTCCCAGCCCCACGTTTGACAGCCTCTGTTTTGTCATTTTTGCCTGTAGATGTCGCTTCGGATTCGTTGGATCTAAGAACCACTTTTTCATTGTTCTGGCATTCTAGAATATCTACAAAGATCTCCTTCAGTGCCATATTTCAAGCAAATCGTTTTTTCCCACCATCAACTTTCTTTACTCTCAGCTTTACACACACACACACTATACATGGTGATCAGGAATACAAGCAGGTGGATTGTCTTGGGGTTGATCTCCAGTGACCCATCCGTAGACTCGATCTTTTCTGATCCCTTCATTGTTACCCTTCTGAGTCTCCTGATTTCTTATATGCTGCAGTCTTCATTTGAATTCATGAATGAACTACCGCAAGGTATATAAAATCTGCAACAATTCCTATTTCTTCATTATCGGCAATTCAAGTTGTGCAGTTCTTGATTTTGGTCTTAATGTTCAACTGCAGGGCATACAGGTGTTAATCTCAACGTTATTTTGGGAAGATCTCACATCTATTTTTGGTTGCTTTTAATCCAAATTGGAAGGGACCACTTCAAATGCAAAGTGTTTATTTTTCTTTCACACTCTTGGAGGTATGTGAACACCAAGAATATGAATACATCATGTTAAATTTCCCATTTGGAGCAAGACAGCCTATCTCACCTCGCTGAGAATCTTTTGAGATTTTTTTAGGTCAACAACAACAACAACAACAACAACAACAACACTATATAACAAATTTAAGAACAAATTAAAATATGATGGCACCCTAAAGCACGTGATATTTTAAGGTGAGCGTGTTACTCTTGTGAGTATTCTTGCTTGCAGTGATTTGGCATTTTGTCCAACACATCCCTGTGCAAAGGCCCCCACACAAATGAAAGTATGGAAGGACTTAGTAAATCCTCAAAAAGATGCATGCAACCTATTCAGTGCCTCAACATTTTAAAAGTCCAACCAACAAGTAACAGCGTGTTGGTTGGACAATTTATAAACACAAATTATACAATTTATAAACACTGCATGGCTCAAGCTATGACAAATCTGGAATGTTGTGGAGACCAGTGGAAAATATATTTGCATTTTTTAAAATGGCAGTCTCGGTGGCTGCGGCTCCTCATACTCTTCTATATGAGATGGAGTCAAGGAAGGAGTTACATCCTTACTCATGACAAAGTAGAGTGTATGGCAGTGCCAGAGGAACCCTGAGCCCCTCTTGGTCTTGCAATTTCATTGCTCATCCAACCTGGTCAGATTCTGGAATATAGGCTCACTGTAGACTTTCTTGTCATGCTGCTGCCATGAGCGGTATGTGGTATCTGCATTTTTCTTGCGAGTCAAAAGCTACACTGTAAAATAAAAGGAGTTCAGCCATCTGGTTCATGAGGAGATGCTTCGTTATATAGTGTTTATGTCAGGTACTTACTTCATAGATCTGAAGTACTTTCAGGGCTTTTTTCAAAAAACAGTTTAGTCTAATCATCATCCTGATCTCTGATATGCGTACAAAATATTTAAAATAAGCAATAAGTCTCAGATGAAAAGCTTATACTTGAGAGCGGGATTTCCACAATAATTTACTATGGACCTGTTTCTTGTCTCGGATCTTGGTTTTCTTTAATAATCTTGAGCACAGATGGATGCCTAACAATCTTCAACAGAAAACTGGCCAGGTTTCTCGAATGGAATGGAGGAGATACCAGGCCAATCCTAACAAGACTAGATTTATGCATTTTCCCCAAACTGCTTCTCATTTAAAAAAAAAAAAACACCCAACAACAACCATGCCCAGACTATATAGGTTGACATCAGAGATGAGGAATGGCGCTTAGACAATGGAATGCCACTTCATTCTGCAAGCTAGATACGAATGTCTCACTAGGCAATACAAATCAAAACATGTACACTGACATTTCCTCACAATATTCAGTTGGACGCTTTTTTGGCATCAAGCACATGGTTGATTCTGGGAGTCATAGCTTTAAAATGAACCCTTATTATTTTATACACGACTCCTTTCTAAGACACATGTAAGGGTTCTGCCAGTGTCTTATTTATCCACTGGGGTCATTATTTGCAAATGCCCCTGATATTTGCCACAATCCTAGCTGGTTAAGTAGCTCAGTGATTTAGGGATCTGATTGTAGAGCCAGAGATTGGGAGTTCAATTCTATAATATGCTTGTAGAAGATTGTCGAGTTTAAACAGGACAAGGGCCAGTGACTCAGCAGCACACATGGCAGCCCAGCCAACTTCAGAAGACTCAACTTTTCCCCCCCTTTGCACCACATTCCTAGAATTAGACTGCACGAAACGGGCTGGAATATTATATAAGCCATTTCTGGCATAGGCGCGTCCGGGCCAACTAAGCCTTGCAAGTGAAGTGGAGAAAATAAATTGAACTTGAGAGACTCTTGACCATGTAAATAAACAGAGGAAAGGAGCCAACTCTTACTTGGCATGGTGCTATTCTAAGCTAGTCTAGGCTTCCTCTCTGGGCCTGAAATGTATTTCAATCCCATGTAAAACATCCAAGCCTTTCATTAGTGGTTATGCTTGTTTATAATAGCTATAATAAGAGAGCAATAAAAGAAGCAAGAATGCTAAAGTTAGCTGAGGGCCTTTGGCTTTAAAACCATGCAGTTCTCATATGTCGGGAAGGTACGGTGCCTTTTCTTTGTCATCTGTACACCAAAAGGCAACCAAATGAATTTTCCCACCCCAAGATGTGAGTGATGATTGCACCTCTAAAACACGGGGCAGCATCAGCCAAGCTACGAAGACCCTTCGTTTTTCTGGGATTTGAAATCTGAGCGTGCATTCTACCTTGGACAATCTTTTATCTCTTTCCCCTTTTTTGTCCTGTTCTTGGTTTTATTGCATGATTCATGCGAATGTTTCTAGTCATTTTTGCTTTGTTGGATGCACTCAACAAACCTTTTTGGTACGCTTCTTTGAGTGTACCTTGTAAACTAAAAATCTGTTTTAATCAATAGATCCACGCCGCCTGGTTCAGACATCCGGCACATTCCTTATTGCTTAGGAGGCAACGGACTGAGCCATTGTCACCACAATGGGCATCATCCTCCGGCAGCCCAAGCTGCAAAGATTTCTGGCTCCAGGTTTGCTGTTTTTGATTTATCATAGTTTGTCTGATTTCAGTTCCCCTCCCTGCCTCCTTGAAAGGTGCTGACCTCAAGGGTCCTTCCAGCACTGCAGTTCTAAGATCATCATCATCATCATCATCATCATCATCATCATCATCATCATCATCATCATCATCATCATCATCATCATCATCACTGTTGTTGTTGTCTTAAAACTGCAGAGTTGGAAGGGACACTTTGGAACATTGAGTCCCAGCTTCTGGCTTTGCATTTTTCTCTGTCAGGGAATACTTGGTTACCATAACAGTTCATCCTTTGTTTAATAAGGATGTGGTTGAACTTACGGGACTGTTGAGTGCCTCTTTGTTGTCTTCCCTATGCTGCCAGAGAGCTGACACCCCAATCATTTCCCAGATTTTTTTATTTAAATCTAATGATTACCACAAAAGAGATCAAGCTGGAAGGAACAACATTTGTTTTACAGCTGTATTATTCAATTCCCTTTAGCTTAAAAAAAACCCCCAAAACATCCAGGCTATTGGCCAGTAAGTGAAATTAGTGGTGACAGGCGAAAGTCAACTACACTCCCTTTTGCATCTCCAACCTCATCAAAGCCTGAGGCTCTTCCTAGTAATTTACACCTAACGAAACCTTGTGTCAAATAAAATTATTCAGCCAAATGTTCTGTGTTCTGAAAAATGGACTTTGATTCTTTTAAAGAGAAAAAAAAAAGCTTCTTCTTGGCTATTGTTCTTGATCCAACAAAAGCCTATACAGAATGCTTTATCCTTCAATTTGGGAGTTAACACGTTATTTTTAAAAAAGAGAGAGATCACCTTGGTTTTCTGTGAAGGGCAACCTTTAAATTTCAGTTTAATTAGCAAGA
The DNA here is from genome assembly GCA_023846285.1 of Phrynocephalus versicolor. NCBI lineage: Eukaryota > Metazoa > Chordata > Lepidosauria > Squamata > Agamidae > Phrynocephalus > Phrynocephalus versicolor. The sequence goes on along the minus strand of JAHTLZ010000213.1, from coordinate 6,599,321 downwards.
TGGCTTCTCTGGAGAGTCTGTGTCATTAGAAGTAACGCTTGGGTCATCTTGAGCTGTTGATTTGGCCTCATGGTTCTCAGGGAAGATGGAGCAAAATAAACTTACTGGCTTGCAAATTTATATCGATCTGCTGGGCTCCAGGATAAACACATTTTCTTTCAATGTCAATTAAAGTTTCCTGTAAAGATAACAGTGTTAGATGCCTGGTGGGTTATTCACATGACGTAAGGTCACAGGAGCGGGTTAGGGCGAAAGAAGCTGAATGTAAATGGTGAAATTGTTCTCCAAGAACCAGATGCGCCTTTGGCAACACAGAGGAATGCTCCACTAGTGAAGTTCTCACTGGCCCTCACAATGTAGCTTGCTTCTGTCAGCCATTTTCTTTCTTTGGCTCTTTCTATCAAAATGAATAAGCAAAATGATGGCAACATTGCAAAAATGGCCATTTCACTTTCATGGCTTGTCCCTGAGAATCATGGGACTTCTTCTTGAGCAAAAGTGCTGAAAGGATCAGAGAGGACAGACTATTTGGGCCAGACCTTACCTCATGCTGGATAGCTCAGTGGCTTAGGGAGCAGGCTGAAGAGCTAGAGGTTGCGAGTTCGATTCCCCCATGGTGCTTCCTTGATACGGGCTGGATAAAATGAACCACGGAGTCCCTTACAGCTCTGCAGCTCCTAGGTTATTATGGAACTATTCATTATCTCAGTAGTTTAGGTCTCTGGCTATGGAGCCAGAGATTCGGAGTTCAATTCCCTCCTCTACCTCCTTGACAGGAGCTGGAACTGATGATCTATAAAGGTCTCTTCTATAGTCCTAAGATGATGATGATCATCATCATCATCATCACCACAACCATCCAGCTAATTTATTTAGTGGGATGGTGTTTTGGGGGCAGGGAGGGAGGCTCAGCCAATTTCACTGTATACTGATTGTACATTGACAATAAAGGTTATTATTACATTACAAATCTATTCGGGCCCTTCTCGGTGGCTGGCCCAGCCCTCTGGAACAAACTACCAAGCAAGATACTCCAGGCCCCTTCCCTGGCATCTTTCAAAAAAGCTGTTAAAACCTGGATGTTTAGGGATGCCTTCGGCAATCGCTAGGGTGTGTATTACTCTTTCCTGTTTCAAGGTTTGTGCCTGTTACCAGTTGTCCTATGCCTCTTGCCAATCATTTGTTTGTTATTGGGTATTTCCCCCCTTTTTATTATTATTATTATTATTATTATTATTATTATTATTATTATTATTATTATTATTATTATTATTATTATTATTATTATTATTATTATTATTATCCCACAGCAGACAACTACACTGGTTTTTTGTTTTATTTGCAGTTTTGCATTTATTTTAAACTGTCCATGACATTCAAGAGCAGATAATTGGCTCCCAGACCTGCCAAAAGTTACAGTCCTTGATGACACTGAGATCTTCCTGGTATTCAATGAGTTTTCAGTAAGAAGACCGATCTGTGGACAGCATCTCCGAGTGTTACAGTTTTGCCAAGCGCAGACCGAAAAATTAAGTTTGAGCAATGCCGTGGAATAAGAGTTGCTAAAGAAACAGTAGCTTGCCATATCTCCTGGCAGGCATGCTAAAAAATGAGCATTTGTGTGGCACACACACACACACACACACACACACACACACACACACACACACACACACACACAGAGAGAGAGAGAGAGAGAGAGAGAGAGAGAGAGAGAGAGAGAGAGAGAGAGAGAGAGAGAGAATCTAATTAAGTGAGGAATCCACAGCCTGTGCAAGTAGGAATGATGGCTTTATGGCAGAAGGCAGACATATGTTGAGGTCAATGAATGAAAGCTGTGCATGAACATCGGAGACCCCAGAACTCGCACCGTTTTGATTTCTCTTTTTTGTAAAACACAACGAAACCAAGCCAGCACCCAGTTCTTTGGTTTTGCCTCTAGAGCATCATAATGAAAGCCTTATTCATGAGCGACTGCAAAATTAACAATTTCTTTTTGTGCCATATCACTGTCTCCATATTATGACATAAGCATATACTGCCCCATTCTTTCAATTTTACATGATTCAGACACAAATACAGCTTCCCCAAGGCATCCTCCCATCTGGTTAGATACACATGCACATGATATTTTGATACAGATCTCCCAGGCAATTATTGAAGTGACCCTCATGGGACCTTTTGAGATATGTGAGATGTTCAGGGCATGGGTGGCCCATGGCACCACACCACCACCCCAGCTACTTTTCAGACGTGAGCAGGGATCTGATCGCCTGAGTCCTAATCCACCACTCTGTCCATTACACCATACAGGGCTTGCAGAGATGTAGCCTAGAGCCTCCCAAAGCATGGATGTGAAAACAAAACAAACCAAAACACCAAACAACAACGACAACAATGATGAATGATTTCACACAAAGCATGAGCTTTCTCATTCTCACTATACATTTTGCTTTTACTGGAGCAAACTCAATTGCTTTAGGTAGGGTTGTGTTTTTTTTTGGGGGGGGGTACTCTTGAGCAAGAGAGGGAGAGATCTGAGGTAAGAGATGAATGGATGTGGTTCATCAAGGAGGGTGCACCATTTGCTCCATGGTCCATAGGAATCCAGCACTGGGAAACACACACACACACACACACACACACAGAGCTCCTCTGTGGTGCCCCCTACTCTGGCTGATGTCTGAAGCATACCCTTATGTTAATCTTGGTCTGTGACAGGGAAGGATACAATTCACCACTCTCTGCTACTTGAAGCAACCATATCATTGAGTCTAAACATTTCTCAGTGTGGTCTATGGAGATTCTCAGTCCAGGTGAGGTTATCCAGGGGAGGAGAAAATCCAGGTGAGGTTATCCAGGAGTTGAGTCATGGCAACTGGAATCTTTTCTTGTGGGATTGAAAATTTCCAGTAATCATCCGGGTAGCCTCTTCAGTCTGAGAAAAGTCCGTGGGCGGCTTCCCATTTATAGTTGATCTTGGTTTCACCCCACCCTGGTCACATTCCTCCGTGAGCTTTCTCAATGAACTTTGCTAGACTCTTATTTGGGTTGGACCATGCTTGATAAAGAATGTCAAGCATGAGGGGAGGGTTTGTTATGGGAATGCTAGAGATACGCTGGTGTGGGCAGTTGGTGTGATTTTTAAAAATGTGGAATAAAATGTAGGAAAGCTGCAACTTGTCTTTCCTGGCCCTTTAGTTCGTAACAGGGGATAAAACTGTGGCATGTTTTCCTAAGAGCAATCTGTGTTCCCACCAACCATCACCCCACTGTGTGCCGAAAAGCGAGTCGATATGTGGCAATGGGTGTTAAGTAATGTCCCTTTTTAGGTTCACAGGTCGGAAAAAGCAAGGAAGTGGGAAGGAGGGTGGTGGAACTCTAGCTTATTCCTTCAGAATAATAATAACAAAAAGGAGGATCCCATACACACTTCCCTGTTCACTCTTCACTCTTCACTGAGCCTGAAAGTGACAGAAACACTTTTGACATTTTCTGCCAGACATAAAGGGAAGAGCAGATTGTCTCTCTCAGTGTAAGACACTTTATTTTGCCTCAGAAAAGACAAAACTCCAAACCACGCATCAAATAAATCATACAATGCAGACATTTTTTTTTTTAAAAAGGAAGCAAGAATTTTGCATATGAATATTGGATGATGCCTGAGCAGCAGCTCCAGAAGTAATAACATCCTTCCACCTCTGAAGAGTGCCATATAAGGATTTCTGGCGACCGAGCTTTCTCAACATCTAATCGAAAAAGAAAAGGAAAAAACGAAAATAGTAATACAAATTTGCAATATTTACACGACAACATTCGCCCTCTCTTTTCTCTCTTTTTCCATCCTTCCCTCATAGAGAAAGATGATGACACAATTGCTTTAGGTTTGTGAGTACTCCTTCTCCCCTACCCCAAGGAAACAAAGTCTAGGAAAACTTCCCGCCCTTATTCCTGGGTGAATGTTTGGCTCCGTCCAACCGTAACAAAATCGAGCAACCATCTGGGGTTACATAGTTCACGAGTTCCAGATCGCTCTGAGAAACTAATGTTTCTCAGCTTGGGGAAGCAACTACTTAGAAGTGGGGGGGGGATTCATTGTGGGGTCCACCAAACAGCTGGAGTGCCAGACACACTTAGGGCGTGGTCGGCCAGGAGCAGAAATTTGCTTCTCTTCCTGGTTAGCGCATGGTCTTTTACTGTGGAGTTCACTGACTGGAAACTACGCAGAAAATGCCGGTATGACCATGGTCTTAGTGGCTGAAGAATGGGTAGAAAACTGGACCCAGGAAGGGAAATGGAAATAGGATCCAGATATGAAGGACTAACACATGGCAGAAATTAATTGTAGGTCCTAGATTTAACTGCCATCCAAGACTGGAGTCTTCTTAGCCTAGTTCAACAAAGCACAATTTTCTTCCCTGTCCTGTGATATATAAAGGTCAGTAGCAGCTTCCTTATGCCCAGATACAAGTACAACCATCACCCTGCATATTAGGTTAGATTTTTAATCTATTTAATGAATCAGCAATACTTGTTAAATATTGCAATTCATTCTTATATTTCCCCATCTTTAGTACAGTGGCAATCCTTCTCAGAGGCAATCCCTCTGAGAAATATATATATATATATATAGACAAGATCCATTAATTAGTCCTGTGCTGTTGATGTAACCTAAGTCCTACATATAGAGGAATATGCCAGAAGCTGCAAGGTCTTTTTGGATCTCCCTGGCTTTAGCTGTTGCTCACAGACAAATGTACAGCATGTACTCCAGCTGGATACTGCCAGATGGGCTTTTAATGTAGGGGTGCTTTTGGGTGCATCTGCCTTCATGTACTGAGATGACCCTTATTGTATTTTACTAATTGTAACTGAATTCCAGTTGGGCAGTTTCCATTTTCCCCTGCCTTTTTGCATGGAGGTTTCCTGCTTGTCTTTAAGTGCCTGATCCACTACACGTCCTGGGCTGTACCATGACTGAAAGAGAGAGAGAGAGAGAGAGAGAGAGAGAGATTTTAAAAATGCATCAAATTCTACCCCATTTATATTGAACAAGAAATCTCCTGCAAACAAGGAGACGAGATTTCCTTACAAAATATTCTTGCATAGAGCACTGAAGGCTTTTGGCCATGTTGATAAATTCATGAACTTCAAAACCACTGCCTCTGAAAAGCAAAGTTCTCAAGTGCACAGAGAGGTCTACTTGCATACAAATGAATTCAAAGCAAACTCTGGTTTAGACCTTGCCACTCAGTGTAGCAAGGCTTCATTCCTAAGGGACATAACAATGGTGAACATGGAAATGCTGCAGGGAGCACATAACATACCCTATCCCCTAGTTTTACCTGTGAGGAATATAGGAGCACACATTTACTGGGTTAAGCCACACAGGAAGCAACAAGCAATCCTTTTTCTTGATGTCTTCACCCCCCCACCCCCAAAAGGGGCCTAATTGAGATATTATCTCCATTAAAATAAAGGTCACCTGTGGCAAGATGTTCCAGTGGTACACAAGAATGGAATTACTGGTGCTTTCTTTGAAGTCAGCAGTGTGTGCACGCACGCACGCACGCACGCACGGATGCACACACGCAAAGTGTTGTTCACAAAAAAGCTTGCATTTTGCTCAAAATTGCATGTTTTGCTTTTAAACACCCATGTTTTTTTTGTACAAAATGGATTTTTGCCCAGTGGGGAACTGAACTCCCTCAGCACCTGGCCCTGGCAGCTGGAGACCTGAACCAGTGAGCCATCCAGAAGTTCCATCAATGTCTTTTCAGTTGTGTCCCTGAGTGCTATTTTTCAGTAGAAATATATGGTGAAAAATGCAATTGCCCTTCGACGTCGTCATTGTTGTTGCCTTCTTAGTTTCTAGAGAGACAACGTTTGAATTAGAGTTCCTCCAAACATATCAAGGTAACTAAAAGATTGCACCAATGTGACTGCTGTGGTATTTTCCACAGGATAGGGACCAAGCTATGGGTGAGCAGATCTTACACTTCTAGCCAACTTTTTAAATTTCAGTCTCCTCTGCACCTCAATGGCGTCAATAGAATAGCAACCAAAATATGCTCACTCTCATTTTTACAGTTACAAAGAGCAGCCTGAGACCTCTGTTCTTGGATATTAAAATGATCTGTCTACCAGCATAGGGTTTAAGGTCTGTTTACTGCATATCAATGTGGTGATGATGGCATCCAGCCTTCAAAAGGGGATTGGACAGATTCCTGGAGGAAAAGTCCATCACAGGTTACAAACCATGATGGAGATGTGTCATCTCCAGGCTTAAAAACGGGGTACTTCAAGGGCCAGATGCAGAGGAGTGGTTTCAGGGGACAGAGATCTAGTCTCGTGCACTCCCAGATGTATTTGGTGGGGCCACTGTGAGATACAGGAAGCTGGACTAGATGGGTCTTTGGCCTGATCCAGCATGGCTCTTCTTACGTTCTCATGTTCTTAAGTACAGTGCAGTATCAGCTGGTGACTCCAATTCCAGGGGTGCTGGGGATCCATGCCGGGTTTTAGTCATATTTGTATGGCAGTTATCCAAGGTGCTGAGGTTCAGCATCTTGTAAAGTGTGGATTAAAAGTTGGTTGGATTCACAATGGCCTTGAACTGGGAATGACCACTCACAAGCCATCCAAGAACTTGTTTGCCCATCTGAGAACAACTGGGTTGGATTAAAGGACCTAATTTAGGCCGTGCCAGAAACCAGTAGACACGGAAGCCTAGCTCTTGGCCCCCTGCAAGGTTCTTTGCTCCTTCTCATTGTCCCCATCAATGAAGCGTAACAATGGAAAAGTTGTTGTTTTCATGTGTTGCCTGAACATGAGCTGAAATAAACTGATCATGGAGTGGAAAGATTAATGATTGAACAGTGGAGCTGTTGCAGAAATAAAGTCGTGCCGTGAAGAGAGATCTGAAGATTACACGGAACACCAGGGGATGGCTTATTAATCACACTTCTGGAAGAATCTGTGAGTAAATCAATCCGCCTTATTAATGATATTTCAACTTTGCTCTGCAAGACGCCTTTTATACATCCAGAAGGCCAATTATCTGTTTAGGCCAAGAAACAATATTCGTTACAGCCAGTGTGGAAACCTTTGATCTACATCACTTAAAATGAAGTGACGAAGAGGGTGGGGAGGAGAGGAGGCTTGAAATGCACACACAAAAAACTTTGCAGAAACATGATGACATTTATAAAGGGCTTAATTGCAGCGCCTCTTACCAATCTCCCCAGAAATAACATAATTTGTGTTTTCAGGGGTCCATTGTGATCAAATTTGGATTGTTATTCCTTGATCAAACCTTGAAGGGGAGAGATAGTTTTATTTCCTCTCAATTTGTGGATGAACCCTTGTCGTACACCAAGTAGTTAACCATCTTCTGGAGTGTTTTTATTAATTTAAGAGTCCTTCAAAGAGAGAGCTTAAATTCTTGATTGCGAGGAGAAAGGTACGTCAGACCATCATTTAAAAAGAAACATTTTTCCAAGTTCAAGGCATCCATTTTTGACTAGCCTGTCATCTACAACTCGGGGGAAGTGGAGCTGAGGGGGAGCGGGGAATGAGTTTACATAGATCCAAATAGAAATCTATATATGTAAGGCTGCAAAGGAGTTTTCCTAATGATCTTAGCATGGATGTTTTAACTGTTTTAGCATGGATGTTGTAAATTTAAGATAGAGCTGGGCTTGGCTGAACAAGGCAATGAGACACAGTTGTGAATATACACAGTATCTGCCCTATACCCAGATTAGAATGCCAGATGGACACACACACCCCTTTGCATTCAGGCTCTATTCAGTTGAGTAGAGTTGATTACTGGGCTGGGGCACCTCCCTTATGAGGAAAGGCTAAAACATTTGGGGCTCTTTAGTCTGGAAAAAAGGTGCCTGAGGCGGGATATGATTGAGACATACAAAATAATGCAGGGCATCAGTCAAGTGGATAGAGGTACAGTCTCCTCCCTCTCACAAAATACCAGAACTAGGGGACATACACTCAAATTGAGGGCTAGGAGAGTAAGAACAGACAAAATAATTTTTTTAACCCAGTGCATTGTTAGTCTGTGGAACTCCCTGCCACAGGATGTGGTAGTGATGGCATCTGGCCTGAATGCCTTCAAAAGGGGAAAACTCCAACACAGGTTACAAACCATGATGGAGATGTGTAATCTCCAGGTTTAAAACCGAGGTACTTCAAGGGCCAGATGCAGGGGGGTGGTATCAGGAGACTGATATCTAGTCTCGTGTGCTCCCAGACACATTTGGAGGGAACACTGTGAGATGGAGGAAGCTGGACCAGATGGGCCTTTGACCTGATCCAGCAGGGCTGCTCTTAGGTTCTTATGATTTACAAGGGAATTGCACCCAAAATATACATGTATCCTTAACTGACACTGTTAGTTAAGGATAGCATGGATAGATACTCTTTGAAGGAATTTGAAATATGAGTTGTGGTTTAACAGAGGGATAGGGTGGGTGCATAAGTGTACAAAAAAAGAACAGTATCATCTTTAACTGAGCTTTTCGCTCCATCCCGTGTAACAATTGGCATATATTTATGATTGGTCTAAGAACCATGACAATAAACTGACTGGCTGACATGTATTGGCTCAAATCCTGTTATTTCCCTCGTTAAAGCAGGTTGGGTAGAAGCATTGCACCAACAGGGGTTTAGTGAATCAGCTCCTTCATATATTACTAAAAGATGTTACAGTTTGAGTAGTCCCATTTGAATCCATCAACTCTATGGAGGAGTTTGTTCACCAAGGCCCCCTTGATTCAACGCCCCCTAACTCTGGTCCGGCTTACTATTCGAAGCAAAATGATCCAGGCCTTTGAGTAGAGTGACCCCCCCCCCACCTATTGCTGGGGTTAGGGACCAGACCTGACCCGCAATAATTGAAAATCCGCAATATGCAGATGCAGGTCGGGCCCGGGAAGGGCTTTCCCAGGCCTTCTGGAGGCCCCCAAAAGGGCCTCCCTGTGAACCGGAAGTGACTTCCGGATCGCCGAAAATCATTTCTGAGGCCTCCAACAGGCCTAGAAAGGCCCTCCGAAACTTCAGAAATTATTTTCGATGATCCGGAAGTCACTTCTGGTTCACAGGGAGGCCCTTTGGGGGCCTCCAGAACGCCTGGGAAAGCCCTCGCAGGCCCGTTTGAGGCAGCACCAGTGCTGGGGTAAGTATGGGAGGCCTGAAACAGGCCTTTCCCCAATTACCCCAGGGGGCTTTTTTTCATATACTGCCGTCCCGCGATATAGTGGGACCGCAGTATATGGACCGCGAAAGGGCGAGGGACCACTGCATTAATGTTCAAATGCCCAACCCATGTGTTTTCTTTCTTCTTTCAATCAGGATCAGGAAGGAAAACTCGACACAAGGAACAAAGCCAGCCAACAGCAGATGCCCCTTGTGACACCAGAGGCACGTTATTCTCCGAGCATATGTTTTGAAGTCCTGAAACTGGTGCAGAAAATCACCTTCCTTAATGGCGAGGCTCTCAGACAAAAGGGAAAAAAAATCTAATCTACCGCTCAAGAAAAAAACACAATGAAGTCCAAATGTTGGCGGGGGGGGAAGGGGGAGGGGGAGAGGCATTTTTGTTTCACTAAAGGTGTACATGTTAAATAATCAAAGGATTCAACATGACAATATGGTTATAGATAGTTATCTTAAGTGCCTTCTGTGGCGAGAAGCTAAAATTAAGAACTTGAACAAAACAGGAGACATGAAAGCGCAGGTTCTACAAACACTAGGTTGCTTATTAAAACTACTTTGATCCATTGCTTCTTTGATATCCCAGGTCTTATCAAGAATTCACTTTCAGGGGTAAATATAGGTAGTTCAGAGAGATTTTATGACATGGTATACATACATTTTTCCCCCCGACACTTTTTTTAATTACTAGGGAGAAGAGGGAAAGAGAACAAAATCAAGGGATTGGAGAGAAAATACGCTGTTAACTTGCTACCTGACATGGCTAATTTCAAAAGTGCAGATAATTTTTGAAGTCACTCACATGCATGAAACAGATTCCCCTAAGGAGCATTCAAGCTGCATCCAGATTTTACCTCTGGCTTTGGCAAGTATTTCACTTGGAGTCAGATCCAGATCCAGAGAAATGCCACAGGGCTGTCATCATGGAAACCTTTGTCCCCTGTCTTCTAATGCTACATTCCTAGTCCCCACGCAGAGAATCAGGGAACTCGGAAGTCCGGAGTGAGCTGCAGCATCTTTGAGAGGAAAAGAGATGAAGACATCTAGGACCTTACAAAAATCACAAGTGAAATAAAAGCAGATCAGGAAAAACCCTTCTTTTGTAAAATGCAGTAGATTAAGTTAAGCAAAAGAGATTCCCAGTGTGGTGCAGCAGTCAGAGGGACAGACTAGGACTCCGAAAGTGCCCGTAAAAACTCACCGGAAAAGTAGAAATTATAAAACTACAAAATCATCTCACTTACCCTGGAAGCCCTGCTAGAGTGGCTATAAGTCACTTCTGACTTGATAGCAGAGAAAACACACAGAATTAAGCTAAGGCAAAGTCATCACTTGGGTGGTGATTTCAGTTTCCCCAGAATATCATCCATAGCCCAACTGATGTCGTTTGGGAATCTACTTCCCCCATAATTTCAAAGGCAATTGGACATGATGGGGAAAGCAACCAGAAACAAGGTCCCCTATGCACCATAAGTACTTGGTGGTTTACGTTTCTGTTTGTATTTAGAAGAAATTGGAGTTGACAAAGCCACCAGCAGTCAGCTGCAGAAAAGCCACCTTTCTGGGATCTGCTCCCATATTTCGCCGATAAATACATCACATAGTCCTAAACGCTTGGGAAGCGTCCGACAAGTGATTTGTAATACAAAATCCAGCGTAATTATCTTGTCTGCTGTGATAATTTGACAACAATAACAAAACAACGATGATGATGATGATGATGATGATGATGATGATGATGATGATGATGATGATAATAATAATAATAATAATAATAATAATAATAATAATAATAATAATTTAGGAGTTCCATTTCCTTTTTGTGCTTCCATTTTTATAAATCATTCTTGGCCAAAATAAAAAAATCTGTAATCAATAAGCTATTGTTCCGAGGCTTCAAAGCAAAGCCTCTTGTAATGATGCGAGTATTTGTTTAGGCACAGGTAACCTTTATTTTTATGGCCTCACATGCCTCAAATGCAATATTGCAGCACAAATAGAAACCAGAGTTCCTCCTACACACGGATAGCTGGCATATCTGGACATACAGATCTACATTATGGGTATTGAAGGGAAAATACCCATGCATATCCTTGGTCCTTAAAAAAAATAACAAATGTCTTCTGAGGATATGTTAGATCTGGGATTTTTTAAAACCATAGCTAAGCAGTCAACCAAGAATCCTATTTAAAACCTTTCACCCATGATCTGCTGAGGACTTGTATTCTCTGTCTGAGAATAAAAAGATTTATTTTATTTATTTATTGATTTGACTTATATAAGGCAGCATCTCTGAGTGGTTGAAGCAGTCCCTTGGGACCGATACAAGGAAATCTTACTGCACGTCCATTGCATGGTGATGGGAGTTCGTCCCGACCACGTCCCCTGAATTGAGATTAAAGCGGGACAAGAGATTCCCCTCCCTGGTCTCAGGAATCTGCTTGTCTCGGTTCTCATTCCGAGAAGAGTGCCTGTGAGGTAAGGCTCATCACGCAACGTGCCATTCTCCCTCTAGTGGCAGGAGTGTAAAGTGCCATTCGCCAGTACATTCCCTATGGAGTCAGCAATGCAGTGCAGAGAGATTAAAACACAAATGCCTTGAACTTAGCTCTGTAACGCATTGAAGGCAAAGTTGAGGAGATTTGAAAGACCGAAAAACAGAAGGTTGGACCAAAAAAAAACCCACCTGAGAACAAAGGCTGAGAAGTGCAGATGTTGTCATGAAACAAGGATGTGCAGTAACAGTAGTACCTGTACCATCAATCACGCCCATGGGTACACGGGAACAGGAACAGTACTGGGACAAGACCATGTGAGCACGAGCGATCTGATCATGAAACAAACATCAACTCAGAACAAGGAAGGACATGAAGTAACTGCCTTTGTCACGGTACAAGACCATGAGGTAACACTTGTCACAAGACAATTTATCACAACCATGGGAACACTGAAACAGGGACAAAACCATGTGATTGCTACCAACACTGTCACGGTACAAAATTAATCGCGGAACACAGAAGGACGTGAAGTAACTGCCTAGGTTTGTCGATGAGCTTAGATCATTGCAAGCCTGGCCAATAGGCCATCAATGTAACATGATGCCGTCTGCAACCATGGGTGGATATTAGGTTGACTGGGCTCCCCGATTGGATGTACCGCTTCAGAAAAACATACTGTAGGCAGTGGTTTTCCCTGAAAAATACAGGCATGTTACCAAAGCTGCTGTAGACAAAGGCAACAAAGGGTGAACTGCACTGGTGAATGAATATTCCAACATCTACAAGGGTCCATAATAGTAATCTCCCAACTTCTCAAAATCCATGATATCTGAGTCCTAAATAGAAAAGGGATGGCCTTGGGTTTATTGTCCTGTTGGTTCCATGATCTGGAATGCCTACCGTGGGCATGGCCTTTGATGGCCTTTGACCTCATCAAGGTCAAAGGCCAGGAGGAGCTTCCAGTAATGCAGCAATGATTTAGGCATTCCGGCTGCATATCTCTGATCGGTGTTAAGAATTTAAAACTTCAGGGGCGAGTTTTGTAAAAGGATTTTACTTTTGCCGTCAAGCGATTTCCCCGTGTTTCTTATCTGCCAGCCCAGGCCTAAATCGGGCTGTCATGTAATCAATGGGCTATGATAGGCTGATTATCATGTAGGATAAGTGATATCTATTAGAAAAAATTGATCCTGACATAACTCAGGGAAAAAGAAGGCAATAGCTAAAAGCAAAAGACCATGAGCCCTGAACTGCCCTTTGTACATATTTAATGGCTGTCATTTTGCTGAAGGTGCCTTAAAAACAGAAGAATTCTCTGGGTGAATCTATATTGATTGTCTAATCCCTGTCATCTGTTAAGCCTAACAAAGCTGTCACAGCACAGCTATGAGGAAACAGATTTTTTTTTTAATTTGATAACTTTCTTTCCATTACAATCGGGGATGCGCGCAAGCGTTAGGAATTGCCAGGGAGTGCCTTCGCATTTTGCTGGCTCTGGAGCCGTGAATTCCCTTGACAGAGAGGGCCTTGTTTTCCCTGCGACTGATTGACTACTACCGCACATTTAATTAAACCCGCATCCTCCAAATTACAGTTTATGAAGGAATCAGATGCTAACTGCCAAAGAGAAGTGCCGGTTCGGCGCGGCGCACATGTCGTGTTAAGAGGAGAGCCTGGAATGATTATGGCTGGGAGCTTGATAAAAATTGTAGGGGTGGGTGTGCTCTTGGCTGTCCCCCATGACAGCATCTCCTTTTATGAATACAGAAAAATTCATCAAACAGAAATCATTAAATGAAGCAGATGGGGCTTCCTGCATGGCGCCGGCGGATTGAAGGAAAGGAAGATGAGGGAGTGCTGTGGGAAGCCCTGAAAAGACATCAGATGGGGAGGGCTTTTTTTTTTTTTTTACTCTTTTGTCCTTGTTGGCTATTTATTATTTATTTTTATTTATTTTTATTTTGAATGTTTTTACCCCATCTTTCTCCTAGGAAAAAGGACTCAAGGTGGCTTACCATAATGAGGGACAATATACAGCCCAGAACATTTAAGAAATATTCAAGTTAAGAACAGGGAATTAGGAGAGGCATCTTAGAACATTAAAATGCAACAACTACAAGGTCCTGGCACTTAGAAGAAGAAGAAGAAGAAGAAGAAGAAGAAGAAGAAGAAGAAGAAGAAGAAGAAGAAGAAGAAGAAGCTGGTTTCAAATCTAAATGCAGCCATGAAGCTTGTCAAAGCCCTCTTTCTCAGCCTGGGTTACTTCGCAGGGGTGTTCTGACGATAGAGGCAGGGAGGGCAGAATAGAGAACAGAAAGAATGTGGGCAGAAACAGGTGGGGAAAGAAGTTATAATGGAGGTCACGGGCCAAGCTTTATGCTGCAGTGCCTTCTCCCTCCCATAATTTCCTTTAAAATTGATTATTTTAAAAAAAAAATCAGGATAAAACTACTGGATAGCTCAGTGGTTTAGGTATCTAGTTGTGGAGTTAGATGTTGGCAGTCTGATTCCCCCAACTGATAGGGTCTGGACTTGATGGGCTATAGCAGTGTTGGTGAATCTATCGCATGGGTGCCAAAGATGGGCCCTCAGAGCCCTTTCTGTGAGGCACCCAACATTGCTCCTTCACAGCCACCTGGATTCACGTTAAATTGCTGTATTGACACATTGCAAAAAATTAGTGGGTTTTGAATCGCAGTTTGGGCACTCAGTCTCTAAAAGGTTCGCCGTCACTGATCGATAGGGTCCGAGATGCCCTGAGCACATTCAGTCTTGCCTGATCTCCGAAACTAAGCAGGGTCGGACCTGGCTAGTACTTGGATGGGCAACCACCAGGGAATACTGGGTGCTGTAGGCGCCTGGAGTAGGAACTACCAAGCCACTCCAGTATTCCTGCCAAGAATACTGGAGTGGCTTGGTAGTCACAGAATGCTTGTGGGGTGCATTCGTCTTCTTAAGAGTTTCATCCAAGCTAGTGGACTTGTTATGGTGCTTCTTTTCTTTTCAGACTGGATTTTATAAGGAACCAAATTTTGTTTTGGAGCACTGACTCAGAGAACTTCACTGGAACCCTTGCTTCTTGGTGCTACTTCTAAGCATTTTTTAAAGGAAAGGGGGAGGAAAAAAACGCCACAAAAACCCTTACATGCTTGGGCATTAAACTCTGTGTGGATCTCATTTGAACCACCTTTAGATCAAAGTGCAAGCTTTTTCTGATTATGCTTTAAAAAAATACAACCCTCCCTCCCCCACCTCTCTGCTTTTTGATTTCAAACGGAAAAGATCTGCTGACTTAGACATCAATAGTGTGCTTCAAACTCAGTGAATATCACTATTAACTTTCTTTCCTTTTTCACTTTCCTCTTCTTCAACACCCCTGTCTTCTGCCTGAACCTAGAGTATCTGTTTCTCTCATACCAGAAACAGTTTATTGATTAGAAAAATAATAACAGATTTGAAGATTTAAACAGGTTGGTTTTCTAGAACCCCCTTCTAGTTAAGACTGAACCCCAGAATTCCTATTCTTGTGGAGACTTTGACTCTTGTGGAGCCTTCATACTTCTGAAGAACATGGTGTCCACTCGTTAGTTACTGTAGCATTACTGGAGGCTACCAAAAGATGGGAATCCATTGAAATTAATTCATCTGTTTTTAAAATGAAATGAAGATGGATGTCCTTAAAGACTTCCTTAATATCTACTTTCAGGGCAATAAAGGTCACAGACTTGGAATTAGGGTTGATGCACAATGAGACACATTCAGGGAAGGATGACGATGACACACAAACAATATTTCTCCTTATTATATTATTTTTCCAAAAACAACTTAGGTGGTTACTTCATGTCCTAGGTTGTTCCGTGATTATGTTTGTACCGTAACATCCTGGTTTGCGGTAATGGGGTTTTGTCCCTGTTCAGTCCCTGTTTCTGTTTACTCACGGCCATGATTACTTGTCTCATGACAACTGTTACTTCATGGTTTTGTTCCGTGACAAATTCTGAATTTGTCTTGCTTTCTTAACCCTTTTAAAAAATATCATAAATAAAACTTTTTCGATATTTCGATTTACTGGTCTTCCGGGATTTACACTTCAATCCTACAGAATGTTCAGTACAGTACTTTCTTTAATAAACATTTGCACTGCATGGTGTTTCCAATAGGAAAACTAATGTTGAATGCTGCTTCAGCCACTGACAACTAGGTGGACACTGGTTATTGTGTGACAGTTGTTACCACATGGTCCCTTGTCTCGGAACAGGAACCGGGTATGAACCGTGACAAGAGAATTCTCCAGCCCACGGGCAGGTACGGCTTGTCATGCTCTGTTCCCAGTTCTGGGGGTGTGGTTGAGACAACTTTTTGCTGTCACGCTATGGACGTGAAGTAAGTTTTTTTTTTTTTTTTGTACCGGTCCCAAGCGGGACAGCAAGGAGAGACAAACTGGACGTGAAGTAACCACCTTAGTGACATACCCATTGCCAACTCCTCCTCGAATTAGAACAAGGTTGGAAACCAACTGTTTTAGATGGTCCACCCCACAGTCGGACTTAAGTTGTCCTAAAAGAGAAATGCAAGAACGGCATGAGAACTCTGATGACTACAAAAGTATAATGTTAAAATAAATTATGGTGCAAAGCCATACATTTGACCTCCAACAAACCCCTACCCTATCTTTGACCCCATGTTCTCCAGTTGAGAGAGAGAGAGAGAGAGAGAGAGAGAGAGAGAGAGAGAGGGGTTCATTGTATTTGCAATGAACCTATGTGGTCGAGTTTAAGGACTGTATTTTGCGGCCTTAGCAGAGAGGTAGAGTAGAGAGGGGAAAATGTGAATATACATTTAAGGGCGGTGGTCATGAACCACCCTGTTCTTCCAATGTTCCCCTTCCTGTAGCATTAAAAATAATTCTAGATCTCTCTTCTTCCATATTCCTCCCCTCTCCCCATATTTTCCACTTTCTAACACTGAACTATAGGAAGAAAATATGATAGAAGAGATGCTAACCCCCCTTTGAGTCAGTGAAATAAGAGAAAGGAAAAGGTATTTGATGTTTTTTAAAAATATATTTATTTATTTATTTGTTACATTTATATTAGAGATGGGCACGAAACGAACAATTTTTCATTTCTGTTTTCATTTTTTCATTTTGTTAGATAACGAAATGACAAACAAATTTTGTCTCTAAAATGACACGAAATGAACAGAAACACCGGAAATTTTGTCGTGTGTTTCGTTTCCGTTACTGCAGTATGAGTGAATTGCTTAAAATCCTTTTAAAAATCACAAAAAATGAAATGAATGGTAATGAAATGGTAACGAAACGAACGAAAATGAAAACGAATTTTTTGCAAAAATTCACAAAAAATGGAAATGAACCAAAACGGACCATCCAAATGACAAACAACAAACGAAATGCCATTTTTTTTAAATTCATGCCCATCTCTAATTTATATACCGCCCATCTTCCGGACAGAACTCGGTGGTTAACAGTTTAAAACAAAACAGCACAAAAGGAAAAACAAAAAGGCAGTGAGTACCAATAAAATGGGGAGGGGCAATACCCTCCATATGGGGAGGGGCAATACCCTCCAAATACTGGTGCTAAAATAATCAGGTAAATTCTTACATGATTATTTTAGCACCAGTATTTTCCAGCACAAGATAGTTTAAATTCCAATGAAACCTTACAAAAAGGAGGGGAACTAAATAAAATCCAACCTTTCCTTAACTCACACAGCCCCTGTTCTTTTGTGAGTGTTCAAAGTACAGTGTGTGCTTTTTTTTCTTCTCTCTCTCTCTCTCTCTCTTTCTCTCTCTCTCTCTCTTTTTTTTGTAAATATGCCAAAGTCAGGGCCTGTACAACATGTGATCTATAATAAACTTCAAAAGAACACCTTTGACATTTTAGATAAGTTGCAAATGATGATGCAGAGAGATCTTTTGCCACTACAAAGGAAGAACAAAAGAACCAACATGAAAGAGAAATCAATAAACATATGGCAATTAATAAAACATTTTCTATGAATACCCTACAAAGAGTTTTACAACGGCATTAAAAAAAACCCTAACAGTTGTTTCAATGTGGATTTAAAAAGTATCAGCTGTTATATTAAGATATCATTTTTAGCAACAAAATGTATGTTAAAATAACAGATTTTGTTATAAACCCATCAGTTACAGAGGTAGGGATGCAGAGACCCCCCCCCCTTTTTAAGGTGACCCAATAAATTCCATAATGAAAACATTCCACAAAAACAATGTTTCAACATAGAAACATTTGCTTGTTGGCATGCTGTTCAGCCTTAGAAGCAAAGCAAAAAAACCCACACCTGTTTTACATCATCTTAAAACACACACCCGCGCACACACACACTGATGTCTCCTTAATATTTTAAACCATTTCTATTGATTTCCTTTGTAAGTAACATTACACCAACCATTAGTACAGGCATTACAATGTCTTTGCGCTAACCTACTAGCAATAATTTATTATCGTAATGAAGAGACAACCGTTCAAAATCCTGCAGCTCTGCTGTTGTCAGTACAGCTCTAAGAAACCACCGGGCTTACGGGGAGCTCTTGATGTGAATGAGAGCTGGCCTCAGAATTTTAGCTGTGTGAGGCAGGGTGACAAATGACGCACCTTTAGTGACCCTGCCCGAGTCAAGGTGTGTATGTGGAACTCTCTGCCAGAAGAAGTGGTGAGAGCTGTCAGCCTTGACAGCTTTAAGAAAGGACTGGACAAGTTCATGGAGAACAAGGGTATCAATGACTATCCTTAGGGATGCCTAAGGACAACCTCCGGGTTGGAGAGAGAGGCAGGATATCTCTCAATGCCATTTGCAGGGAATCATAAGCAGGTGAAGACATCTGCTTAGGAATACCCTGGAGCAAATGGTGAGCCACTGTGTGAGACAGAATGCTGGACTGGATGGGCTGTATCCCTTATGTTTTATGTCTAATGCCAGGAACACTCAAGAATAGCACAGGAGCAAACCAGGTTGGAACTGAAACAGCAAACAATATTTTGCCTCTTTGCCATGTGTGTTATTATGCAGCTCCTTTGGATCCCTTCTGGATGCAAGGTGGGATAGAAAAGACCTATATAAATAAATAATAAGAAGAATTTATAAAAAAAATATCAGATTATTTCCCCAGCATCCTCTGTCAGATCCACCACTGCCTGGAGTTAGCTCTTAACAACTGTTCTGCTCATGTTATCCTCCTAAAGTGTTCCATTATTAGTAAACGTTGCTGCTATGACAAGTTACGTCAACATTCAGAGTGCTCAGGGCTTGATCGGACCTCAAACAAGGCACAGTGCAGGTGTTTGTGAGATGTGAGCCACTCCCCAGGTATTGTACTACAAGGAATGGGTTCAAAGTGTTCTCAACTCCTTGGACATCATGTTCTCAATTAAAAAAAAAACAAGCAAGCTTTTGTTACTTAAGCAATACCCAACAGGACAGGAAACCTTTGTGACCTGGTTGGTTGAGAAGAATCAATGGCTCCTTGCTTTGATGGGCTCTATTTACTTAAGAGAACTTTACTCCTTCAAAAATGCTCTGGTTTAGCAACTGCATGCAAAGTGAACTGGAGATTTGTAGGACTCTTAACAGCCAGGATGAAGCCAGACAAGCCCTAGAGCTCATGTGATTCTCCCTTTTTCGAGCGGCTTCTAAACATATGAAGTGCTCCTCACTCTTCCTGTTGCCTTTGTCAAGGAAAGCTTTGATGGTTTCCCTTCTGACTGTGTTATCTTGGTTCTCAGAGATAAGGACTGAGAAACCCATGCCCAGCAGTAACTCACACTATCGGAACTGACCTAATGCTAAAATCTTCATGGAGATTTCCTGGCGAGCATGAATGTTAGGCAACAGATATCTGGAAACCTGACAGATTAACCATGCATATACAGTAATTGCTTCTTGACTTACAGCTCCATCTGAGAGTAGGTGTGAAACTCCCAGCAGCTAATACCGGAGTGTGTTTAACACACCCTTGAAATGTTAGTCAGTTTTTTGGAGGTGCTAGCAGTGCTGTTGAGACAGATCCAAAACAACTGGAATAGAAAGAGATAGAGGAGGAGCTGTTTATTCAGGGTCATTTTTGGCCAATTAGAAATGAATGAAGGAATGAAGGAATGAACCCAGCATTTGGTGAATATAGGCATTTGTACTTTTTAATCTGCTAGCATTGTGTTTGTTAAGCAGGCACATTGCACATGTTTGTGTTGCTGTTTATATTCATGTTTTGAATGGGTGGGCAAAGCAGTCAAGTCAACAATAATTCCTTCCTTCCTTCCTTCCTTCCTTCAGTCTACTCATCATAACTGCCTTCCTTCCTTCCTTCCTTCAGAAAGCTACACCTAAAAGAAGGCTCTTCTAGCTGGGATCAAGAGATACAAGGAGATACACACTGAAAAAATACAGTACAGTTGTTAGAAGAAAACAGAGAAGGTGTAGGGGTTATTGCACCAGTATCTTCTTCATAGCTTGTACCAGAAAAATGTTGCATAGTCAGGATACTTGATACTGAATTACATCTGTAATTACATCTGTAATTCAGCAAAGAGAACCAGTGGATCAAATGCTACCAGAAGCTTCCAAAATCCATTCCACTAACAAGCTTGTTTCAACCTTTTCCAGGCAAACATTGACATTCGGGAGAAAGTTGGCAATAATGTAAAAGCCTTCAGCCAGAAATCTTTCTAGTTGTTAAGGGCAAATTAACTCTTCTTTCCAAAAGCCATCTTAAGCAAATGATTAAGCGCAAAGGAGGCCTCTCTCATCTACTCTTTAAGGCAAGCTCGCTTGTATTAACGTCATTTCTGAATTAAACATCAATGACAGGGCATGTCATTAGTGTTTATCCTGAATGGTATTTTTTAAAATATAATTCCATAGACTTTCAACTAAGACTAGCTTTTAATGTGATGGGTTTTTTGGGATTTTTTTTTTGGCCGTTCCAAGTGATGATTTCTGCAATGAGTTCACCTAGCCTACTCTTTTTAAAAAATATGTGTTATAAATAATCACCTTGGATTCTCAGGTTTTTGCTAATTGACAGTACCACCTGAAAGCTTGGATGGCTTTGAAATGAAATCTTAAGGTGCAACAAGCAGGTCAAATCCAGAAAGTTTCTAGAAGACTCTATTGGCTAATTGGTCCTGTGACGTAGTAGAATGATGCAACAGAAAAACTGAACTAAGACTAGTTCACACGAAGGCTCATGAGTTGAGATGGTAGTGCTCCATTCTCTGCCTTTGTCAAAATAGGCCAAGGGGGGTCCTTTCTCTCCGTCTCTCCCTCTCTGCATGTGTATATGTGTATGTGTACTCAAACGTGAGGGAAGTTGCACTATTTGTAACAAATTATATACAAACCCATTTTCCCAGCGAAACAGGTGCACAAGAAAGCTCGTGAGTTCGAATGGTGGTGCTCCATTCTCTGTCTTGATCAAAATGAGCCGGTGTGTGTGTGTGTGTGTGTGTGTGTGTGTTTATGTGTTTGTGTGCCCAACAGTGAGGTGAGTCATGCTATTTGGAATAATATATAAACACATTTGCCCACAGAAATAGAGTTTTACTTCTACCTGGGAATAAATAAGATGGATGTACAGGCTTTAAAGTCACAGCTCATACACCATTGTAACAGCTATCTTCTCTAGGACCAGATGCAGGGGAGTGGCATCAAGAGACTGATATGTAGTCCCATGCACTCCCAGAGGCATTTGGTGGGGCCACTGTGAGATAAAGGAAGCTGGACTAGATGGGCCCTTGGCCTGATCCAGCAGGGCTCTTCTTAGGTTCTTAGGTTCTAACTTCTTACACTTGATGATCTTTTCTATCTCCTTCCCTGCTGCCCTTACGAGCCTCCATCTGCTTTTGATTCCTTGGCCCCAGCTGCCATTTGGATGGATGGATGAATTAAACCTCTGAACCGATGATTGAATACAAAATCTCTTCTTATCAATTTTTTTCACTGACAGCCTTGAAACATGTTTAAAGATATAAACCTGTTTTTCTGATATGTCGTTACTGTTGGAGTCCATTTTCACTCCTCTTTTAAACATGCTTTTGATACTGAGAGGGGCATTGTGGCTCAATGGACTAAGGCTCCGAAAACTGTTGGCTGCAAAGTCGGCAGTTCGGCGGTTTGAATCCCGGGTGCCACGGAGTGGAGTGAGCTCCCGCTGTCCACCCCAGCTCCTGCCAACCTAGCAGTTTGAAAACATGTAAATGCAAGTAAATAAATAGGTACAGCCATAAAAAAGCGGAAAGGTAAAACAGAGTTTCCTTGCAGCCATGCCAGCCACGGATAGCACAACACTGTCTCTTCGGCTTGAACACAGAGATGAGCACTGCCCCTAGAGTCGGACACAACTAGCACACATGTGTAGGGGGAACCTTTACTGAACTTGTGAAACCATTTTTTAATGCACAGAACATTATTGCTACACACTTTTACTTTGTATATTATTTCTAAGGTGACTTATTCCTGTTGGGGAAGTCTTCTTTCTTACCTGCCCACCTCCAACACAACAGATTTCATCCTAGGCAGCAGTTATGCTAGTACAAGCAGGACTATAACCGGCTGAAACCCCCTCCTCCTGGTGCCACCACCATAAAGGGAGGGAAGGAATGCTATCGGTAATCAAAAGGTATATTTCAGTACAGGGGAACCTGTTTGGAAGAATTCTCATTTCTTCTTAGCTTGTTTTATCTTTGCTTGAGGTGTGAATAATTCATACCCCTCTGTCTGCTTTACAGTCAAACACATTCTGTCCACCCAAGACTCTTCGACTTTTGTGATTTATTATTTAATAATTTGCAGGGTTGCGCTGTTGTAAGGTGAGCCGAGTGGCTGCTCGCAGAACTGTTACAATCTGGTCTAGTTAGCTGTCCTTTTTTCCCCTTTCTCCAAACCGTCTCTGCTATTGATTCTTCTTCTTCTTCTTCTTCTTCTTTTTTTTACAAACCTCCGCCATGTAATCCCGCCGTTGCTGATCTCAAAGCTGCTCCTATAATATGAAAAAGTTGGCCCTTCTTCTGGAAAACAAGGAGTCATGTATTGGATTCACTTTTTCTTTCTTTCTTTCTTTTAAAGGGGAAAAAATAACCACTGGATTCTTCTTCTACTATAACACCCTCCTCCTCCTCTTCTTTTTTTTTTTTTTTTTTGTACTTTACACAGTGACAATGGCAGGGCCACTCATTTTTTTCCAGCAGCAATCTGTTTTAAAAGAGACAACGGAAGATATTTTTGGAAATATATGCGATTTTTTTATTATGCCCCTAACAAACTCACCCAAATGCAGACACACACACACACACACACACACACACACACACAGAGAGAGAGAGAGAGAGAGAGAGAGAGAGAGAGTTTTCATGCACATTTGCTCTCTTTCACACACACAAAAAACAAAATATCCTGCAACAATCACTTCCTGTTAGCAGTGAAAAGTCTTTCCTCCTAAGCATTTATTTGCATCTGTTTCCTAATTCCATAGTTTTTAGAGAGAGAGAGAGAGAGAGAGAGAGAGAGAGAGAGAGAGAGAGAGTTAACCTCCCCCACCCAACAACCCCAAAACATGTGCTTGGAACATCCCCAACCTTGCAAAGCTCTTTCTCAGCCGCTCTAAGCAAGTTGAGTATACAAATACTGGGTTTCCAATGTGGTCTATTAAAGCAAAGTGATAGATTACCACTCTGGACAAGGGGGTTCTTCAAATCCCTGCTTAGTCATGGAAACTGACTAGGGGAGAGGAAGCAGTAGAACCACCCCTTAAACCATGTCACTTACTGTGAAAGTCCTATTAAGGTTCCTATAAGTCTCTTACAAATTGATGGTACAGAACGCACACACTAAAAAGGATCAAATTCCACTCCAAGAAGCAGTTTAAAAAAAAAAGCAATATCAAGAACACATTCAAAGCAGTAAAGCACAACCAGCCCACTCTGGCAGGCAGTCACTGAGGGACAGCTTGCCTGAAAAGAAAGGTCTTTCCCCCCCCCACCCAGCGCGTTGTTAGTCTGTGGAACTCCCTGCCACAGGATGTGGTGATGGCATCTGGCTTGGGTGCATTCCAAATGGGACTGGACAGATTCCTGGAGGAAAAGTCCATTACAGGTTACAAGCCATGATGGGGAGATGTGTCATCTCCAGGCTTAAAACCAGGGTTCTTCAAGGGCCAGATGCATGGGGGTGGTATCAGGAGACAGATAGCTAGTTTCATGTGCTCCCAAACACATCTGGTTGGGCCACTGTGAGACACAGGAAGCTGGACTAAATGGGCCTTTGGCCTGATTCAGCATGGCTCTTCTTATGTTCTTATGTTCTTATGTCTTCACCTGCTTATGGAAGGACAGCAAAGACGGGGCCAGGCTGGTTTCCCTTGGGGAGGAATTTTAGGGATTTCTAGGCTAATTAAAATTACTCAGCAAAGGTCCCTGCTGCCTAGTTTTTATTTATGTGCCAAGAACAGGTCAGCCCCTTCAAGGACCTTGCTATGTGACATGGGTTTTGTCTAGAGGCGACCGAATCATCGCAAGTGGAACAGGTGTATTTACGTAAGTGCTGCCATCCCCACGTCCATGACACGGAAGCGTCTTCTCCAAATATATATTTGCCACAGCATGTTAAGTTGCCTAGTACAGGCTCTGAGAATTTGAGAGAGCAGTGCCAGCTCCGTGTGGAAATCTCTCCAAGAGGGATGAATAATTAATGGCCAAAGTAAATAACCAATCATTAAATGAGTAAATGTTTCTTCTGTAGAAGATAATGCAAAACAGTTTCTCAGTTAGATTCAGCCTGCTAGCAAAGTATTTTGAACATTGCTACCATTTCTGATGGAGCAGTGGAGGGGGGAAAGAGAAAGAATTACAATAACCCACTCACTCTCAGATGTCTCTTTCATACAGAATGGTAAATTATGTTATTACTTTTGTATGCTATTCCCAATGCTTATTCAATATTCACTTGTATACATCTAACCCAGTGTCATTATTATCTTGTTCAGATTGCCTTCGTTCCCCCCCCACCTGCACCCCCATGTCTCTTGACAAGAATTGGGTAAGCTGATAATGCTGGATTGTACATTGTACATCCCACATCCTTTCTTGCATCACACATATACACAGACACACGCACTTGCAAACATCATGACAACATCTCACATTTGTAAAGTAAATAATTAAACATGCAGAAAAATCTTATAGGGCATTGCAATCCAGAAGATGAAAGACATTAAGAGACTTTAAAAAAACTTAAATTTGGAGTTTGGAATTGGAAAACAGGTTCCAATGCAACTTTTTAAAGCCACCCCCCCAAAAAAATAAGTAGGGTTAATATGTTAATCAACCAAATCAACCCAACTTAAAATGCTAATTAATAACCAAATTAGAGTGGTTTATATCAATAATGAAAGGCCATATTTATGTAGCTCTTTCTTTAATGCTTGCAAACAGCCAACTCTTAGAACAGAACGCTGAATTCTATGTGCCCATTTTAATTTTATTTACTCATTTATTTGATTGTGCCAACAAAACTAATTGGCTTTACTTGGCCATCGACACCTGCCAGTCCTTGTGCTAACCAACAAGAAATAGTCCATGGCTGATCCAAGTAATGTTTGGATTTGCCTATCAATTTTCCCACTAAGCTGGAACCAAGTTCTGGAAGACAGAAATCAATCCAGAAGTTAAATCCAAGAGGACTAAGGCTGGAGCCCAGAACACATCAAGAACCAGGAGGAGTTACCATTGTGTGAACAGACTGAACAGGAAGCCTTTACAGATCTTCATTTAGAAACACATATCCAGCATGAGTAGACCTGCTTTATCCAAGATCCCATTATCATTCAGGACCAGAACATGTCCCTCTAGGACAGTGGTTTCCCGCTTTGGCTCTTCAGATGTTCTTGGACTAAGACCACTAGGTAATTTCTTGCTTCCTCCACCTCCAACCCTCTCTCTCTCACACACACACACTGATTGGAGGTATGAATATTTTAACATTTTTTAAAGAGCACTTTTTAATCTTTCAGGCAAACCTCAGGTTAGCAGTTAAACTCCACGGAGCAACAGGCAAATCAGTTCATTGGCTCTTCCTTGGCTCATCTTATTGGGGAGTCGCCCAGATCCTTTAAAGGGGACAGACAAGTGCAAATCATCCTTTTGGGAGAGATATTCCATGTTGGCTCATCTGATTTCAAGACAGAGGATTTTGCAGATGCTCTCTAAGTCTGATTTTGAGATAATCACGAGGAAGTAAATTGAAGACATTGAAGCTACCCCATTAATAGCTGCCCCTCTGCTACTCTTTCCCACTCTTGTTGTGCTGTTGAACTTATTTTAGAACTATCCTTATTTTACATCTCTCCATATAAAATGGGAAATTCAACTTTCTCTTCCTTCCCTCCCCCTCTCTTTTGGTGATGTATGTCCCGTTTTCTTGTGAAATGCAAGAGGATGCACTTCTTATCAAAATATATGGTCCATGTGGTTCCCTGTCTTTGCACACACATAGAAATGTGCGGGGCTAATTTTGATTCCAACGGCTCCCTATGCAACTCACACACCAGCTTGGATAAGCTAAGATGAAGTGAAAAGAACTTATTCTTTTGTAGGCCTGTGTGCTAAAGACCTGGTGCATTGCTTTCTGAGGACCAGGCGGCCCATGCACGGGGTATTTGGATCCCAGGCCATCTCTGTTTCAAAGTCATATTTTAATATAGCATGTCAGGTGGAACATGAAACAATATTAATCTATGCTACATAAATAATTTCCTTCAATTATCAGGGAAGTGCAGCAAGACATGAATTTTCAAGGCTGATTGAGTTTTAATCTTCTAGTTCTAAAATTAATAATTTACTTAGGTGAGAGATATTTTCCCCCCAGCCCCAGATCTAGAAAATTGAAAAGGTGAGTGTTTCTTATCCAAAGGAGACTCACACGTTACAATGCAGATACATGAGAGCACCCCCCACCCCCGCCCAAAAGAAATAGATCAGAAATCATTTATAGATAAATGTGAGAATTACGGAATTGTTTCTTGTAAGAGGGTGGCGGGGGGGGGGGGAGCTTGAGGTACAAAGGAAGTCACCAGGCATTATCCCACAGCACAAGAGATTGACAATCTATTATGAATGCCTCACATCACAGATAAATATTTCAATGCAAATAAATAAAGGATGGGGAAGCGTTTCTCTTCTGAATGACTTTTTACAGCTCGCTGCACACAATAGTTTGGGGACTCCACGACATCTCGGTCTCCTGCCTGAGGTTTGGCGTCCCCGAAGGCTCGCCGCTCTGAAAAAACAACCAGGTTACACTGTGCATTCAATTTGGAACTACAAAGAACCCATTAATCAGTTTCCTCCAAACAGAATGTAAAGCCAATCTTCAGTGCATTAGGAGATTCATAGGCATTGTGAAACTCGATGGGTTTTGTTTTCCGCTCTGGGTTAATTACTATAAAATGCACCGTTCTTGTCAAATTTAATGACTTCTCTCCCCCCCCTTTTTTTTTTTTGGTAGTGAAGAAAGTCAGGGGTAGACAGTGTTGCTTAGAAATTCACAGGAGCATTTTGCAACAACCGAACATAATAAAACCAAGGTACCCAGGCCCATGAACTGAACTCGGTGCTTGCTTTGTGTAACATTTCGATTACTTGCTGAGTGTGTAGTCAAAAAGAAAACACCTTGAAACCTAATGCATGTTGATTTGGCAGTCATTTCCTGGGATGTTTCTTCTTCTATTCCCATTAGTACTTCTGTCCTAAAATAATAATAATACATTATTCCAATGACCAAAAGGGCAATTCAATCAGCATACAATTTCACTCCAAATAAAATCTCTGAAGATTTTTTTTTGATTTTTTTATAAAAACAATAATCCTGATGAGATTCATTTGAAATGAAATGGGCATGATCAAAATGCATCATTCTTCTCTCTCTCTCTCTCTCTCTCTCTCTCTCTCTTAAAACTACAGTAGGACCCTGTATCCACTGATTCATTATCCACTGATTGAGTTATCCATGGTTGGCAGAGGAAAAAATAAATAATTCAGCAGCCACAAAGCAAGTTACTATCACAAAACAGCAGTTTTGGGCACATTTTGGTGTTCTCTCTTATCCACAGTTTTCATTATCCACGGGAAGGCTGGGAGCCAATTCCCAGCAGATACTGGGCTCCTAATGTATAGAATTAGGAAACAGATGCAAATAAATGCTGAGGAAACACTTTTCAGTGCTAACAGGAAGGGATTCTTGCAGGATATTTTGTGTTTGTTGTGTGGAAGAGAGCAAGTGCACACTCCCAGATGCATTTGGTGGGGCCACTGTGAGATACAGGAAGCTGGGCTAGATGGTCCTTTGGCCCGCTCCAGCATGGCCCTTCTTATGTTCTTATGTTCTTGTGTTCAACCAAACACGTGTTCTTTCACTGGGCCTATAAGGCTATCAGATCTGCCACCATGGGTTTCAGGTTACTTCTCTTCTTGTGCTGAACTAGGAAAATGGAAATGCAAGAGGGGCAGAGTTGGGACTTCATTGTTAATTTCTATTCTTTTTTTTTTATAGGACTCCCATCAAGAATAACAGGAGAATTCTTGAACTTCATTCTTCCCTTACAAACAAGGGGGCCCTTTTTTAACATTAATTTTTCATTAACAGGTGTTCTAACCAAGTGGTTAATCAATGGTGATAAAATATGCAGTGGACGGATTCTTCTTTGCTTATGGCAAGATTGGGGTGGATTTTTAAAGAAGAGAGTTAGGAGGGTGGAAATCCACGATCCCTTGGTGTCATTTGTTTTCTGAAACTTCTGCTATATCACAATTTGTGCACCTTCATCTCTTATCTAAGTCCGAAATTTGCAAGATGCAAAATTTGCAACATAATTCCAAGGGCACAAGTGGGAAGGAAGAAACCCTCTGCCCACCGGCAGAATGTTGCAGCCTGGAAAAATCCTTTTATTTATTTTATGTATCTATAGAATCACAGAATCAGGAAGTTGGAAGGGCCCTACAAGGCCATCGGGTCGAACCCCATGTTCAAGGCAGGAATACAAATCATATGCTAACTGTCAGGTGGTTGTCTTGGCTTTTCTTGAATGCCCCCAACACTGGAGTACTCATCACCTACTGAGGTCATTTGTCCCCTAATCTACAAACATCCAAAGGCCGGCAACTATCTGCAGAACCCAAGAACAAACAAACATATTCAGGCGCCATCCAGATCAGGTTGGGATGAACCAGCCATCCTGGTTTGTATGAGAACTAGAGATGGGCACGAAACGAAAAAATTTTCGTTTCCGTTTTTCTTTTTTTCATTTCGTTACGCAATGAAATGACAAACTAATTTTGTCTCTAAAATGAAACGAACCGAACAGAAACACCGGAAATTTTGTCGTGCGTTTCGTTTTCGTTACGGCAACACAAGTGATCTGCTTTAAATGCTAAAAAATCACAAAAAATTGAAATAAATGGTAATGAAATGGTAACAAAACGAACGAAAATGAAAACATTTTTTTTTGCAAAAATTCCCGAAAAATCTGCAGATTCATTGGGGTTTCTGAAAAATCTGCAGAAAATCCAATGAAAACGAAAACGGACTGAAACGGACCCCCTAAACAACAAACGACAAACGAAACGCCATTTTTTTTATTCGTGCCCATCTCTAATGAGAACTGTTCTGATGGACATATGGTCATATAGCGTTTTCACAACCCAGTCTGCTCCATTAAGGACATCTCATCCCTCCATCTGCAAAGAGGCAGTTGCTTGCTGTGTGATTTTTACTACAGATCCCAGAATTCCAGAGGAAGGATGAACATTGTCCTATGAAACTCTGGTAGCTGTAACTTAAAGAAGCTGTCTTTTTTCAGACTCTAGGGAAAGTGAAGGACCCATATTTTTCCATCTATAAGATGCCCGCATGTATAAGACCACCCTCATGTTCCCAAGCCAAAATAACAGTTTCACAATGGTGTGGTTCTCTCTTCGGCTTACTTTCATGTAGAATATGACCCTCAATTATCAGTCTAACAATTACAGACAAAAACATAGTCTTATACATGGAAAAACACTGTAATCTGCTTCCGTGACTGGAATGGAGCATGGTTCGCCTTGTGTTATCATTGGACACAAGTTATTCTGGAGAACTTTCACCCTCTGTTTATATACATCTGTGCCGAATTTGGTTAGAATGAGAAAGAAACAGTGAACAGTGCACATTTTTATCTGGGAGGGCATCCTCAGGAAGGAACGGGCTTTTTATTTTATTTTTAATTAGCATTTAAGGGTCAAACATTTGACTAGAGATGGTTGTTTGCACAGCAGTCATGTTGACTAAGAAGCTGCCACAACAAGCAAGAAGTAGATAATTAGCTAGCCTCAGGAATATCTTGTATGCTCAAGCTTTCAGAACAGCTCAGCCAGAGCTCCACGATGAGTCTGAAAAAGCCCAGCCAGGACTTGATAAACTATGACTTGGGGTCCTTAATGACCCAGCAATATTAATCAGATAAAAGCATAATGATGGTAAACATCTGAGACAGCTCCCAGAAAGAGGAGTGCAGAAATAAGTTCGGGCCTGAAGCACCATGACAGCCACGTTCTATTGCCCAAGTCAGTAAGGGTGGGAAATATTAAATCTACTCTCCCAGCCTTGTCCAATCTCAGAAGCTAAGCAGAAGCAGACCTGGTTGGGGTGTTTCCTTGTTGGGTTTTAACCCTACGCAAGACAGAGAAAGGCAAACAATTAGATCTGCATGTATCAGCCAGTTTCGGCCCAACTTTCCATTTTTTGATGCTTCAGTTCTCTGAAGCCTTGCCTTCAATGTGTTATGGAGCTGAGTTTGAGGCATTTATCTTTTAATCTCTCTACACTGTGTTGCTGACTCCATAGGGAATGTACTGGCAAATGGCACTTCACACTCCTGCCACTAGATGGAGAATGGCACGTTGCGTGATGAGCCTTACCTCACAGCCACTCATCTCGGAATGAGAAGCGTGATGAGCAGATTCCTGAGACCAGGGAGGGGAATTTCTTGTCCCGCTTAAATCGCAGTTCAGGGGGCATGGTCGGGATGAACTCCCCTCGTCCCACAATGGATGTGCGGTTAGATTACTTCATACCGGTCCCAAGCAGGACTGCGAACAGCGATAAGGTGGTCGTGAATTATCAGCCCTAGTCAGTCTCCCAGCTTTTGTCACTGACCACAAACCCCTTCTCCAAGGGCCAGAGGAAGCCACCAAAGGTCCCTGAATGGAGAAGCCCATTCTTGTTTTCTTGTAAGCTTCTGCAGGGTTTACAAGGCTAGAAGTGTCACAATAATTGCAGCGGCGAATCAATGTAATTCTGTGTAGCACTAGTGACACGCCACCTACCATTCTGAAGGTACAACACAATCAGAGTGTCAATTATTTAAACCATAATTAACATAGCTCTGCATGTCTTTCCAGGGCGAGCGCAGAAGACAGAGCATTGTTAGAGTGGAAGAAAAGAGGAGATAAAATATTAATGGGAGAGGGCTTTGTTCTCAGCACAGTGAGATCGAGGTGGTTGTAAAAAAAATAAAAATGGATTCCTGCAGTTGCTACAGCTTTAATTAGGAAGGTCGCTATCTTCCTAGACTTCCTTGGATTCCTTTAATTTCCACAGAGGAAAAAACAACGGCTTCTGAATTTTATTGAACACAGTTGCATTTTTAGTTTGGGGGAAAAAAAATCAAAACAGCAACACTTCTTGGCACCTGTTATGAGTACTAGGTGTTATTTCAACTTTAGAGATAAAGCTGTTTTTATATAGCTTCAAAAAAAAAGGAGCAATACATTTGTAGTGAGAGGAAAAAACTCTGCTCTGCAGGGATATCACAGTCAGCAGATACACACACACACACACACACACACACACACACACACACCTTGCCAATCTACTTCAGCATACATTCAAATCCACTGAAGACCTCGGAAATACAACATATGTTTATTTATTTGTTTATTTATACAACTGATATGCCGCCCACTACCCAAAGGTCTCTGGGCGGCTTACAATTAAAACGAACAGTTAAAACAGTTAAAACGTTAAAAAGGCAATGGACAATTAAAACAATAAAAAACATTTAAACACAAAACACTAGAATTGCCACCAGGACCCACAATCTATGTTATGTCAGTTAAAAAAACTTCAGAAACAGGAGGGGTTTTACCTGGTGCCGAAATGTCATCAGTGTTGGTGCCAGGTGGGTCTCACTTGGGAGGGTGTTCCATAACCTGGGGGCAGCTGCCAAAAAGGCCCTAGACCCACAAGCCATCCCTTTCACCTCCTTGAGGGATGGCTCTCTCAGAAGGGCTCCCTGGCTAGACCTTAATTGCTGGGTAGCTTCATAGAGGTTGTCTATAGAGCACTTTAAGCTGGACACTGATTTTGACTATTTACCTACCAAATTTCTTACAAGTCCGACCAAACAATGCAGTGATCTCAATCCTGCACATCATACTAGAGTCTCCTTCTAGACCACAACATTGATAGATGGGTAAGTGTGGGCCAACCACTAACCAAATAACCTTTGTCTGAGAAAATCTGAGAACGGCAAAGCTGCAAGAAACCATATGGAACACCAAGTTCCACCCCTGTTTAGGAGACAAACAGGAGAATCGAACTTCCAACCTCCAGGTCTGTAGCCAGATACCTAAATCACTAAGCTATTTATACCAACACCAACAGGATTTATAACTTTTTATATGCTTGTCTTAAAAGTTGTTCTGTGCTGGAAGTCCCTAAAATGTAGATCATTTTATACATTGGCAAGCAATGACACAAAGTATTCATTTTCTTTAAAGAATAGCTTTTGTGCAAAGGGGGAAAAATCTACATAAAGCAAGACCTTCCAGCTACATAATGAGTGTGATATCTATTAAAAACAGCCACATTTGGAAAAGTGTTAATCATTTAAATGGGGAAGAAAAGTGCAATTAGGACCAAATTGGTCCTTCTCTAGGGACTCAGAATAAAACATGCAAAATCAGAATTAGATATAAGGGAAGACACATTAACCTTAATTTGACCATGGGTGGTTTAACTGTTTCCTTAGCTGTCCTTTTTTTGCTGCTGTCGCCCATCTAATTATATGCATTTTTAACAAGACTCTGGACAGAATAATCCTCATTTTTTGACCTTTAATTCTTTCCTTTTAAACATGTTTGTAGAATTGAGATTGATTTTCATGGTGTCAGTCTTGTTAGAACTCTTATGCAAATGCAGTTTATTCATATGTTCATAACATGAATACGGTTAGATTTTGAGTTAAACCCATGTACTGTAACTATCAATTGTGTGGAAAGTTCCTGACACAGGTGAGCTCTGAGTAACCATCAGAGCTCAGCTGTAATTAATAAGGTTTCCCTGAGTTCTGGTTGGTTAAGGGGAACATAAATTAAAAGAGAAATCACTGTGCTTTTTGCAATTCTTTGTCTTTGTTGGTTTTGCATACCAAAACTAAAGGTACAGCTGCACAGCAGGAAAGATGCATAGTGACCCACTGTAACATTACACCAGGGATACCTGGGTTCACTGGATGAGTTCACTTTAGTGGATCAAATATGAACGTAGAGATAAAGCTTGTCAATCTGCACTTTTAGCACTTTGTTAAGGTAGCTTTGTTGCAGCCATCCAGATTTGCCAGAGACATCACTAATGGAACTACCTCAACCAGCTGCAAATAAGAAGTGGCTATCAATTTCCTTCTCTCTACCACATTTCTCCTAGCTCTTTCCCCCTGCTTTTGTCTGCACCTGCACCTGTGCATTTACTTTTAATTAAAAAATGGAGGCAAAGGTGCTTCGTTGGGGAGGGGTGACATCCACCTGAGCACCCCTTTGCTGTCTCTCTCCCCATCTTAAACTTGGAAGCTGGAACTGCACACTTCTGGTCACCCATTGTGTTGGCTAAAGCAACCACACCACCTGAAATCGTGATGGATACATGTGATGCTAAAACCGTAGAAGCTCCAGTAGTGGGTGAGGAAAGTACTGACTGGATTCCAGGAAAAAGATGTTCTGATTCACACCAAATTGTACATCATGTTGTCAACAGAAAATACTGTGAACCAGATTGTCCCAATCCCAGAGTAATGTCTGAATTATTTTTTAAGATAGTCACACCCTGAGCTTTCTGAAATGAAAAAGAATTCTGGAAAAAACACAAGAAAGCTCAATGGTTACGCAAGCTGCAATTCAGCAATGTCTAAAAAAATAGCTCCTTCCTTCCTTCCTTCCTTCCGTCTGTCTATCCATCATCTGTGTCTTCCTTCCTTCCTTCCTTCTTTCCTATAATCAATCCATCATCAGTGCCTCTCTCCCTCCCTTGAGAACCCCCCCAAAGCACTTGTGTGTGTGTGTGTGTGTGTGTGTGTGTGTGTGAATATCTGAACCCACAGAGTAAAAGCAGTTCTGTTCACCTATTACCTTTCCCTTTAAAAATGTAGTCAGTCAGATACAGGTGAGCACCGAGTATGCGCAGGTACTTTGAGCCTGCGAGTTGCATTTTAATGCTACTTCCAAAGATGCTGCTTCTTTCCTGGAGACATTTGCATTAGAATTTGCCAAGGTCTCTCAGCTGCTCTCCGCCCCTCCAGCTTTCATCTTGAGCCTTGCTCGCTAACCTGTTTTCCTGTCGTGCTATTCCCGGATGCTCTGCTGCATGTAAATCAGGAAAAAACATCTGGAAATCATGTTTCAGCATCAGCGCTTCGACAGTACCTTTTGAAAGAGGAATTACCAGGAGCAAAGCTGGAGTGTTGGGTGAGGCGCGATGCCAGTCCTAGGGGTGGGGGTAGGCAGAGCCATTATGATTGGCAAGAGAACATGACAGGGAGGGCTCATTCCCTGAAGTCAGTCAATGCCTTTTGTGTTGGCAGGGACCGGGTCTTTTAAAACACCTCCCAAGTTGCTGAGGGAGTCCTCAATCAGTTGCAGCAACACCGTTGCCTAGAAGTCAACTAAGATTCTTCTAGTAGTGATGACTAACTGCTGCATTTTGCAGGGCAACAGATGATACAGGTCAGTGATGGCGAACCTTTGAGAGACTGAGTGCCCAAACTGTGATCCAAAGCCCACTAATTATTCACAAAGTGCCAATCCAGCAATTTAACCTGAATACAGGTGGCTGTGAGGGGGCGATGTCGGGTGCCTACAGAAAGGGCTCCGAGGGCCACCTTTGGCACCTGTGCCATAGGTTCGCCAACACTGGAATAGGTTAAAAAGGAGTGCATTTAAATACACATAGAGAGGGACCGGGGAGGGCAATTCTGGTAGTTGGCTTTCATGGAATAGAATAGAATAGAATAGAATAGAATAGAATAGAATAGAATAGAATAGA